>PVLA01000036.1:341101-382950 GCA_004027455.1 Hydrochoerus hydrochaeris | reverse complement strand
ACAGCAACAAATACAAATGAAATAAAAAGTCTATTCACAGAAATTATTAAGGAAAACTTCCCAAACATAGGTAACAGAAGTGATGTTCAGATAAATGAGGCATACAGAAATCCAGCCAGCTACAACCAAAACACATCTACACACAGACATATAATAATCAGGATCCCAGAAATCCATCACAAGAACAGAATATTAAAAGTGGTCAGAGAAAAGAAACAGATTACCTATAAAGGAAAACTCATCAAAATCACAGCAGACTTCTCAATGCAAACCATCAAATCAAGAAGAGCTTGGAGTGAAATATTCCAAGCCCTGAAAGAAAATAACTTCCAACCCAGAATGATGTACCCTGCAAAACTGTCTGTCAAAATTAATGGAGAGACAAGATATTTCCACAACAAAGAGGAACTGGGGGAGTTTGTGACCACCAATCTAACCCTGCAAAGAATACTGACGGACATTCTAGAGATAGAGAAGGAAATCACCAGGGTTCCAGGAATAATGGCAAAGAAAGGGGCAGACAGTGGAATGAAGGAGAAAAGTAAACAAACAACGACAGAAAAATAGCATGGCAGAGATAAGACAAAGAAGATTGGTTATACCACTGTTTTATCTTGACTGATTTTATTTGAATCTGGTGTGCTTGAGAGTGTCAAGTCTGAGAGTAGGGGCAACTACTCTGAAGATGACAGGATTCAATAGGATACCCATTCTGGTTTGATTGTTAACTGCCTTTGAAGTCCTATAATGTCTCCAATGTTTAGATTTTATTAATAGTGTAAAACAATGCTGTTTATACTATATTTGATGATATAGACAATTTTATTGAAAATAACAAGAGATATCATAGTGACTGCCGTAGATCACCTAGTGTTGTGTTTTTGTATGTTCTTTTCACTTCGTGTTTCTCTAGGAATTTGTATTGTTGACTTGTTTTGATTTGTTTCTCCCTCTAATACAGAAAGGCTAGGTATATGTGTAGAGACTTATACATGTGTAGAACTTCTAAGTAGTTTATGAGAATGGATTATAGTTATTTTTTTAAAAAAAGGAAAAGAGTATTCTAAAGGATATAACTGCATATATGTTTGAGTGTGTGGAATTAATAACCATGTTGCTGAAGTTTTAGTTGGATGGATGAGCAAAACTGACTGCAGTCTCACTGTTTGGATGTCCACTTTGTGGACTTTACTTTTGTAGCTTGAACAACTGCATCTAAGAGGAAAGTATGTAATTATCAACTAGTGATTTCTTACTGGTTACTATTTTTGTTTTTTTTGTTTTTTTTTTTTGAGATTTTGTATTGTTTCTACCCTCTTTCTGTTTCAAAATTTTTTCTTTAAATAAAAAAAATTTTTTTAAAAAGAAATTTATTGTAATCTATGCTCTGCTTTCCTTTCCAGCTGCTTTCTCCCCGCCCCCCTTTAGCATTGGTTTTAGGAGATTTGATTCTAACATGACTGGGTGTTGTTTTCTTCCTGTTTACTTTGTTTGAAGTTCATTACACTTCTTTGATCTGTGGCTTTCTGGTTTTCATCATATTTGGAAAATTTTTAGTCAGCATTTCTTTGCATACTTCTTTCTACTACCTTTTTGGGGATTTCTAATGCATTTTTATTATTCAGCTTAAAGTTGTCCTACAATTCACTGATACCCTTTGTTTTTGTTGTGTGTGTGCATGTGTGTGTTGTATTTTCTCTGTTTTAGGTGTCAAGTTCACTAATCTTCTATAGTTCTTAATCAAGTATAATCTTTTTAATGTATTTTTTGTTTAATGTATTGTTTGTTTTGTATATTCTAATCTCTAGAATTTCAACATAAGTCCCTTTTTAAGTCTCTTGTGCCTTCCTTTCCTCTGGTTTCTTGGCCCTGTAAGCTGCATTAATATGTCCTCATGTACTTACATGTCATTTCAGGGTGAGTTTAGTTGATTGATTTTCCTCCTTTTGTGAGTATTATTTTTCTACTTTGCATCTCTAGCAATTTTGGATTGGACACCTGACCTAGCAAATCTTAATTTCTCAGGTGCTAAATATTTTAGCCTCCCATATGTATTTTTGAACTGTTCTAGGACATAGTTATTGGACACAGTGAATCCTTTCAGTTTCACTTCTGAATTCATTGATCATGACTAGCACAGAGCTTGGTTTAGGACTAGTTTTGCCCTCTACTGGAGGAAAACCCTCTGAATCCTGCCTGATAGCCCCTGAGTTAAGAGGTTCTCCACGAGGACAGTAGCAATGTGAGTTGTTCGTATCCCTGGGTGAACCCTGAGCCTGTTTCCTCTAATCCGTGCACATGTGTTCTTTCTTGGCTGCGAACTGACCTTGTGATTCTGTGGTTAGTTGTCAGAAGCCAAACAGGAAACAGCAGATGTCTGGAGTTCCCAATCAGTTCTCACCCTCTCCTCTCTTGTTCCCAGTTCTTCAAACTCTTGATACCCCAGTTTCTGTTTACCAACTCTTTTTTTTTCTTTCTGAAGTTAAGGAGATGGTTGGATTCTGCCTGTGTCCTCCTTGCACATGACTTGGGAAGCATTCAGTGTGCAGTCTGGCAGTCACACGGCCTGTCTCACTTAGGTCCTCTATCCTGTTGGGCACTGACCACCATGGCCTCTAAGTCAATGTCTCAAGTGTCCCTGCTTCCTTTGCTTCATCTGTTTTTTTTTTTAATTGTTTCACACAGGAAGGTAAATCCACTATGTATTCCCGTACCTTGGATGGCAGCAGTAATAAGTCCTCACTGTGATTTTAATTTCCTCTTTATAATTACTAGAGAACTGAACTTCTTTTCATGTTTTCTGAGCCCTTGGATTCCTCCTCTCTGCATTCTTTGTTCATCTCAGCGCATTCATTCCACCGAGATATATGTGTGTTTCTAGTAACCTTGGAGTTTTTCTTCATATATTTTATAGATTGATCTTTAATCAACTTGTCTTTTTCTTAGATTTAATTTTCTTTTCCTATTTAAAACTATGTTGTATTGATGAACAGAATTTTCAAGTTTTTATGAAGTCTAATTTGTCAATTTCTGTTATGTTGATTGCATTGTTTCTGGCATAAGAAATCATTCCTTTTAAAAATTTTTTTTCTTTTTCTTTTTTTCTTTTTTCTGCAGTTCTGGGGATGGAACTCAAGGTCTTGCTTGCTTGGCAGCTGCTCCTCCACTGAGTCATACCTCAGCCCTGCCCTAAGAAATCATTCCTTATCCTAGGTCATTAAGGAATTCTGCCATATTTTTTTTAAAAGCTTGGAAAGTCTGTGATATGTAGGTCTTTAGTGCATTTGCCATTGATTTTCACCTATGACATGGATAAGTTACATCTTTGTTTCATTTTCTTCCCATTTGGAAGGGCTAGTTTTTCCAGCACCATTTTCTGAATAGTCAGAAGAGCTGACATGTCAGCCTGAGTGAAACTTATCCTTGGAAATCACAAGATGGGCCCTGAGCTGGCATCTGAGAGCTGGGCTCCCAGAAGGTTTCTGTCCTTCCTCAAATTGATATGAGGGACTCCCTGTACCTGAACTGTATGTACAGTGTGGTGTGTTCCAAACACCAGCCTTCCTTCTGGGAAGGTGGATTTGGGGATGTGTCAGACAGGGGCTGCTTATATGATCAGCCCTGATGAAAACCCTAGGCACTGGATCTCTAATGACTTCTATGCTAGGACTAGGACACATGTGTCATCACATTCATGGCCCATGAAGGTCAACACATCCTGGTTGGCTCCACCAAGGGAGGGCTTTTGGAACTGATGCCTGATTTCCTGTGGACTTCATTCTGTGTGGCTGTTCCTTTTACTGGTTGTTGTGTATTCTTTTGCCATAAAATCGTAGCCATGGTGGGACTGTGTGCTGAGTCCCTTCAGTCCTCCTCATGAATTAGGCCTTAACACCCTGTCCTTTCCCATCTAATACTAAAGTAACCCTGAGATGCAGTTGGTGGGCAGTACATTTACCTACTCTTAGACATTAGTTTCTTCATCTGAGTCCTTCCCTTTTAGTTGTTTTATAAAGTGCCTTGCACACAGTTTGTATCATCCAGTAAATGATCATTGCTTTCTAAGGAAGGAACAGAGAAAGTGCCATGGCAGTTTGGAGAAGAGTGTTAAATATTGAGGAGCTAAGTCTTTTAAGCATATATATTTTATGCTTCTGTAATTAGTGAAATAAATTTTTCCTATCTATTTAAAGTTGGTAATCATAATTTTTTAGCATCTTGGAATATTTTTGTTCCTGTACTATGTTTGGTTTGAAATTTCCTATCTCTCCTGTCTTGTCTGAGAGTTTAAAATCCCAAGGTTATAGAAGAGGCTCTATAGTCTGGCTCTGTATGTATGATTTCTACCCCCCACACTATTTAGCCAGTTACCTGCTTTCTTATGGTATTCATTATTGGTTTTGCAATTGCATTAAGATTTTTTTGTAAGACATGTCTACAGTATAAATTTTTTTTCTGAAAATATAATGATCATCTCTACATAGTTCTCTCTTCGTATATTTAGAAGATCTTTCTCTTGTAAATATGGTTGTCTTTGGGCATCCAGAAGAGGGAGCCAAGTGAGGGGACTGTGCTGAGTAGCCCTGTACACCAGCCATGTCTGTTGTAGCACAGTTAACTGGGAACCTAACCTGCTCATGAAACTCAAGTGATGTGCTGTTTGTTCATTTGGTATCTTTTATCTCCTAGAAATTCACAGTGCCTGCCCTGCACTCCAGTAGTAATTTTCTCTGGTGGTTTGTGTAAATGGATCAGTATGTCCAACTAATTTCTTCCCCTAATGAGGGGAAGCACACAATCACGCCCATTTTAGAAACTGCTCTGAGTTGAACTTAATGCCTTAAATCATACAGCAGAGTCTCTCAATCATTACTAATGACTGAGAAATCTCTCTCCACTCAAATGTGACTCTACTTGGTGCTCCATAAACAAGTCTGTCACCGTCACTTATTTCCAGAAAAGGCATCTAAAGGAGGCTTTGCTTTTTCCGTTGATTTTTAAATGTCTGATAGAAACCCATCCTGAGCATCTCCAGTGCCATTTAGAAGGCAGAACCATTCTTTCTGATGATTTACCCTCTCTGCCACCTTGCTGCTATATTATGAGTGCCAACCAGCCAGTTGGCCTCAAGTTATTGTCATATTTTGTCATAATTGGGCCCCATTATATTGCTGTGCCAGGCCGTTTTCCTGGCTTAGCAATGGAAATGTTATCTAGGGCAGTGCTGGCTCATAGAGCTCTTCAGTCAGTGATTTACCACCATGTTATGCAGTGTAGACCCTCAGCCTCTTCTCAGTCGGGGAAGTAGATACTATACATCTATTCAGAGAATGCCTCTTTTTTACTTTCTGATATATTAAAAATTGCATGTATTATTAGGATGGTAGTTTTTTATTTCACTGTTGATCATTCTGTTTTTAAATTAAAAATAAAATTTTATAACATAGAGAATAACAATGGTTATTAGAGAATATACACAGATGTTTTGATTCTTGTATACATTGTATAATGTGTAAATGGGGTTAAATGTATCTGTCTCCTCAAACATCTGTGACTCATGAAAACATTTAAAGACTTTTCCTCTGGCTTTTTGAGATGGACGGCGTGTGATTGTTCTGTGGTCATGCCACTGTGCGTTACCATGGGAGAGCATCTTGCTCCTATGTAGCAGTCATGTTGACCCTAACAAGCTTCCCAGTTATTGGTGACTTAGGCAACAGGGATCCTCACAGCATGTCAGCCTAGCAGTACCCTCAGGGACCCGGTCTCCTGGCCTGTTGGTTTTCATCTTCAAACTTGCTGCGTGATTGTATTGGGAGCCACACATCCAGATACGGGTCTCCTTTGATCAGGAAAGCAGACACTTCCCTAGGCCACTCCCAGCTCCAGCTGGACTTCTGCTGAGGTCCCATTGGTCAGATGTGGGACCCCTGGGCATTCTTGGACTCTAGGGAGTCCCAGAAGACAGAAAAAGGACATGTTTATTGGTTTGGGTTAATCATCATCCTTCTCTGAGCATGACACGTGGCTGCCCTGGGCCAAACTGAGGTCCTGCTGACAAGGACATAGTGGGGCTGGAGAATGAGCACATGGTTGGCAGAAGTGGCTGCAGATTTGCATCCTCCTTCTCTCTCTTCCTCTTCTACAAAGACCATACACCCGTACCTAGAAGTGGGTTTAGGAAGTCTCCAGAGCCTGATCTGTGTGTGTCAACTCTTTGTCAGACTCACTTAAGTGGTTTCCCTTGTTCTTGATGGGACAGAGAGATATGCCAGATAGTTATGTAAATGCAGAGTCCAGAGAGGTCTGGCCCTGCCTCTTCCGCTGATTCAGCTTTTCACTGATCTTTCTCATACTCTGCACCAGCCCATGGCCCTCTCTAAGGTCCCTTACTCTGTTCTCACCTCTCCTGCCACAGGGCCATGCACCTGCAGTTCACTGCAGTTCACCTCCCCCAGCATCACCACCAGCCACCCAGGAAAGCTGCTCTTGGCCTTCCCAGCTGACTCAAAACCCTGGAAGGAGAGTTTCAAGTACTTCCTTCTTCACAACATTCACATTCAAATTTTTTATATTTACTGTATTTGTGAGACCCTTTAATTGCCTTCTGGTCAGTAGCCAGTAAGCTCCTTGAATGCAAGAACCAGTCAGACATGATTATAGCTATGATTTGTATTCATCAGTAATGCTTTTACCTGTAGGTTAAAAAAACCCTCAAGGAAGGACTTGATTTTCTTACATAAAAAGGCTAAAAGTAGGCCACTTTCTGGTATTAGTTCAGTTGCTTTATATTGTTATGCTCACCATTTCCGCCATTTTCTTATTTTCCTCGTAATCACAAAATGGCTACTGTAGACCAGAGATCACTAATCTATTTAAGAGAAGAAGCAAGGGAAGGAGCCAGCACCAATAATACCTGACCCTTCTATCCAGAAAGTAGTTGTTTCCCTGCAATCCCCCTTGCCAATTTCTGCTTATCTCTCCTTGTCACTTGGCCACTCTTAGTCAGAGGGAGAGTACAAACCACATGGACAACTTTTCTAACATCTATATCAGAGGTGAATTTACATGATTTGATCATAAACTCATTCACTCATTCAGTTTCCATGGTGAATGGGTCTCCGTCCTTGGCACCCTATACAAACTTTTCCTTGTCTTCATGACAGTTTTGGCAAGGTGGTCAATATCGCTCTTAACTTATGATTAGATTCTCAAGGAGAATAAATAAATATCCATAAGGTTATGCACTTCTGAAAGGGACAAATGCAGAACTCAGACCCAAACCTGCCTGCCTCCCAAGCCCATTCACCTGCGACAGTGAGATCCTGCTTCCTGCACAGCCACCACCCATCTCAGGACTGGAGCACTAAGGAGCCTGCATTTGACTTTGTCCTACTACAGGTAGTGGTTATTCACCTGCTAGAGTAGAGTCTCAGTGTTAAACATGTTTTGACAGAGTGGTTTGCTAATAATATTCCAAATGAGTAATTTGGGGTGATTTTTGTATTTGGGGGTCTAACGAAGTGGCATTCATTTTATGAACAAAATTGTAATTTTTAGTACAGGGTCTTGTATGGTAGCCTACTTAGTAAGCATTTACCCAGCAGCTAGTAATCTTAAGACTAAATAATTTACATAATATTTTCCTGTTTAAGTAGGTAAAGCACTTTGCTAGGAGGTTTTGCCCTTTGTTATTCCTAGAAAATCTTGCGTTCTTGTTTCAGAATAAATGAAATGGTGATCATCTGTATTCATGTCTACAGCTCACAGTTATACATTTGAGAACTAAAATATTCAGAGACATTTCATTCCCACAACATGTTTTTTTAATAACATGCAGGAGTTTTTGTGCATGTGATTATAAAAGTAATAGATGTGCAATTGAAAGAAATTTGGGGAACACAATGAAAAAAAATCACTCATAATTCTGTACCACTCAGAGGCAATAACTGTTAACGTTTTTGGCATATTTCCTTCCTAATCTTTTTTTATTTTTTGTATAGCTGAATTTATACATTATTTGCAGTTTTGTATGCTTCAGTTTTTCATGTAACATAAACAAGCTTTCTTGATATTACAAGCATCACTGTGAATGGCTGTGGGATGTTGCTCTGGAGAATGCATCATCCTTTACCAGGCTCTTCTCATGATGGACATTTGGATTATCTCAGATTCATGCTTTGTGCCTTGAATTGCTAAATTGTCTAGAAAAAGAGAAAGCTTATCCAAATCCAAAACACATGTGCTAACAGGCCCTCCTCTACCTGCATTAAGTTTTGTGCTAGAAATTTATTACCACAGAGGCATCAGTCTTTATGATTGTCAGGATGACTTTGCCCTAGTCAAACAAGATGCTAGCATTTTTATATTTTAAAAAATGACCAGATCCTTTACCTGTGTAGACAGGTGTCCCCTCACACAAAAGGATGGCTTCCAAGAAGTATTCTTCCTGCTGGGCCTTTCCACTGCTACATGTCTGCCCACCATTCTGGTGAGCTCAGAGCTCCTTTGCTCCTGGATCTTCTTTCTTTTTAGGCTCAGAGGGCTCCCTTCCTGGCCACTGTGGCCATACATATTTCATGGCACCTTTAGACCACAAAGCTAAGCTCCTTAGACCATCTGGTATCTTTTCATGCTTCTATAGAGCTGTGACCAGTGCAGTTAGGTGAATATTTGAAAGCTCAGCCCAGAGCATGCCCGTCATTGCTGGAAAGCTTCAAAGACCTGTCCATTACTCTCAGAATCCACTCAGATCCCTAATGGTAGCTATAAAAGTCTACCTGCCCTCCTCCTGTCGCTTATCTCTGAGTGCTCCAGACATCACTTGAACAGCAGCTTTTCAGTACTTAAAGTCCCTTTAAGGGAACATCCTGTTCCCATTTTGTGCAGTCTTCCCTCTTCGTCATCTTCCTGTACCTGAACTTCTGCCTTCTTCCCCCAAGTATTTGCTGTTCTTTGCCCACAGGTCATTACTGGGATATTACTTTATCTTTGGTATGTGTTTTATACTAGGCGTGGAAACCAGGGCTGTATGTGTGCAGGGCTAGCACTCTGCCACTGAGCTACACCTCGTGTCTACATTACCTCTTCCTTGCGATTGTCTCCCATTTAACAATTGCAATTCTTCCCATTCCTGCTGGCTATCCTGGCTTTATTTCTCTCTACAGCACTTATCATCATCTAATATACTGTGTATTAACTGTGCTGAAACATAAGCTCCATAGGAGCAAGACTATGTGTTCTGTCCTGTGGTTCCTAGTGCCCAGCAGAGTGCCTTGCACAGATAGACACTAAGTAAGTATCTCCTTGGGAATGCTAAGCCTGTGTTGCTCTCTCCATTCTCTTTGTATTTGCCTCTCTGGACTAGAATTTATATTAGTTCTTTTAAATAAGGTAGCTGGAAGATTCTGGGCATTGAAAGCCAAAATTCAAACACGTTCAACCTTCTCCTTGTCTACTAATGGAGCCAAGTCACACACGTGGTCCCTGACTTATTATGACTCAGCTTAGGATTCTTCAGCTATACAATGGTGCTAAAGCAGTTCACATTCAGTAGGAACTGTACTTTGAGTTTTGAATTTATTTCTCTTCCTGGGCTGGTGAAAAGTTGTTTAATGCTCTAGAGATGCAGGGCAGCAGTAGCACAGCTGCCATCACCCCAGACTCCAGTGTGCTGTGTTGCTCAGTTGGATGCTTCGTAGAGTTAGGTAGATTCAAAACATTTTCCACATATGATATTTTCAATTTAGAATGGGCTTATCAGGACACAAGCACATCATAAGTTGAGGAGCATCTATAGTTTGGGGTATGAAACACATGGTTTTCAGCCCACTACTGAGATTGGGTTCTTCTGAAGTCCTAAGCCACTCTATACTCAAGTAGTTTTCCATGTTCTGTTTACTCAGACCAAGTCAGAACAAAGAAATCTTGATTCCAAGCATGGTCAGGGTCCAAGGCCCAAGGGATCCTTATTCCTAGGGATGTGTGTATGGGGGAGGGGGTTGATTCTTTTCTGCCTCTGCTATAGTGGAAATGATGAGCCATAATGGTATCTAGGCTTAGTCTTCTTTTTGCACTGGGGTTAATCTAAATATAACTTTATTTCCTCACTGGGACACTGAAGGTGCAGGCTCTTTTAATCTCCGTGCAGTATTTAACCAACATGTAAGCGAGTTTGGATAGAGAATGACTTCTCATAGCACCTTTGTGAGCAAGTCATTTCTTCTTGTTTTATTTTATCTGCAATAACTCACATTTATATAGTGGTTGCTGTGTGCCAGGCACTGTTCCAAGTTCTTTGCAAAGATATGAACTTACTTAATCTTCATCATAATCCTATAAAGCAGGAAGTCTAAGTATATGTATTATTACTACTGGCCACAGTTTATCTGTGAAGAAAGGACTCCTGGATCTCAGTGCAGCTCTTTATCATCACAGTCTGATCTTACCATCTGCTTTCCCCAGAGAAAGGCAGAACAGTCATCTCATGGAACATGATATGAGCTGACTTTCAGGAGAATAAAGGAGAATTACACACATGGTCTCCCAGTATCTGTACACTTAAGGTTTCTCTGACCCAGAATCCATTGTTAGTATTCCTCCCTTCATTGGTCCCTGAAGTCTAGGTTTGGGTATAGATGAGCAAGGAGGAGCTTTTGAACATGAGAGACATCAGGAGTCCTCTAGTGCCTGGCCCTAGCCCATCCTGGTGTGCCTTGACTCCCTCTTGCATCTTAGTTTCCAGCTGATACTCATCCTGCTGCATGGTCCCATGATGGCCCCATGTTCCACTACTTCACTAATCTCTCCTGATGAAGGATGTCTTAGTTACTTTCCTCATTGCTGAGACAAAATACCCAACACCCAAAGTTAAAGGAGAAAGGATTTCTTTAGCTCACAGTTTGTGGAGGTTTCAGATCACAGTTAGCTGGTTCCAAGGCAAGGCAGCAAGACAGAGAGGCATCACAGAGAAGAAACAGTTCGTGGCAAACAGAAGGCAGCAAAATAGTGAAGAAGCAAAGCAGCAAGCTATAAGTGACAAGCAGTGACCCTCTTTTTGTCCCTTATATTTTATCCTAACTACCCATCCTTAGGCAGGGGATACTCACACCTAAGGGGGGGCAGCCTTAATCCTAGCATTGTATCATGAATCAATCCCAGCCTCATATTGTTGATCCCAGCAGCACACACCTTAGATCAACCACCTCCAAAAAGCCCTATTTATGACCACATGAGGTTTTGAGGAACATCTAGATACAAACCTTGACAAAGGATGTCATGCGTATGCTGGAGACTCATAGGTAAGTTGAAATGCATCCTGGAGCCAGGCATTTAAATAACTTTAGATGCAGAAAAGTTATTTTTTAATTGCAAAAATTATTGTGTAATAGTTTTGATAGGTTACACAATTGCTGATTAGAGGATGTAAAAACAGGGTTATGATTTAAATCTGTACTTTTTTATTTTTCATTTTTCACCTTTATTGATACGTGAGCACATGGACTGACGGATCACATTGAGCACAGCACATCAGGAAAAGCAGTGGCTCATGACTGCACACCTACACATAGCTCATTTCTACAGACAGCCATCCTCAGTGAGTTTACTAATTCATGCTGCTTCTGAATCTACTTATTGTTGTGTATGGAGTTGGCTGGACTTTGGAGATTAGCTGTATCTTCTCTTTATCCTTCTCACATTTTGTATCCTTATGTCTTCCCAGTGTTTTTAAGTCTTGATTTGGGTTACATCAATATTGATAATATCTTTATCTGTCTACATCTATATAATTTTAAGCATTATTCACAACTGAGACATATAGTACGCCATGGTTTTTTTTTTCCTGCATGCTTTTTGTATTTTTAAATTGTACTAATTTAACCTCTAATTCTTCTTACAGAGTTATATCAATTTTCTGTCAATAAATTAAGACTTAGATGTTCTTTCAGTTTCAGTTTTTTGATGCAATTTGAGTTTCCTGATGCAGGTTTTCCCAGTGCCCTCTATTTCCTGACTGACTGCTCTCTTAGTTTGCTAACAGCTATCATTTTGAGATTTCTGTTCACCTTCTAGAGGTTGCCTTTACTTTCCTCTCATGTTGGATGACCATTTCCTTCCATTTTTGATGAATCCTGTTCTCTTTTACCTTTGGGAGAAGAATGTATATCTGAAAATATCTCTATCTTACCCTCACACTTAAGCTGATTGCTTAACAGCTTGGCTGGGTATAGAGTGATAGGTAAAGGCACATTGTTCTCTGAGAATACGGCTTTGTCCTATTCTCTTTTTGTGTGGATTTTTAGAAATTTAATTTGATTGCAATTCTTGTGATTCTTGATCCTTTATATGAAACTGGAAACACAAGGGATCTTCTCGTTCATCCAGGGTGCTCAGATAACATTGTAATGCACCTTGATAGGTGTCTAAACTCATGCTTTTCCATTCTGGAAAATCTTCCTGATTTATTTATCAATTTTCTCTCTGTGTTCATTTCTCTTATATTTTTTGGTACACAGTGCTTAAATGTTGGACCTCCTGTCTGGCCACCAAATACCACACTACCACACTTGCCTTATTTCTTTATTTACTCTACTTTTTGAGATAATTCCTCAACTTTACCTTCTAAGCCACCTTTGATTTTCATTTCTATTACCAATTTTTTTACTTTAATTTTTACATAGCTTTAAATTTTAATTTCTGAGAGCTTTGTTGATTATTTCTTATGTAGGATGAGTACAGTACCTTCCACTCTAAAAATAGTAATGATGGTTATTTTTTCTTCTTATTATTGTCATCTTCTCATTTTGGTTGTTTGGATATGTTTTTCACAGTCAGCATTTTCCTTGGGTGTCTGTTGATCCCTGGATGTTTGCCCTGGTTTAAGAGTATAGCACTTAATAAAGGAGAAAAAGAACATGATAAGCTGATTAATACAGCAAGAAACTTATTTCCCATTATCTTCTTCTTGAATGGTGAAGATTCCTATCCCAGTATGGTTAGATCATTTCCTTTTGGCCCTCAGGGTCCCCAGAGTAGAATCATCCCCAAAATGGAGACCTGATGGAATGATGCAGAAACCAAGCAGAAGGAATAGGCTGCATTGGGAAGTTCAGTGTCAATAGGCTGCATTGGGAAGTTCAGTGTTAAATCTTTCATCTACTCTGTTTTCACTGTAGCACCCTGCCCCATCAGTGCCTTTTGGCTCTCAGAATCCCTTTGCTGACTCTTCACAAAACCTGAGGCCCCTATCTTCTCAAAGGTGAGAAGCTCAGTGGTCCAGCCTCATGAGCTTTCAAGCCATCATTCTGCGTTAGCTTTCCTTGACTCCCTTTTCTAAGGATACCGGTCACCATAAACATCTGTGCCTTTGAGGGTAACTATAATACAGAACAGATCTTATTATTCATATTCATTTTTAAACTTTCTTTAATTGAGGTTTACTATAAAATAGTAAAATCCAGCTTATCTGAAGTAAAGAGCTTGAACATATGAATCAATGCATAACCATCCATTAGAGTGAGATACAGGATGTCTGCCACCACCCCCTACCTTGAGCCTGCTTCCTTCCCCTCCTCTTCCAGTGAGCTTTCTTTTTGCATTGCTGTTAATTGGTTTTGCCTGTGCTTGAACTTCATTAAAATGAAGTCAAGGTACATTTATCTGAGGTTCATGTTGTCATGTGTAACAACAATTAGTTCTTTATAGTGCTTGTGAAACCCCATCTAATGAATAGATCACACATTATTTACCCATTACACTACTGATGGACACCTATTAGTTCTAGTTATGAGTAAACTGACTATGAATATTGTTGTTTATGTCATTTACTAGATTTCTGTACTCATTTCTTTGAGTGTGTTCTGAGGTGTAGAATTCCTGAATCATCAAGAACAAGAATGTGTGGTTTTCTCTTTGGTTAATGTGCCCTCAGGGTTTTCCAAAGTGGTTGTACTAAGCCAGGTGCTTCCTGCCTTTTCTGACACCAGCTGAATATTTAGCTATAGGTCAGTTAAGCCCATTGCCACTCATATCCGCTTTCTTGCTTCTAAATTCTGTGACATTTTTCTTCTGTTATCTTTGTCCTTGAGCGTTGACAGCAATAGGATATGTGGAAGGAACAAAGCTCAGGATGTTTTCAACCCACCATCTTTAACTGTTAATCTTTAACCTCTTTTGTGATTTTCAGGTGGCTTTTAGCTCTCTCAGTTTCACCAAACGTAATAACCTTTGTGTTTCTTCTGAGTTGTTTCTACTTAATGGCTTTATAAAAACAAGGTTTAATGCTCTCAGCTTTTCTCAGCTACTCTAGGGATTGGTTTTTTGCATTCTGCATTGCCAACAAAATGACAAGATAATTCTGATTCTATGTCTTTAGCAGATCTAACGATTGACAAACAGCGCAAACTGAAGGCAAAGTCTATGGGATTCTTTCTCCCATTTTTTTTCTCCAGGTTTGCAAAACTCACTATACTGTATATTGATGTATGGATTTTTAAACTGATCAAGTTCAAGTCTAGACAAATCTGAATGCCCTAACCTTTAACCTCATTATGTCACAACATACAAACCTATAATGCCCCTAATGTAGGTCCCAGGTGTTCCCCTTACCCCTGGAGCAAGTTTCACTGTTTTGGTTTGGGTACTCTAGGGACTGGGAGGCACAGTTAAATTCCTGATGCCCTAGGAGGAAGTCAGGTCTGATTTTCCCAGAGAACCAGTAGTAGAAAATTGACTCCCCATGTACTTCACCACCAGACTCTCCATGGGGCGTCTTTCAGTACAGATATGGTGACATATTGGGTGGAGCTGGCAAGGAAAAGTCACAGGCACCTTCTCTCTTCACATTGGTGGGGCCTCCCCAGCAGATAAGATACAGGGATGCTCAGTAACTGGAGACCATCCACTTCCCATCTATGCTGCCCTCACTGAGCTTATCCTTTGTCATTTGCTTCAGTTTCTGTAAGACTTGACCCAGCGCTCCTGCACAGAACCTCTAGCAAGACCACATTTCTCTCCTGGTTAAAGCTCTCCTGAGGAAATGCCCCAGCCTCCCCAGGAACATTGCATCTTGTATAGTGCCAGGCTGGTCAGAGTGCAGTAGAGCACCTGAAGTATTTACTTCGGTAGTTGGCATATGCTAAGAGTTCCACAAACAACTGCTGGCATCATATTTATTATTTATTCTTATGGGATAAATTTCAAAACAACCTAGAATTACTTACTTCATTTGGTCAAATTGTGGTTGGTTTACTTCCTTTCCTGAAGTCTCAAGAGTATAATCAGCCTGCAAACCCTTCATCTTTTTATCTCCCTTGCTTCCTCGCATATCAGGGATGTGTTATTCTACATTCACAAATTTAGTACATGTTACTTCTATTAAAGTAATAAACAGTATTTTGAGGTCTAAATAACCACATAATTATATCTTTACTGACTTGCTAATCAAATGTAATCTGTATACTCACTACTGTACATAATACATTTTTCTTCTTTATTAAATTCCCTTATGATCATTGTACCTGTATGTATAAATAGTGGTTAGGTTTCTTGGCTAGCAGATAAGAGAAGTTTTGAAAAGGAGGAAAGATATAAAATCTGGCAACAGTAACAGATTCAAGCATTTTGTTAGGAAAGTAAATAGTTTGGTGTGGTTGCATACAGGTATAATCATACCACTCTAGGAGGCTGAGCAGAAAGCTAGCAAGTTTGAGCACAGCCTGGGCAACATAACAATTTAGCAAGACCCTGCCTCAAAATAAAGCCTGAAAACAGAAGGGAGTATAGTTTGATGCAAAGGCCTGGGGTTCAGTCACCAGTGCTGGGGGGAAAAGGGAGAGAATAATATAGCTAGAGAAAGTTACAGTAAGTTTAACCTTTATGTAGTTGAAATAGTACACACATCTGTGTTATGGGTCTGGTAGCTACATGTGAGTTAGTTTGTGATCCTACCCACAAGTTATGTGATTGCCTGGACAAATCATAGTTGTGTTTCCCAAGCCATACATCTGTAATTGAAGATTGTTCTAGGAGGATAGTATGATGCCATCATTCTGATGTCTTTGCATTTTCTTTTTATATTGCTGGATGGTAGGGAATAATTTATGGAATGACAAACCTTTGCAAGTTAATAAATACTATTATAATGTTATTATGTGCAGAATTGTGATAAATTTAGAAAACAGAGAGCCTCATCATTATTTGAAGAAGTAGCATAACTCTTTCATACTTAGAATGTTCAAACAGAAGTGGCATTGACGCCTAGAACCTCCCCTATAGTTATGATACCTTCCCTGATGACTTCTGGGCCAGTCAGATGGATAGGTGCTTCTGTGGTCACTGTTGTCACTTGACTGGGACATCTATCTGAATAATAAACAGATGTACTTCAACTTCTAAAAGTTCCCTATACTGGACACATGCTTAGCTGTACCAAACGTAGCTGATAAACCATGAGATCAAGCTGTGTCATCTAAAGACTAGGCAGTTTCTAGAATCGACTGGCAAGGTCCTTCCCCCTGAAGGCTGTGTCATAAACTCATGTGCGCACTCAGATTACCTGGTGTCTTAGTTACTTTTCTCTTACCACTGAGACAAAATTACCACCATTAAAGGGGGAAGGGTTTATTTAGCTCACAATTTGTAAAGGTCTTAGTCCATAGTTGGCTGGCTCCAAGGCAGAGTGGCACATGGCAGAGGGCATCACAGAGGAGAATAGTTCATGGCATCCACAAGGTAGCAAAGGCAACAAGAGACTTTAATAGCATCTTTCTGCCCCTTTTATACTTGATCTGCACTCCAGGATTAGGACAGTGCCAAACTAATCAGTGGACCAATTTTAGTAATCATAGACTCTTAATCCCAGAATTGCACCATGAATGAATCACACTTTCTTGATCCAGCCACCTCTGAAAAACCTCCATTTATGCCCACATGAGACTTTGGGGGGAACATCAAAACACAAGCCCTAACACCTGGGGACCACCTCATCTACTGCAAGAAACTAGACTCCTAACCCTGCATAGGTAGCATTGATGTTTTTGTTTGTTCTCCATTCTTTAAAGGTCGATACATATTCATTGTAGCTATTTCATAGCTAGAGAAATTTAGACATAAAAGTTGGTATGGTTATGTCAAGGTTGTTATCAAATTGAAATTCTCATGATGTATTTATTTGCCTTGGTTCCCTAGAAGATAGAAACACTCAAAGATAGCATGGTATATTAGTGGGCCTGTAGATGTGTTTACTCTGATTTACATATTATATAGTGGATGTATGTACCCAAATATCACATGATAACTCGTATTCATTTTTAGCTATTGGTTAAAAATAAATTCCTATTTGAAAATCTTCATCTATGCTTTAGATTTGAAGTAATACAAATCCCTTCAGACTAAGCACTTGTCCAAAATCATGTCTTTTGAGAGCTGATGGTGATAAGTAATGTAGAATGCATCTTGTGCTCTTATAAAGCAGCAGAGACACTGCAGCTGGTAAACAGAAATATACCATTTTATTGCAGAACCAGTTTTGAAATACACAAATTTTGGTCTTTTATTTTTGACATAGTTGGTAAACCACGAGATCAAGCTCAGTGTCATCTAAAGCCTAGGCGGTTTCTAGAATCGACTGGCAAGTTCCTTCCCCTTGAAGGCTCTGTCATAAACCCATTGCACACTCAAATTACATGGTAGTAGAGAGGGGTCAAAGCTCTAATAGACCCTGGCTTGGCAGCTGGATAGAAGGAGTGTCCTTTCCTAAAGGTGAGCAAGGTAACGGAGGATTCATGAGCAGAAATGAGGAGAAATAAAGCATGTCACAGATCCATCTCCTATCCTCACAGCAGCAGGAAGGATTTTTTAAAGAACACTCCTCCCAGATCCAGGAGGTTTTAGGTAAGAACAGTTCAGCTGCTCCTGCCACACGCACTTTGGTCTGCCCTGTGGTATGGTGTATTCATCTCCTTTCTGAACAGAGGACCACAGACCAGGTGGCCTGAAAAGCAGAATTTTATTTTGTAAATTCTGGAGGCTGAAAGTCCAGGATGAAGATGGTAAAAGAGCTAGTGCCTCCTGAAGTCTCTTCTTGGCATCTTCTTCCTGCATCTTCACAGGGTCTTCTTTCTGTACTTGGGGCCTAATCTTTTTTGGAAGAGACTCAGGGCCCACCCAAGTAGCCTCATTTAACCTTAATTACCTGCTTAAAGACCCTGCTTCCAAATCTAGTCACACCCTGAAATATCAGGGGTCAGGGCTTTAACATTTGAGAGGGAGCACAGTTCAGCTCCTGACAGCCGTGTCCTATGCACAGATTGCAATAAGCCAGCAGGTGATCCTTTAATTGCCTAAAGTGTGGCCAGTTTCTCTTTTTGAAGAAGCTCTTGAAGACAAATGAGGGTTGGGACAGGGTGGAGAAGTCACTGGCTCTGCTGTCCTCATCAGGAAGCCTGGACTGATGGGGAAGGATTGTGAGGCTGCTCAGCCGAGGATCCAGTACTGATATTGGGGTGAGAAGAGGGGACAGATAGATGTTTTGTGCATATCCTAACATCTTCAATTTTTGCATTTAGTCCATCTCAAATTACACCAAAATCCACACATATTTACTGAACATCTTTATTATGCAAAGAAAATGCTCCCAGGTCTTGCACCTTATTTCATGGCCAGCCTTGAAGACTGCGATGAAGTCAGTGTCTTAGGAGCCTGTGGAGGTGGGAAAGGACTGGGCTGAGTAGAGCAGCGTCTTGCCCACTAGGAACTGGGCACCACAAGCTGTCATTTGTCTGCCTACCTGAGGCTGAACCCTGCTGGAGAATTAATTTGGTTTGTAAGGAACTGATTCAAGTCTCCTTACTTGAAGGCCGTATTGATTCTGTTGTTCTTTTCACTGCTACTTGTATTGAGCTGAGAAGTCAGCACAGTCTCCCCTCCAAATGAGTAAAGGCTGTCAGTAGCCCCTTACATCACCTGAATGTTCCTCTGCTCACTGAGGTTGTCCCGCTACTTAATTTCCAAATTGCCAGTAAGGGTTGGTGTATCATGATCAGCTCTCATTCGAGTTCTTATGCCCACAGGGAATAGGGATTATAGAAATCTTATTTCTTTGTCTAACACACATATTTTCCTGTCTGTTTGCTAGAAAGTATATTAGTTTGGTTGTTCTTATTGAAAAAAGGAAAAGAAAAAGGACTTTTTACTAAAACAGTAAATGGATTCTTAATACTGTTGAAATCAGTGTCTGTTATTTAGACAACCTCCATAGGGAAGAGAAAATATTTAGAATGTCTCAGAGATGAATGGTTATTTTTAGCAGTGGTTTGCTGCTGGAATTTTGCCCTGTGTGTTGCTGGCCAAAGGGGGAGGAAAACACAGAGGTTTGCTGCTTATTTCTTGTTCTCTCTTTTCTGTAAGAGGCTTATATTCCTCAGTAGTTTGCAGCAGCTTCCTTCCTTCTTTACCTCCAAAGGGGAAGACAAGATGTGTATTATTGTGATATTTTGCATGAGGCAGGTAAGCACTGCATTTCATGGTATCCACCTATATTTCTGGCTGAGATACATTTTAAATGAAACACAGTGGTGATTTTCCCTTCGGAAGATGCAGCTCAAATGGCGGGGTGGGGGGGTGTCGGTAATGTAAACACCTGTGTTTTTGGAGATGTAGTAACCCACTTGTGTTCTCAGTAAACAGTAAATTGTAGTGCACTAAAATCCTAAGGAAGGCATCATAATCAAGAGTTCATCTCATCCATCCAGGGTGTTACTACTGCTTCTGAAATATTAGGGCAGTGCTCCATGAACAGCCTTCCTGGCCCACTGTGATGTGTTCACTCTTTATCCGCCATGCCCAGAAGATTTTAACTGTGCGATAAATGTCCTGGGTGTGAAACTTTTGTCCTAATAACATTAGTTGTGTTGAACTGTAAACAAAATTTTTCTTACCTATATATAGTCAGATGTCTTACGTGCATATCAGAGGTATAGAAAACAAGAAAGGACCTTATTTTTAGGGCAAAGGCTTCCTTTTCCACAGTGGACAAAGCCACAAAGGAGAAAGTCATGATTCATCACTATTCTGATTGTTTTCCTTACATAACATCCCCTGGGAAGGAAAAACAAGACTACCTGCTCACAAAGCAAGAGCACATTCCATGAAGATGATGAGCTGCGTGCAAAGGCCCCCATACTCTCTCTCTCTCTTATCCAGGGAGATGGGTGGTTGTTTATTTTTGCTTAGATCCAACAATGGTCTGGTAAAAACATTCACATTTGTGTGCATGTTGTAGAATGTATGTGGAATTAGTATACACATATAGTTATGTATGTGTTTACTTTTTAAGGTCACATGTGCATATGGGAGAAATATATCAAATCCCAATACAAGTGGGCAGTGTAAGCCAGTCTTTCCTGCACCCTAGATACCAGTTTCATTTTGGAGACAACTCACCAGTTTCTAAATGTGTCTTTTAGAAACTCTGCTAAGATTATTTGCATGTTTTTATTCTTATCTTTTATTTTCCTATTTTTATTTATGTTTTTAATGGAGAATTTAGATGTGTGTAACAAAATTCAAAAGGTACAAAAGAATGTGTAAAAATCTCTTCCAACTCACTTTCCTTTTCCAGAGACAGCACAGAATACCAGTTTTTTAAGACATCCTTCCTGACACCTTCTATCCATGTGTGTATAGTTGTTTTGTTTTATTAGTCAGCTGTCGCATCACTGAGACACAATGGCAACACCCACAATCCAAAAGAGGAAATGTTTAATTTAGGTCATGCTATATTTGTCAGCCATACCATCATAACACACAATACTGACACCCATAATCCAAAGGAGGAAAGGTTTAATTTAGGTCATGGTTTTCGGGGATTCAGTCCATGGTTGGCTGACTCCAAGGAAAGAACTTCATGGCAGAAAGATGTGTGGAAGCAAAATGTTTTGTTTGTGAAGGCCAGAAAGCAGAGCAGGGAAACAGTGTCATAGTGGAAGGGGCCAAGGACCAGATATAGCCCCATGACCCTCCATGACCCACCCAGACACACCCATGAGTATGCTCTACTAATTTGCTATGCTGACATATCAGAAAGCTGACACATCAGGATTAATGGTCACTTGTGTGTGTGATAGCAAATTATGTTTGCTGTATTGATCTTACTTCTTTCACAGGCTTGTCCATCCTGTGAAAGCTATATGTGGCCTTGGACAGCTGGTAAGGCACCCCTACAAAAATAGTAAACTTTACATTACTGTGTGATTTTTATTGATAGTTTTCATGACTCAATTATGTAATGCTTGTGTGCAAGGCAATTCTTTTGCACTCTGTGTTCCCCAGACAAGCCAAAAGGTTAGACATCCACAGATAGATAACTTATCTCCATCTTTTTTATGGCTGTGTAACATTCCACTGTATGGACAGTGATTTATTTCCCCAATCTCCTGTTTGTGCCCCCAGGAGGCATGTTGTATTGATGTGTCCCAAGACTGAAGTCAGGGTAAAATGAGTAAGACACCCAGGAAGTAGGATTTAAGGAGGTTTTTGCTTTCATGATCTTGCAGATGTAGAATTAGCACCTGTGTAAACCTAAAAGTGAGGACTTCCTTAAATCCCATACCTCACTCCCTTCATCTTTTACCCAGTGGAGATATGCTTTTACAAAGAGACACAGTGTATTTTAAAAAAACTTATTTGTTCCTTGTTTTTACACATTTTATTGGGGGAAATTCCCAGATTTTAACATGCTGGGTCAGAGTGAATATGCATTTTCCAATGTGCATAATGGAAACCATTTACATTACAGCCAACTCGAAGAGATGGTGCTTTTCCTTACCCTCAACAGCACACTAGGAAATAGATGACTATTTAAGAAGTTGAGCCTGAAATTGTAATGTTGAATCTCAATATAGAGCTAACTGGAGACTGCCACCCACCCGCCCAAACAGTGTTCATCTTGCATGTGCCATTAATACAAACAGGAGGAGATAGTGCCATTCATCCAGTGCTGAGAATACAGTACTAGCTCCAGAGTGAGGCTGGGTTAACTCAGATGGCACCTGTTTTTAGGGCTGACAGACCTGAAAAATAAAAACAGAGGAACACAAAAATATTTTATTGCATAAAGTATTTCTATACTAAAATATGATCCATTCTTCAAATTTAACTAGGCACTCCTAGTTGATCTGGTAATTTTACCTGGTTTAAAATCTGGCTGTCCCACTTGTGAACTCTGTGACTTTCAATGAGTCTCTCAGGCTGTGCCTCTTTTTCCTCATTTGTAGCATTAACTCTTTCCCTCTGAAGTTTGTGTAGACTCCAGTGAGATAATTGATGTGAACTTCACAGCTCAATGCTTAGTACACAGTTAGCACTCCTGAAACCTCGGCTCTGCTCAAGGCTCTGGTTTCCATACTCCTTTTTGCTCCACTTCCCAAAAGACACCCCGGTTTCTTACCTTTCCACCCTTATCTGCTCTTCCCTTTGCTCACGAAAGCCCCTAACTCTTGTCCTTTCCCTCGCTCCACCAGGCCTGGTTCCTCCAAAGTCTTTCGATATCTGGAAACATGTGGCAGCTTCTGGAAAAGTGCAGCCCATGGACTCAGTTATCTCCCCTGAGCTCCCAGGGGACCTGGGGCTCCATCACATAACTCCATTAGTCTAGATTGGCATCTTGTCATCCATTTCTATGTCTGGGTGTCTCTCTACATATTGAGTTCCTGAAAAGCCACAGTAGTACCTTACTGATGTTGGTGTGGCAGCACATAGTTGGAATATCAGGTAATTTTTAAATAAATACTTAACTGAATTCAAGTAATTTTAGGTTTTCTAGCCCTAGAATGATGGGGACTATATAGATTTTTGCCTCTGGGTCCAAGGATATAGCTCAGCTCATTAGCACAAGTGCACACATGGCAAGTGCAAGGTCCTGATTTTGAATCCTAGTTAAAAAAAAAAAAAAGAAGGAAAGAAAGAAAAGAAAAGAAAAGAATATTTGCCTCTGTTTTTGGAAGGTCACTAGCTACCCTTTAGTTTAACAGTGAAACTCCTATTGAATTTGCATACATTGTATATTGTAAATGGCAAGCTGGATGCAGTGACATGTACCTACAGTCCCAGCCATCTGAGAAACTGAAACAAGAAGGATCATCTCAGCCTATGAATTCCAGACTACTAGGCAACACAGCAAAACCCCATCTCAAATCAAAACAAAACCTCAAATCACAAATAAGGTGAAGATTCACAGGCACAGCCACTGGTGCTACAGTTCAGATAATATGATGGAATCTTGAAGTGAAAAAAAAGCACTCCTTCCAATAAAACTGTTTTAGGCATCTGATGCTCCAGAGGCTCTACACGGAAATGAACTGTGCTTGTTTCATCTGCCACAGAGACTATTGAGGACCCGAGGTGAGTCTGCATGTAACTAAATGCTCTGGAGCCTCTTTGTCCCTGGATGCTGTATTGTTATCAGCTTTGAGCAATATTCACATGTACTGAGTGCCTGGTCACATTCTGTTCTTCAGTTGAATATTCTCTCATTATGTGTGTACATACCTTACAGCTGCACCAAGGTTAGCTTTACAGAAGACAGATACAGGGAGATGTTCACTTTAGGAGCGTAATTTATGGGAAACCCAGGCCAGTTATCACAAATTCAAATAATGACAATTCCATTTACATATTTTTGTCCTCCACATTTTCTCCTTCAAACAAGATAAAGCTTACACATATTTTTCCCATTCCTGGTTTTATATCCCAGTTCCAATCTTTATTACCTTTTTGGGTAAAAACCATAAATCATCTCTTTGCTATCCCCTCTCCCTGTGCTCTCTTCCCTCTAAAGCATCGTGTTGCCCTTGGCCAGTGCATCTTCAGAAGACATGGTTCTCTTGATCTGACTCTCAGGTCTTCACTGCCCCTCTCACCTGCCACCCCCACCATCCAGCATTGTGGATCCTGAAAACCCATGCCTGTGCACCAAGTGGTTAGGACATTATTTTCACAAGTGCACATGAGCTCTGGCCTCTGGGTATGGACCAGCCCTGCTAGTCAGCATGCCACAGTGGGTGCCACCTGCAGTGACAGAAACCCAAGTCACCATTGCTTTAACAAAGCAAAAATTTTTTTTCTCTCATGCCACAGTTTGTTTGGATTCCAAGTTGGCATGGAAGGTGATGGACCCAGCACTCATCTTGCTGCTCTTTCCAGTCAAGTTAGGGGTTTATAAATTAATTACACAGCGATTTAGGGTGAAGGATCATTTTGGGAGGAGGGGTGTGCAACAGTGGAAGCAGAGAAGCAAGTGATGAAGCTGTTGCAAAAGACCAGACAAGAGGTGATGCAAATCTTAATGAACATCCTGCCAAGGGATGGAGACAAGTGAACAGATTCCCTTGATGTTCTGCTCTGGCATAAATGTCCCTAATGTCTCAGAGCCTTCATTTCTTTCCTTCATGGGGAGTGATTTTTTTCCTTGTGAACCTCAGGACCATAATACTTTTATATAGCAGGGTCAGTAGCCTTCTGATAGTAGTTGGTTCTGGAAGATAACTTGCCTTTCCTAAAAACTGAGCTTCTGCAGTGTTAGACCTTGATGTGAGCTCACCTTGATTACCCTGTTATCACAAGATGATCCTAACATTTACATGGAAATTCAGGGGATGCAAAAGAGCCAGAACAACTGTGAAAGGGAAGAACAAAGTTTAGGGATGCACAGTTTCTAAATTCAAGTTTACCAGAAAGCTTCCGCAATGAAACAGTATGTTACTGTAAGGATAGACAGAGATCAGTGGAATAGAATTGAGAGTCCAGAAATAAACCCTCACATTTAAGACCAATTGATTTTTTACAAAGGTGCCAAAACAACGCAATAGGGAAAGGATAGTCTTTTCTGTGATATCTACATGAAAGTGAGTAGGACTCTATCTCACATTGTATATAAAAATTAACTCAGAATGTTTTAAAGACCAACTAAGAGCTGAAAACTATAAAACTTTTAGAAGAAAACGTAGGCATAAATATTTGGGACCTTGTATTAGGTAATAGTTATTAGATATAACACTAAAAGCACAAGTAACAGAAGAAAAAATGACAGATTGGACTTCAACCTGAAACTTGAAGACTTTTGTACTTTAAAGAACACATTCAAAAAAGTGCAAAGATGACTCCCAGAGTGGGAGAAAATAAATTGCAAATCCTATATCTGATTTGTTATCCATAATACATAAAGAATTCTTACTACTTCGTAATGAAAAGGCAACCCAATTTAAAAATAGGCAAAGGATCTGAGTAGATATTTCTCTAAAGAACATCTATAGATTGCCAAAAAGTACATGAAAAGATGCTCAGCATTATTTGCCATTAGATAAATGCAAATGAAAACCACAACGAGATACTACTTCGCACCCACTAGGATGGCTGTAATAAAAAAAAGATGAAAAAGCTACTGATGAGGATGTGGAAGGGTGGGACCCTCGTGTATACTGTTAAGAATGTAAAATGGTGCTTTGGAAGGCCAATTTGTGAGTTCCTTAAATAAGTAAGCATACAGTTACAATATGACCCAGACCTAACATATATCCTAAATATATCCCCAAGAGAAACACATTACACAAAAATATGTACCTGGATGTTCATAGCACCATTGTTCCTAAGAGCTAAAAAGAAAAATTAATGAGCTAATTTTTAAAAATGACCCATCCATACAATAGAATATTATCCAGCACTAAAGGAATGAACCACTAGCATAGATTACAGCATAGAGAAACTGTGAAAATATGATGCAAGGGGAAAAAATCAGTCACAAAATACTACATATTAGGGCAGGGATTTAGCTCAGCAGCAAAAGTGCCTGCCTTGCAAGCACAAGGTCGCAAGTTTGATTCCTGGTACCAAAAAAAAAAAAAAAAACCCACACATATTATATGACCTTATTTCTGTGAAACATCCATAATGGGAAGTCTATAGAAAATAAGATTAGTTGTCACCTAGAATTAGGATGACAGCAGTTGGGGAGCAGTGGAAAATGGTGCTAATGGGTGAGGGTTTCTTTTGGGGGTGTTAAAAATATTCTGTGGTTGATTTTGGTAACGATCCTTAATTGTGAGTCTTCTAAATACCATTGAATGGCACACTTTGAAAGCTGTTATAAAACAGCTGTATAATTTTTAGGTTCCTTGGAGGAATAATAATAATCATTTCTTTAAAAGCTAAAAGAAACACTGCACATCTAGTAAGACTGGGTATAAACTGGATACACAAAACCAAGACAAACACATTGTTCTTTGATAATAGATTTCATTCAGATCTTTCAGTAATAGTGAGACTTCGTGTTGCTTTCTCAGACTCCCTACATTTGTTGACTGGCTTGCGCTCTGTGTGTGTGTGTGTGTTTGTGTGTGTGTGTGTGTGTGTATCTGTGTGTCTGTCTGTGTCTCTGTCTGTCTGTGTGTCAGTCTGTCTGTGTATTTTGAGGATTGAACCCAGGGCCTTGCACTTGGTAGACAAGTGGTTCATCACTGAGCTCCACCCCCAGACTCTGGATGTTGACTTTTTAAGTTAACTGCTCTAGAGCAGAATTCTATTTATGGAAATGCAATTTTTTAGAAAGAAAGACACAGTCTTTCTGGAACACAATCTTGTTAAATTTTTTAATTAAATCTACTTATTGTGAATTTTTAAGAGAATTTTTTAGAGTGCCATTCAATTGAGTTCTTCATTTCCTTTCATTTCTAAGAGTAACAAACTGAACTTATGCATTAGCCTTGGGGTTTGTTTTACATTTGTTCCAAATTTAAAATACATTTATACTTGTTCACCTAACAAGAGCTATCTTTAGTACATCTGTAGAGGTTTTTTTAGACATCTTATTTTTCTGATTATAAAAATAAGTTTTTCTCATGAAACTTGCAACCTTTATAAGAAACTGAAATGTTTGTTGTCCTTCGACCTCCTATCAACAGTTTTGCCATATTCCATCTCTCAATATACTGTTTTGTTGATTCGTTTTCAACAAAATTATGTCATAAATACTAGTTCCTACAACTTCCTGCTTTCATTTACTCCCTGTACATACACATGTATACTGTAGATCCCCCAAAATTTTCACTGTAGAGGTCTGCTGTATACTCATTATTACTAGATTTGGCTCAATTCCAGACTTAAAATACATGTTTCTGGTTCTATAGTACTAGTTCCCTATTATTGAATATTTAAGCCAGTTCAGATTTTATCTTCTCAACCAGTACTGCAATGAGTAGTCATATTTTTGCATTCTTGTGTATATTTCTGTAGGATAAAGTCTCATCGTGGAATTGGGGAATTGGGTCCCTGGATATAATGAAATTCCTCACATCTGATTTTATATTTTCTAACTGTCTCTGAAAAGGAGTTTTGTGACAGTCTGAATCATATAGGTGATGCCCTGGCTGTTCTTATTCCAGCTCACGAGTGGATACCACTAGCTCCATTTCCAGGGACTTCTCACAGCTTGCCCAGGAAATTATTGTCTGGCACCCTCAATACTAGAGTCTTGGTGCATCTCATCAATTTAATCCATCTATCTACAGGACAGTTGTGGCCTCCAAGTACCACAGCAGTAAGATTGCCTGGTGAACATGCACTGTTCTCTGTGCTAGGATGTCGGCTTGCACATGCATGTGGTTCTTACCTGCACAGCTCAAGGGGAAGTACCACTGGAGCCAGCTCCTGAGGAAAAGGAAACACTGGGGAGATCTCCTCAGGTCCCCCAAGCCTGGCCTCCATCCTCCTCTGACTTGTCAATATTGAGTGGATGGCTAGGAAGAAGAGGAACAAAGATGAATGCACCCTACATACTGAGCCCTTGAATATATGATCTCTTTTAACTTACAGCGATTTCCATAAATGAAGTGTCACAGTCTTCATGTTAAGGGCTAGAAAATTGAAGCTCAGAGGATAATATGAATGTAGACTACCCCTCATAACAGATTAGGCCCTGTGAACCCAGAGGCCCCCTGCTTCCCCTGAAATACAACCCCCATGGGGCCTTCAGCACCTGGGAGCTGATGGTGAGTAGAGCTTCAGCCTTCCTGTATCCAGCTGCCTCTCAATGTCCCAAAGCAGAAGGGTTAAAGGCACTTTGCTTTGCTTTGTTTTGTTTTGCTTTTTGGCAATTTATTTTTTCTTTTATCATGATAAAATACACAGAGTTTACTACTAGTTTTAAGTATATAGTCCAGCGGTCTTATATTTATTCATATTGCTATACAACTATCACCCGTTTATCTCCATAACTCTCTACCTTGTAAACCCAAAACTCTGTGCTCATTTAACAGTTAAATCTCTATTCTTCATTGCTGCAACCATCGGAAATACCCATTCTCCTTTCTGCCTCTGTGAACCTGACCACTCCATACATCACATAAGTGAAATCATGCAATATTTTTTCTTTGTTGTGACAGTCTTATTTCACTTAGTATAATGTCCTAGAGGTTCATTCATGTTGTAGCATGTGTCAAAATTCCTTTTTTAAGGCTGAATAATTTTATGTACACACACACAGAATATGGTTTGTTTGTGAAAGAGTCAATGGATGATTGAGTTGCTTACACAGTTAGCTATTTGTGCATAATGCTGCTTGAACATGGGATTAACAGACCCTACTTTCACTTCTTTCGTGCTACTAGCCAGTAAGGGAATTGCTGGATTATATACAGTTTTATTTTTAATTTTGTGAGGAACCACCTTTACTTTGCAGTACTAGCACCATGTTACAGTGTCCAAGATTTCTGGGTTTTCCATGTCCTCACCAACATCTGTTCTTTTCTGTATTTGATAGTTGCCATCTTCGTAGTATGAGGTAGTAGCTCATTGTGGTTTTGATTTGCATTTTTCTGAAAGGTGGTAACATAGAGCAACCTTTCATGTGCTTGTTGATCCTTGTATTTGTTTTCTGGAGAAACATCTTTTTAGTCACTTTTGAACTGAGGTAGGTATGGTGTTGTTGGTGGTTAAGCTTTGGGACTCTCTGACAGTCTATGTCATGATAACCCTTTTATCAGACATGATTTCCATATATTTTCTTTGTTCTGTGGTTGTGTTTTTTCTCTGTTGACAGGATTTCTGATGCCCAAAACTTAAATTCTCATGAGATCCAGTTTTTCTCTTTTGTTCTCTGTGTCAATACATCAAATTTTACATTGAAAAGGAGCTCATGACTCTACCTCTAGCCTATTTCTTGCTGCATTTTTTCCTTGTCAATTAAATGACATGGCCCGCCTCCCAGTTGCTCAGATGTGTGAGAACTGTTTTTGGGTTCTTCCTTGCTTCCTATAACCAGTGCAGTAAAGATTTCAGTAATCCTTAACCTCCTATCTCTCAGATCTTCTCATTAGATTCTAGTTCTTCATTGCCAAATACAGTTCTTCATTGCCAAGATATAGAAATTGATTTTTGTAATTTGACCTGGCATGCAAGCTCACCTCCCTCACTAGGGATTGACAGAGCCTGTTTGGTTTTTGGAGACTGGGATTGTCTATGGAGAAGGTCATGTCTTCTGAGAACAGGCAGGTTTATTTCCCCCTCTCCAGTATGTGTGTGTGTTTTCTCAGAGTGTCACACAGACTAGGAGTTCTACGGTGATGTTGAGGAACAGTTCAGAGAACAGACCTCTTTGCCTGTTTCCCAACCTTAGAGAGACAGAAGTCAGTCTTTTACCATTAAGTATGGTATTATTTCTTATGGTGTTGTTCATAAAGGCTGAGAATATTTATTCTTCTTCCTCTTTTGCCTAGAGAGTATATTAGGCAATATATTTTAAGGCTTTTCAAGACTCACCCAAGATAATAATCTCTGTCTTAATGGGTACTGACATCATGTTCAACACATATTTCATAATTATATTATTTTCATTGTACTTTTTTAAAAATGTTTTTAAATGTTTAGTTTTCTACACTTCTCCTCTCAGTCCCATCTCGGCATCCTCCCAGCCAAGACAGGTATGTATTTACATCAAGGTCTCTGTTTGCTCAGTATCCACTGAGAAAATACCTCTCATTTATCTTCAATTCCCTCTCCAAACAATCCTCCTCTTTTCCTCTGCTAAGCCATTTCTGCATTGCAGTCTTTCACTCTTTTCCCTTCTTCCCCGCCTCCCTCCCTTTCCTTTCTTGTGTGCATCCTTTCTGTGAAGGGCAGAAACTGCTTGAGACATAGGAAACTCGCAGCCTGGTCCAGGTTTCAATCTTTCCTGTCTATGGTGTCTGTATTAGATTTTGTGGAAACCGGCACATGGCTTCTGTTCTCATACATTACTACAATACCATGCCTGTTTTTAGGAAAACATGCTGTGAGCTGTTAATGATAAGATGTTATTGATATTCTGATGCCAGAGATTCTGATACACACAAATGAAAGCTTATTAAACTGACTGCAGATATTTTCACTAAAGTTGACTTTATATAATCTAGAATTTATTCTTTCACTGTTAAATTTTTAACTGAAAATTATTTATTTATTTATTTATTTATTTATTTATTTATTTGAGTGCCAGAGATTGAACTCACAACCCCATGCTTGCCAGGAAGGCACTTGTGCAGCTGAGCTAAATACCCTGAAAATTATTTATATCCCTGGTGAATGCTTCCATCCCTTCCGAAATGATTTATTGATTTTTATGTATACCCAGTAGGTCATTTTTTATAATGATAAAAAGTAAGAATTCATTATATTTGGTTGAGGGGGCTGGGGGAAGATAGCTAACATTTCTGCAGACTTGTTTATTATATTAGACTCTGGCCATCATTATCTTGATATGAATCCTTAGACCTGCTCAAGAGGTTTGTGAGTTATCATCCCATTTCACACACAGTGAGACCAAGGTTCTGAGGAACTGAGAACCTTGCCCAAGGGACTAGCGCCAAAGACCATGGGTCAGGCTCACTGGCTCCCTGTGCAGAACTTGTGACAGTAGAAAAGCTCTGCAAGAGAAGCTCGTCTCCAACAGAGGAGATTTGGGGAAGATGATTTCATGTTTTTCATAGGTTATTGAAGGATATTTGTGATTTCCCCCAAAATTGCATCCTTATGAGGTTTGGAAACAGGTATCACATTACTATGTGTAACTCATAGCTCTCTGGTACAGATTACTCTGAAGACATAATCTCCTTCCCTTGAATAAACCTTCCTTTTGGAGTATTCATTCTTTTCTGTTTATGCTCATTAACTCATGCCGGCTTTAACATTCCCTGTGTCTGCTTCAGTTATAATGTGAAAAGCAGCAATAAATATCGTTAGAATCAGGAATGGGAGATATTTTGCAACCTACTGTATTATAAAGTCCTCATTCTATGAATCAGAACAACTAAGCTTTTCACCCTGGAGCTGGGACCTGCTTGTGTCCCAGCTCTGTAATGCAGACAGCTCTGCACGAAGCATGGAGTTCTAGGCCCACTGCCACTGCTGGTCTTCCCTCCCTTGAGCTGCTGTGTTTGCCTTTAGTTCACATCCTAGAACAGCCCTGCCCTTAGGAAGTGTTATGGGAACTTTGTCTATTACTAATCATGAGAACATCCCCAAACCAGTATGAATAGAAAGAAAGAAGGCTAGGGTTGGCTTTGGGTTCTTTTAGAAAACCCAACAAGGAAAATGGTGACATTAGCATTGGTTTTTGGAGTGCCTTTCAGTTACTTTACTGTGTTAAAGGTCTGAACTAGCAGACTATTTACATTTGAAGAATTACCAGTAGAGTCTCCAAGGGGATCCTGTAAATCTACACAGATCCCCACAGTGCAGGTTTAGCTAGAGAAGTCACATTAATCATGGCACCTGGAAATCTGAATCTCAGCTCCAGCCAGGTTCAGTCATGAGGCAGAGGCTGACTGGTAAGGCTAACTAGAACTCCAGTGTCCAGAGTGCAAATGCCTGAGTGACCCTTGAGCCATCTTTCAGTCCTAGGATCCTGAGTAAAAAGCATCTCCCTTAAAACATTTTTTCATCCTTTCTTCCCTCCTCCCTACTTCTCTTCTTCCCTCCCTCTTTTCTTCTTTTCCAAAAATGATATGTAAGTTTGGGAAAATGAAAGAGGGAAGGAGGAAAGAGGCATATAAAGCCTCTCCCCTCCTCTATTTCCCATAATTAACCAGAGTTAGATTCTTTGAATCTTTGGAAATGTTTTACCCAGAATATGTGAATATCTGTAAGCTTTTTAAAAATTCATATGAGATTTTACTCCTCCATGCCTAACATTTTTAACTTAATACATATTAAATATCTTCTTGTAGCATCAGTATAGCTCTACTTATTTATTTTTTGTCATTAGCATTATATATAAAAACATTTCAGTAAGATATTGAAATTCTCAACTCTTATGCATCTCACAATGTAATGATAAATAAATAAAGAAAATTAAAACTTGGCAGAATTACAAGAAGGAATAGATTAATCCACAATCACAGTGGCAATTTAACCAAGTCTCTCAGAAACTAATACATATCAATACGCCAAAAACAAAGAATAATAATATAGGAGACTTAAAGCACACCATGGAGTTTGATTGGGAATGTGAGGAGCTTGGTGCCCAACAGTTAGGAAAGACACAAGATCACCTAGGATCTCAGAGCACTTGGCATGTGCCTAACCATCAAGGAAATCTTACTAATAGTAATCTCCTCTTTGCAGATGTCATTTCCAAGTTGATTTTTTTCTTTTTTCTCTATTTCTTTCCCAAGCTCTATAGGTTCCTATTTCACATATGCTGTTTTATGACTGTAGGGGCTCTGATTTCATTTAATTATGCCTTTGGATCTTTCTTAGCTATAATTGCTTTATTTTTACTTCTTATCTGCATATAATGATTGTGTATATTAATGGAGTATAATTTGATGTATTGATTTTTATGTACAATGTGTAATGACCAAACTAGGGTAACAAAATCAGGCATCACCTTAAACATTCATCAGTTTGTGTTAGAGACATTCAAAATCTTCCCTTGTTATGTTGAAATACACAATAAGTTGTTCTCAACTACAGTCACTCCAGCTTTCTTTTTAATTCATGATTAATGCTGGGTTTAATTTTCATCACTTATGCATCATTCTTTCAGGTAGGTTTTCTTCATCATTAGGGAAATTGGCCTGCTTTTTTCCATCATTTTTCTTGTGCTGTCTTTGCCTCTCTGATACCAAATGTGTCCCTCCGGACTAGCGTGGTGCTGGAAGTAATATCCTTATCCTGTTTTGCTTTTCTCAGTAACACTTAATGACATCAGAGACAGGTCGGGGCACATCTGTAATTCAGTTGGCAAATTATCCAACTCCCCAGTTTAGAGGGAAAAATTTGTGTCTTGTTGACTCTCAGCTTATTTCTAGTAACTAGTTTTAGTGCCTTAAAACTAGTCAGCACCTAATAAAGGAAAGAGGGACAGGTATAAAGAGTCTTTCCCCTCCCCTTTTCTATTTCCCATAATTAACCAGAGTGAGATTTTTTGAATCTTTGGAGATGTTTTATCCATAATATTATCATACATAAGTATCTGCAAGCCTTTTAAAAATTCCTGTGTGTTAGGAGGTGGTCAGAAGGGCTAGGCCACTGTGGGTGCCTCTCAGGAGGTTATATCACCCTTGGCTTTCTGATTCCTGGCTATCAAGAGGTGAGCAGCTTTTCCTCCACCATGCCTATTATGCACTGACCCCTCTACAAACTAAGCCAAAATAAACTTTTCCTTCTTTAATTTGTGGGCACTGGGTATTGTGTCTCAGCAACAAGAATGTGATTAAGACATTGAGTAAAGTATGGATTTGATCTTGATATAAAATATTAGTGAAGCTTAATTTCTTTCATTTCTATGAACACTAAAATATAGATGCTACAGCTTTTCTGCTATCTGAGTGGTGAATCATGAGCTCCCCTGTAGTGCATGAATCTGGCTTTGAACATGAGATCCACAGATGGCTGTTTCTTGCCATTCATATGGCCCTGCAGACTTATCAGTACCTTACTGGACAAAGCCCCAGAAACAAAATGGCTTGATCAATAGACATGTGCATCTCGCAGAATTTTCAGATAATCCAGACTTGTTCCAAAGGTTCCACCTAGGATCACTTGAGACTTTAGGAGGACATCTAGATATAAGCTGTAACACTCAGCAGGGTGGGACAGATGGCCACACAGACACTGAATCCCAAGATGTCCTGAGGAAGGTAGGAAGAGTTCAGCGCAGAGGGACAAACAGAAGTACCTGCTTCACTAGTTGATTTGTTTTTAGCAGCTGATACTTATTGTAGTTTGTATGTGCTTGGTTGAGTGAATTTCCAGATTATTCTGTATCTTAACTTTGTTAGTAAATGCATGAATTGCCTTCAGGCTTCTCAGGATGTGACCTTTGTCTTCCAGGGACCCCTTGGCGCAAGGAGCAGACTGAGGACCTGAAGCGGGTGCTCAAAGACCTTGACAGAGAGATCCCACTGGTCCTTGTCAGTGGCAACCATGACCTGGGCAATGTCCCCACAGCCGAGACCATCGAGGAATTCCACCAGACATGGGGAGATGACTACTTCAGCTTCTGGGTTGGGGGTGTCCTGTTCCTGGTGCTCAACTCCCAATTCTGGTATGATGCCTCCCAGTGCCCAGCCCTGATGCAGGCCCAGGATTGCTGGCTGGACCAGCAGCTGAGCATTGCAGGACAACGGAAGTGCCAGCATGCTGTAGTCTTCCAGCATATCCCGCTATTCCTGCACAGCATCAATGAGGATGATGACTACTTCAACCTCACCAAGGCTGTGCGCATGGAGCTGGCAGCCAAGTTCGCTGGTGCAGGTAGGTCCCAGAATGGGAGTCTGGAGCAGCTCCTTCACCAGCACCTCTGCAACCTGGCAAAGAGGGAGGTTTTGGATGGAACTGGACTCTGGTCCAAGTTCTACCACTCATTAGCTGTGTGGCTGTGGACAAGCTCCCTAATCATTTGTTTCCTCAGTGGTAAATCAGAGTAACAGTAATAGCTCTCTTGTAGGATTGTTGGGAGGAGTAAAACAGACATTTAGGATAGGCTCTGGCCATGCTTCCTCCCAGTTGAGGATGGAGGTGCTCCGTGTGGGGCTACAGATTAGGTCTGAATGTAGTTACATGTGCCTCAGGTCATGGCACGAGTCAGGGATGCCTTTTTCCTCATTTCTCTTGGAAGGAGGAACTGGCCCAGGACCAGCTGAAATTAAAGCGCCAAGTTTCCCAGCATAAGTCAGGTGTGCACCACGAAATCCGGGCATGTGGCTTGGATAGGCAGGTCCTGGGCCTCCTCAATTTGCCTCTAGTAAGATGGAGTAAGTTCCCTTCTTGACTCAGGAGAGGAAAATGTGTGTAGGCTGATCTCATCCTGCTGTAGATGTCTAGCCAGTCATACATGTGACAGACTATTTGCACATTCACTAAAATGGAGTCAACCTGTTTCTGCAAGTGAGACTTAAGCTTCCAGTGCTGCACCTTCTTGTCTCAGCCCTCGCCTTATCTTTCCTCTTGAAAGCCCTGAGTTACAGGGGCTCAGCAGAATTCCAGCTTCAACAATTGGTCCTAATTCTTCCTTTCAGATCTTTCTGAGGCTTTCTTATTAAAAATACTTCAAAAATAAATTATCTTCTTTTATTTGTTATGTGAGAAAAGGAAGGGGACCTGACCTAGGAGTAAGCATTCATCTTTTTAAAGTCCTGTTTCCCTTCTTTTCTTCTTTGAGTATTAAATGTGTTTCACATACTTTAAAAATGTACAATAGGCCCTTCTGTGTTTCTGAAGCATTTTACAAAAGACTCCCATAATTGGAGATATTTTTCAACTGTTCCATAGAGACAGAGTTGGAAAACTTCTATTAAAGGCCTTTGAAATTTTATCCCATGCTTCAGCTGGTACAGAAAACTATTATGATGCCAGGGAAATAAAGTGTCACAGTGGAATCAATTCTACCATGGAGGCTATTTTGCAACAGAGAGTAAAGCTAGGAGAATATCTAATGCCCCTGACACAATTCCTTTCATAGCATAAGACAAGTGATGCAGATGTCATGTCCTTGTTGCTCTTCACTTTCCACTCTTGTTGACCAGTCCTTGGGAAGCACAGGGTCTAGGTTTCCCATCTGAAGGCAGAGCACCTGTTGCTACTACCATCTTGTGGTATTAGGAAGATGCCCACATATCAAGAGACCCAAAATGAGGCATTATATCACATGGGAGTCAGCAGCCTTACAGGCTCAGAGTCTAGGGGTATCTCCACACCCATAGTTTTATATAACTCCAGAGTGACTATAATTCTTAGTACCAGCTTGATTAATCAGAGTAGGACAGAGCCCTCCTCCAGCCCCATCCATGCAACAGCCTCTTCCCATGAATAGAGTTATCTGAGAAGCCAAAGTATAATCTGGATGTTAATTCGTTTAAAAAAGGCGGGGGGGACAGTAGGGGGTTAGCCTCCTTTTTCCACTTGTAATGGCATCAGGCCCCACATCCTGATGGCTGTGTGTCCAGTATGGTCCTTCTTGTCTGCCAGGACTCTGCTATTTCATGTCAATTTAATTCTACCTCTTTAATTTCTATTCATCCCATCTTCTTTCAACCACCACTGTTTCAACTAGATTCTAGTGGCATCTCTGAGCTGGGCATGCTGTTCCACCCTAGCTCATTCCCCTCCCAGCAACCCAAGGGTGAGACCCAGTTCTTCTCCATTCTAGAAATTGCTGTTTTGCCCTCTGGCCTCCTCCACATCATGGCACCTAGCCAAGCCCACTCAGCCTTGACTCCATCTGTGTGATGTCCCCCTTTACCTCATTCTTTCTGTTTTCCTTGATCCTGCACTTATCAAATGGATTTTTAAGTGTTCATGTGTCCAAATCCCTTACTAGAGTCTTAGCACCTTGAGGGCAGGGAAATTGTTATGCTTACCTCTGCATTTGGGAGGCCTGTTCAGGTATTAGCTCATAGTGAAGCTTCATACATTTTTGTGAAATGAATGAAGGAGTAGAAGTATTTGACTCACACTTCTGTGCTCAGTGGCTAATTGACACAGTGCACTAGTTGTTGAGCACCCACCCTATGCCTGGCACAGCACAGGGCAAATCTAGGTTCCCATGAAGCTGCTGACACAGTCTTGCCACTGTATCTTCCAGGCCATATGCCCTCCTCCCATCCAGTCCCATGGCTTCCATGGCATCCAGTCCTAGAGAAAACCTCCAGGGCATCCCTCTGCCCTGATCTACCTGCCAGCCTTCCAGGGTACTCAGCAGTTTCTACTTCCTCAAGTGCCTTCTCCCCTCTTTCCCCAGGTATCACCTTCAGTATGAGATCACTAGTCTTAGGATCTTTACCTGTCTGCTTAACCAAGGAAAACCAGAGAGTTAGGAGACTTCCTGCAGTCATCTGTCATTCTGGATAGTTTGTCAAACCAAGCCTTCTGCTTCATGACCTTCAGACACAGAATAAACCATGTCCAAAAGACCCAACTCGGGCCCTTTCAGGTCCTGAATGATGTACTGGATTGGGAAGCACAAATAGACAAGCTCTACACAGATAGTTACTTACCCAGTTAAGACACAGGCAATGGCTGGGCTCACAACACAATTTTCAAAGCCAGAAGTTCAAAAAATATTTTGTAAAGTTTTTTAACTTAAATATCTGGATAACATTGGAGGAGATAATGGCAGATGATATTTAATGTTGCCTCCTCTGACACACACACAGCAATATTATTCCCTAGTACTATTTCAGTCTCATTTATCTCCTTGTGCTAAAATGCCAGGACTCAAAAATATGTCAAAAGCTCATCAGACTATCAGGGTAGCTTTTAATTATGATAATTGTGTTGTTATAAAATATTCTTTTAAAGAACACATCCCTCCCTATACCACCATGGAGGTAAAGCACTGATTCTTTCCAGTAGGTTTAATGAATAATTCTGAATCATTGTGTGGGATGAATAAATGACTTAATAATGAACATCAACAATCAGCTCCCATTGTTGCATTAAATTTTTTTTAAATGGGATGAGGTAAATGAGGAGGAAGGGATGTCACTATACAGTGGGCCACCTTGGGTGTAAGAATGTGGTCTGTGATTCAAAACCCAACAGCTTCCAAGCTCAGGTTTCCCTAGAAACAAATACATCCTGTTTCTACTTTTGAAGCTCAATAAAAAGCCACCTTTGTATGATACAAAAATGTCAATAACTGGTACAAATAAACAGATATGAGGGCAGGGCAAATACACAGATGTGAAGCGGCACCTGTTACTATCGGTCTTCTTTTGCTCTGCCTGAGGATAATCGTTTTCGTTACATCCAACGGATGTAGAAATTGGTTTTTCTTTTAGTTCATCTTGATACGTAGTGGGTGTTGCAAAGACAAGTCATACGTAATGAAACCTATGAGAAGCTGGACATTGTCTCTGCCCTCACGGTGCTTTCAGCAGAAGGTTGATATGTGATTCTGTTAACATGAGTTGCAATTTAAAAACTCGATCTTAAAAAACAGGAGTCTGGTACTTTGGCCATGTTTCTCTGTTATCTCAATACCTTGTCTCTTTTCTGTTCTCAAAACAGAGATCAGAACTGTATATAAAAGAGCCAAGAGCAAATTTCTCAATTATAAAAGATTGCAATAAGTTGATCTTTTCTGCAAAAGTTAATGGGCAATTTCACAGAATTAGAGTTTCATCTCTAGTATTTATGTTAAAAAAAAAAAAAAGGACAAAAAGAAATCTTAGCCCATGGTTGTAGCTTTAAGAATTCAAAGCTTTAAAGAGTATAAAGGCCAGGTTCCCACAGTATACTTCATAGGAAGACTGAAACTTCAAATTTGACTCTGATGTCTTACTATGCGGTATTGAAACTGTTCATATCCTGATTCCTCTAGGAAAAAGAGCCCATCTGTGTTCACCACTATAAGCCCAGCCTCAAGCTGAGACTGTCACTTAGTAGTCCCTCAATAAATAAATATTGGTTAAATGGGAATTAAATTAGGCTTGATTTGGATCTATTTACCAGCAGAATCAGAGGTAACATTCACATAACCTATGGATTGGTATTGACCATCTGATTTCCAGATGGGAACTGCACACTTTCTTAAAAAAGGATCTTAAAGAATCTTAAGGATCTTCCTTCTTAAAAAAGATCAATTAGTAAATATTTGGGACTTTTCAGCTTTACAGTCTCTGTAACAATTACAGCAAAATCCTTTTGGCTCCTGGCATGTGCAGAAAGGTAGACTGTATTTTGAGTCTTAAGATTTTTTTTTTAGGGTAGAAAGGAATGCATACATAATTTTATACAAAGGGGCTACTAGTTTAAAAGGGCAGGAACCACTAAACTAGGTGAAAAATTCTTATGGCAATTAATAATAGAATCTTTCTTAAACAGATTCTGTCCATTTAATGTGTTGGTAAAAACCTTTGAATTCGTAATTTCATAGGTTTTTCTAAATCTAGCAAATGTGTCCATAAGACAACAGTAATCATCTTACAGTGCCTTCTGTTTAAAATACAGTTTTTAGCCTTGGTGTGCTAATGCACACCTGTAATCTCAGGAGCCTAGCAGGAGGATCATCGTAAGTTCAAGGCCATCCTGGGCTATAGATAGTGAATTCAAGGCCAGCCTAAACTATACAATGAGACCTTGTCTCAAAAAAAAAAAAAAAATCAGTCATTCAAATGTAATTTTTTAAAAATAATGTTGATTTTTTTTTTTTTTGTACCAGGGATTAAATTTACAACCTTGCATTTACCAGGCAAGTGCTTGAGCCACTGAGCTAAATCCTCCACCAATGGTTATTTTTTAAACTAGCTTCTAATGAGAACTTTGTCTAAGCATCTGTTGAATCCAGAATTTCTGGCAGTGTATCAAGTTGAGAAGTTTTGTGCTCTTTATTTTCTAGGATTTGATCAGGAATTAATTTTCTCAGGTTTCATATTTTATTTCTCCATCCATTCACCATAAAGCATCATGCTTGAGTCATTTGTTGCCTTTGTCTTATAGAATAAAAACTTAAGATAGCAGGCCCACTGTTGAAGCTACATCTGGTGTGAAGTAATGGATTATATTTCTCACTTTGGAGGTATCCTTAACAGTTGGGCTAATTAAAGTTAAAATCAAGTCCTGGTGGTAAATATTTATAAATTGAGAATCTGGCATGTGTGAATGTGTGCTGCTGATTCCCCAAGTTAAGTCAACATTTCTTCATTCAGCAAGTAGCACAAGCTCCATGATAGAAACTGAGGCCACAGGAAGGACAAAGCAGGTAAAAAGCTCCTTCTCTGGGGTTGTAGATCACTTGCAAGCAAAAATTTTAAATCTCAATGCGACTTTTTTTTTTAAAAAAACTGGGTCTCGCTGTGTAGTGCAGGCCAGCTTTGAATTCATTATGTACCCCAAAATGACCTTGAACTTACAGTGATCCTCCTACCTTAGCCTCCCAAGTGTTGGGATTAAAGGCGTGTGCCAGAATACCTGGCTGCAGCATTTCAAAAAGCAACCTCTAGGACCTTGCAAACAGCATTGTTTCATTTATAAAGTCAAAATGTTACATCTTTAAATTTTAGGTCCAGTTTGAAAAATAGCAATTAGTATTGTCTTGAAATTAGCAGTGAGAATCCCAGTATTTCTAGTGTTTTATTCTATTTTTGTCACTGTAACTGAGTACTATCAGCCAAGTAATTCAGAAGGAATGAAGGCTTATTTAGCTCTCAGGGTTTTTGTTTTTGGTACTGGGGATCGAACTCACGACCTCATGCATGCCAGGCAAGTGCTTGAGCCACTGAGCTAAATTCCTGGCCGCTGGCTCCCAGTTTTGAAGGTTGAAAAATTCAAGATTGGGCAGCAGCAGTCTCTGGTCCAATGAGGTCTTTGCTAGTGAGGATTTTCTTAGGTCTCAAGGCATGAGATGTCATGCAGTGAAACAGATGTCCTAGCTCAGGTTTTTCCTGTTTATAAAGCTATGGTTCCACTGGAATCAATATCCCACCCTTATGACCTCATTTAACCTTAATTATCTCCTAATACCTCCTAGATCTCAGTGCCATAGCTGAATTAAGGTCCTACTTCCAAATACTATTGTTGGACTGTTTCACCCTTTTAATACCTCACCTTGGGGATGAAACTTGGACATGAGTTTTGGTGGGGACAAGGAACTCCTAGCACCTGTCATAGTATAGCACTCTCACTTCCTCTGCTGCCGGAGTCCAGCTGCGGCAGGGCTAGGGTTTCCCAAAGGTGGTCAGGGAGTCTGCGATTGAGAGACAGAAAACACTGCACGCCAGTCTGTGAGTGAATCTGAATCCGCCTTTATTTTTTAGAAGCTGGAATATATATTTGCCAACCCTGGCAACAACCCCCAGCCCCAAGCAGGAAATGCCCCAGGCCCAGGGCTAGGCAGGGACAATCCCAAACAATAGGTTTTAATTGACCTCAACTCCAAGCAGGAATCGCCCCAGGTTCTGGGCAATAGGTATCAATTAACATTTTAATCTTGACATTGAGTCAGCCCGGGAAATGCAAGCCAACACGCACCCGGACGCCCGCAGGAGGCCTGGACGCCCACAGGAGGAAGAGATGTGTGAGATTATTAGGCCACTCCCTACATTGCTTTCCTTATCATTTATGGGAGTGGCAGTCCCTGCAAGGACAGTGCCTGTCTTAGGTCAAGGACTCTTCACAGGTACCCAACCAGGCCTTACCCGTCATGGGCCTGCAGGACAGCAATTGGTCCTGTGCCTGTCTTAGGCGGCCGGTGGCGTAACATATGGGTCCTAGTTGCCCGTCTCTGGCTGCCTGTCCAGTGTCTCAGGGTAGTTGTCTCACAGGAATTTTGTAAATCCTCCTCCATGAGCTCTTTCATTTCTCTCACATTATTCACA
>PVLA01000036.1:73137-341001 GCA_004027455.1 Hydrochoerus hydrochaeris | reverse complement strand
AGCATGGACAGAAAAGGGCGCCGCACTCTGCGTGTTAGGTTATTAGTTCACTGAACTTGCCTTCATTTAAAGACACTCCTCCCCACTTCCAGCTGTACAAGTACAAATTGAGAGCATCCCTGTTAAAGATAAGCTAAAAATGGCTTTTAAAAATCTATGTGTAGTAATTATTGATTTTGAAGTTGGCAGAGTAGCATGCTCATTTAGGTCACACTCCTTGAGAGCCAGACAGTCCTGACACCCCCCCCCTTTCTATGTTGAAGTTGCTCTATTCATGTGGTACAGGTGGAGAAGGCCTTCTAACTCAGTCCATTTTTAATTCCATAGGCATGTAAGTGCAAAGAAAATCATCTTTCTGCAACATCCTCCTTACATGTGGCACTGTCACGTGCAGTTAGAAGACCAAGTGGAGACTGTTGCCTATAGTAGCATGTGCAGGTGGAAATAACTGAGTCAGACAGTTATGACACTGCTTCAGCCAAGTGAGCCTCCTGGCCGTGCTCCTGTCTCCCTCTGGCGGCTCTTTCAGCTTCACTCCCCTGTCATACCTCTGAAGGCAACTAAGAGAGTCTCTCTCCCTGAAAATGCAGGAGATCAGCAAGCTTCTTGAGAGCCATGGTTCATGTTCAATTTTGGTTTTTTGGGGTTTTTGTTTTTTTTTTTTTTGTACCAGGGGTTGAACTCATGACCTCACACCGGCCAGCCAGGTGCTTGTGTCACTGAGCTAAATCCCCAGCCCTTCAATTTTGTTCTTATTCACATTGTTGTCTCCTGCCACTCTCACAACCTACACAGAAAACCTCAGTAAGTGTTGGTGTCTTTCTATTTTATTGACATGCACACCCAGGTCCCACAGGCTGAGATTTCATTCAGGTCAGAAAGCTATGCAGCATAGACAGTATTCTCTAAGGCTGATGACATAATCAAGTTTCTTGACACAGTGTCATGGTTTCCAGCAAGTGCTCAGTAAGGATTAGTATAGCTGTTAAAATTTTCCTTCTGGCCATAATTAATATTGTCATTGTGACTAAATGACTTAATGTTCAATGAATTCATACTTAAGGGACACTTTTTTTTTTTTATACTACTGCTAAGCATTGTTGGAATTGGAACCTCACATTTCTGACAGTATTGTTTCCACCCATCCTCTGCCTCTGCACTGCAGTCCCCTATCCCTGCCATGGCTCTGATATAAGTGGATACTGAAGTTCACAGGTAACCAACTTATTTGAGGTTCACTTTTATTCCCTGTGTTATTAAAACACAATGAATAGAGACTTCTGGGAAGATGGTGGAGTGGTGAACAGCCTGTTCGAGATCTTATGTCCAGAGCTGGAACATAGCAACATAAGGAAGAGAAAAAGGAGGGAAGTGGCTCCCCAGGACCCGGCAAGGATCTAAAGCAAGAATTGAACCCCAAGGAAGCTGGGAAAATAATGGATCAATAAGCAGCAAAGTAAAGAGCCTCGCTGAGAGGAACAGCTCAGATGCTGGAATAAAACATCCTGGAGAAGACAACAGAAGGAGAGAGATCCTCTTGACCCAGGAAGAAACTAAAGGGGGGAAAAAAGTAATTCTTTGTGTCAGATGCTGCTTTTTCAGAAACCGCAGGTATGCAACTCCTGATCTCTTCTGTGTTTACCTCTCCTGGGCCAGTACTATTTGGGTTGGAGGCTAGAGACTTTCTTTTGTTTCTTCCTCTTGTGATGTTTCTGGTTTCTTCCAGACAAGTGGATAGCATCTGACATAAAGAATTATCTTCATGACATTATAAAAGAACTCAAAACAGAAATACTAATACAAGTAAAGGAAAATATAAGAAAAATAATAAAAGAAATGCTAAGTACCTCTCAAGAAGATACAGATGGAAGAATGGAGGAACATAGAAAAAGGAGAGAAATCTTTGATGAAGAATATTTTAAAAATCTAAAATACATAAAACAGATTCAAAGAGATTGCCAGGAAATTAAAAACTCCATTGAAAGCTGGCAAAACTTTTTGAAAGAAACTAATGATAGACCATTAAACCTTGAAGACAGGTTTGCAACATGTGATTGTGAAAGGAAAGATCTCTTAAAAATAACAAGGAACCAGGAAGTAACAATACAAAGGCTAGAAGATGACAAGAGGATCTATAACTTAAGAATAAAAAATGTGAGTGAAGAAGCAGGAGTAAACACAAATGAAATACAAATTATTATTTATTATTATTTACAGAAATAATTAAAGAAAACTTCCCAAGCATAGGAAAAGGAAATATTCAGATATATGAGGCATACAGAACTCCATCCAGCTATAACCAAAATAGATCTACACCCAGACATATAATAATCAAGATCTTAGAAATTTAACACAAGAACAGAATATTAAAAGCTATCAGAGAAAAGAGATGGATCACCTATAAAGGAAAACCCATCAGAATCACAACAGACTTCTCGACACAAACCATCACATTCAAGAAGAGCTTAGAGTGAAGTATTCCAAACCCTGAAAGAAAATAACCTCCAACCCAGATTGACATACCCTGCAAAACTATCTCTCAAAATTAATGGAGAAGCAAGATGCTTCCATGACAAAGAGGAACTGGGGGAGTTTGTGACCACCAATCCAACCCTACAAAAAATACTGAAGGGCATTCTAGAGAGAAAAGAAAAGACCATGGTTTCAAGAACAGTGACAGAGGAGGCTCACTGAACAGACAATGGAATGAAGGGGAAAAGGAGACAACCAATGGCAGAAAAATAGCATAGCAGAGATGAGGTAGAGAAGGTTGGCCATAATCACTAACATGGATGGCCTTGATACACTAATAAAAAGAATCACAGGCAGAGTGGATCAGGAGATAGGGTCCATCAAGATGCTCTATATAAGAAATATATTTAACCTGAAAGAGTGTTTATGGGCTAAAAGTTAAAGTTGAGAAAATAATGCTTTATGTGACAGGGCAACAGAAAAAAGTGGGGGTAGCTTGCCCATCAGCTGGAGATTGATTGGAAAGACAACATTTTTATACAATGGAGAATTACTCAGCCATAAGGAAAACCTTGAGGCTCTTGTAGCTAAGTGGATACAACTTGAGACCAAGCTCAGGGGTAAAAATGTTCAGAACCACTTAGGTAAATAACAGGTTGCCTCCCTAATCTAAAAACTAAAGGAGTTAGTGGGATACAAAATGTACAATGTATCCTGGGAAAGTGAAAGGGGAGGAATTGTCTAAATAGGGAAGGCAGAGGACAGTGGTAATCTTGTATCATGATTTGAAACCCATATTGCTTTCACCGCTCTGTTTAGTTTGGTTATATTCTGTTGCAGTTTATCTACTTGTACTAGATTCAAGGGCATAGACAACTATTCCAAAGATAGAAGGATATTCATAGTAACCATTTTAAATTTCGTATTAATCTGAAACCCTGTATTGCTTTCACTGCCTTGTTTTGACTAATTTTATTTGAATCTGTTTTGTTCAATTGCTGTCTTGTCTTGACTGATTTTATTGAATCTGTTATGTTTGATAGTATCAATTCTGAGAGTATAGGCAACTACTCTGAAGACAATAAGATTCACTATAACACCCATTCTAAGTTGACTATTACCCTCTTTTGAAGTCCCATAATGTATCCAATGTTTTGTTTTTATTGATTTTGTTCCATACTTCTATGTTCAATTTTATTGTACCTGATGATATGGGCAATTCTATTGAACATAACAAGAGACATCATGGTAACCATTGTAGATCACCTTGTATTGTGGTTTTAAATCATGTACTGTGTCCATCCTTTTGTTTTGAATTATCCCATTTTGGTTTTTGTTTTGGTTTTGTTTCTCATTTGGTTTTATTCTTTTCAAAAAAAAAAAAATTGAACCCTACAGGGAGAACAAAGAGAGACTTCAACAAAAGAAATAAGTGGCAAATAGCATTTTGTTCCTGAGCTGTGGCTCACTGTGGTGGGAGCAGGGGCTCATTCCATAGATGCATGGTGACTGCTGGACAGTAACCATTTTGGAGAGAGACCAACTGAGCTTGAAACTCAGAGAAGTGCATGATGGCTCCATCTAGTGGCTCCTAGTGTCAGGGTGAGGTGGAACTGAGTTCAGATCATCAAGAGGTCAAGGAGCTGAGTTCAAGCTGAGAAGGAGCCAAGTTCAAGCCAGCAGGAGGCACATGGAGGATAGCATGCTGAATAAATCAGGTTCTAGCCTCAAAGCCAGAAACCAACTGGAACTCCAGTGAAAATAAAGATGCATGCTTGCTAGAATTATCTACTAACCTGCCATAAATCTGCAGCTGGTTTGCTGAGATTAATCAACATGAGTTTGGGCTTTGTCTGCCTACTGTACCAGTGACAGCAGAGACATTCCTGGAAGTGGACATTTTTATTTTAATTTTAGTGTGATCATTATTTCAAGTTTTGTTGTTTTTATTCTGTTCTTGTTTTTATTTTTTTTTTCTCTTTACCGCCTATCTTCACCAGTTTTTCAAAGTTTTTATAGGCTTCCTTTGTCTTCCTATACAGTTCTAGCTGGCCTTGAGCTCACTTTGTAGCCCAGGGTGGTCTGGAACTCACAACGATCCTCTTCCTCAGCCTCCTGAGTGCTGGGATTACAGGCATGCACCACCATGCCTGGCAATACATGTCATTTATAATCATCAATATAAATGGTCTCAATTCATCAATCAAAAGAAACAGACTAGAATGAATCAAGAAACAATATCCAACAATATGTTGCATATAAGAACATTTAATTCAAAAAGAAATTCATAGACTAAAAGTCAAAAGATGAAAAACAATACTCCATGCAACAAGAACTAGGAAGAAGCAAAGATACCTATTCTGTTAGCAGACAGAATGGATTTCAAGCCAAGACTGATGAAGAGAGACTAGAAGGTCACTATATCCTTGTAAAAGGAACAATCCAAGAGGAAAGATAATAATCCTAACTATATATGCACCAAATGCCAGTGCATCCAACTGTATAAAATGTTAATAGACATGAAAAATCAAATAAGCACTAAAACATTTGTAATAAGAGACCTCAATACCCCACTGCTACAAATAGATAAACTGGACAAAAGAAAAAATCAAGGAAGAAATATCAGAACTAAACCAAACTTTTGAACAAATGGACTTAGAGATCACTATAGTGTTCCATCCTGCAACATCAGAGTGCACACTGTTCTAGATTGTGCATGGGTCATTCTCTACAATAGACCACATACTGGCTCATAAAGCATGCTTAAGTAAATGCAAAGGAATTGACATTATCCTATGCAAATCATCATATCATAGTGAAATGAAATTGGAGCTTAGTGGCAAAACAAATCACAAACACAACATAAACACAACATGAAAATTAAGTGAAACACCCCTGAATAACCAATGGGTCACAGATGAAATTTAAGAAGAAAAAAGAAATTTAAGAAGAAATTAGGCTGTTTCCACATTTAAAAATGCCAATACAACGAACAGGAACTTATGAGATGGTGAACTGTCACATCACGGAAATGGAGCAAGCTCAAGTAAACAATGTTGAACTTCAAGCTTCTAGAAAAGTAAGAGCAAGTCAAGCCCAAAGTTCATATAAGGGAGGAAATTATAAAGATCAGAGCAGAAGTTTATACAATGGAGACTAAGAAAACAACAAAGAATCAATGAACTAAAGAGTTAATTCTTTGAAAGAGTAAATAAAACACACAAACCATTAAGCAACCTTATCAAAAAAAAAAGACTCAAGTTTATGCTATTAGAAATGAAAAGGGTAAAATCACAACAGATCCTTCAGAAACCCAGATCATCATCACCTACTTTTAATATTCTAATAAGATGAAAAACACAGAAGAAATGGACAGATTCCTAGATACATATGAATTACCAAAGCTGAATCAAAAAGATATAAAAAATTCTAAATAAGCTAGTATCACTCAGTGAAATTGAAGATGTAATTAAAAACCAACAAAGAAAAGCCCAGCCTCTGATGGATTCTCTGCTAAATTCTGCAAGAACTTTAGGAGACAACCTACTGCTGTTACTTCTCAAACTCTTTAATGAAATTGAAAGGCAAGCAATACTCCCAAATTCATTCCTAGAAACAAGCATTAGCCTAATTCCAAAATCAGAGAAGAATCCAATGACAAACAAACATACAAAACATTACAGGCCATTACAGGTCCCTATTGAACATAGATGCAAAAATCCTCAATAAAATACTGGGAAACAGAATGCAGCAAATCATTGAGAAGATTATATACCATAACTATGTAGGATTCATCACAGGGATACAGGAATGGTTCAGTATATGCAAATCAATAAATGTAATACACTATATTAACAGACTAAGGGCCAAAACTTTATTATCATATCTGTAGAAGCAAAAAAAGTGTTTGACAATATCCAACACCCATTCATGATAAAAAAAAAAACCTACAGAAAATTGGAATAGTCTTTATCTCAGTCTGATAAAAGCCATCTGTGACAGACCAACAGTCATCATCATATATATGCACAAACACTAAAAGCTTTCATTCTAAAATCAGGAACAAGACAAAAATGTCCACTACCACTACTCCTATTGAATATAGTTCTGAAAACATTAGCCAGAGCAATTAGACAAGAGAAAAAAATAAAAGTGAAAAGAATACAAAAGGAAAAAGTTAAACTATCATTATTCACAGATGACGTGATACTCTACATAGAAGCCCCAAAAAAGTCCATCAAAATTCTTCTAGATTTTATAATCAATTTCTGTGGAGTAGCTGGATACAAAGTCAACACTCATATCAATAACCTTCCGGTATATGAATAACAAACTCACTGAGAGAGAAATTAGGGAAATGACACCTTTCACAATAGCATCCCCAAAAATGAAATACCTAGGAATCAATCTAATGAAAGAAGTAAAAGACCTCTACAGTACTCTGAGAAAGAATATTGAAGAGGGTATCAAAAAATGCAGAAATATCCCTTGCTTTTGGAAAGGAAAAACCAATAAAATGAAAATGGCCATACTTCTAAAATTGTTACACAGATTTACTGCAATCCCAATCAAAATTCCAACAGTCTCTCACAGAATTAGAAAAAAATCCTAAAATTAATTTGGAACCAGAAGATACCTAGAATAGTGTTATAGTCAGGGTTTGCAAAGGAAACAATGAAATACAGGACACACAACCCATAAAATTGTTCTTGTCTCGATTGGCTTTGTTCTGTCTTGTTCTGTTTTACTACCTTCAAAATAAAAAATTTTTAAATTTTTTTCTATAATATTCAGAGAGTGAAATGCAAAAGAGTGCAGGAGATCTGTCCACACACTAGAGATCTAAAGAAGTGAGCTAAGAGACTGGATCCCATGACAGTGTCCTGTATGAGTCCAGCTAAAGACCTAGAACCCATGGCAGGGCCCCTCCCTACAAGTCCACCAGAGGCCCAGAGCCCACCAAAATGTCTCATGCAAGCCTGTTTCAAGGCTCTGTGCTGGGAAGGCCCAAAGCTCAATGGTGGATACTAGAAAGTCTGTGCCAGCAGAATGAGAGGTCTGTGCCAGCGGGATAGGGGATCTGTGCCAACAGGCTGAGTGATGTACACTAGAGCTGGGAAGTGACGCTCAAAGTAAGGACCAGAGCTCCCCCAAAGTGAACTGCAGCCATACTCAGTTACAGCAAGGACCCGAACTCTTCCAACGATGAAAACAGATGAGTTCATATCAGGAAACCAGCACAACACATTTCTCCAGGAGAATCAACAGCACCACTCCTTCCTTTCTAGGGCTCCTTTATATGTTGTTGGCAAGAACCCTCAGGTGAGCCATCCACACCCAGCACCATGCTGATTCAATTCAGCTGCGTATTTCAAGTTGCTAATCCACCACAAATAGCAAAAGCAATTCTGGGCAACAAAGGCAAGGCAGGGGGCATCACAATTCCTGACTTGAAATTATACTACAGTGCCTCTGTGAGAAAAAACAGCATAGTACTGACAAAAATACAGACCCAAGGATCAGTGGAATGGATTAGAAGATGCAGAAATAAGTTCAGACAGAGTCAGCCACCTTATCTTTGACAAAGGAGCCCTTCACTAGAAAAAAAAAATTTCTTTAATAAATGATGCTGGGCAAAAAGGCTTTCTACATGCTGAAGATTAAGACTAGATCCATGTCTCTCACCATGCACTAAATGAAAATCAAAATGGATCAAAGATCTAAATATTATAACAGAAACAGTAAATCTGCTGGAAGATAGAATAGATAGAACTCTTGAAGATGTTTGCATAAGCAGACTTTATGAACAAAACCCCACTCACAAAAAATATGTCACAAAGAATCAACAACTGGGATCTCATTTTATTAAAAAGTTTTTACACAACAAAAGAAACTACCAATAGTGAAGAGACAATCCACTATGTGGGAAAAAATGTTTGCCAACTGTTCCCCAGATAATGGATTTATATATAGAATATATAAAGAACTCAAAAAAATCAGTCCCCCAAATTTAAAAACCCAATCCAAAATGGGCATCTGAAATGAATAGACACTTCCCAGATGAAGAAGAAATAGCAAATAAATATAGGAGAAAATGTTCATATCATTCAAGAGATGCAAAGTAAAACAACACTAAGATTCCATCTTACTCCAGCAACAGTGGCTATTATCAAGAAATTATCCAATTGCAAATGATGGCAGGACTGTAGGGGAAAAAGGAGCCCATTGTTCGTGGAAATAACCACTGGTGCAACCATTGTGGAGGTCAATGTGAAGACTTTAACAAAAGGTAAAACTAAGGGTTCCATTCAACCCTTGTTGATATCTTTCAGAAAGAATTAAAAGCATCAGACCACAGCGATATATGCACAGCCATGCTTATAGCAGCGCAGTTTGTAATAGCTAAATCTTGGAAACAGCCCAGATAAACTTGAGACATTTCTAGCTAAATGGATGCACCTTGAGAACACACCCTTAAGTGTAATAAATCATACATGCATGTTTAAATACCACATTGTTTCTCTGGTGTAAGAAACTGAAAGTATAAATAAAGACCAAAAGAGACATTGGGAAACAGGAAGAAAATGCTCAAATGAGAAAGGGAACAAAGCGGGTGGGGTAAAGGTAAAAAGGGACAAGAAAAAAGGAATAGAAGGAAAAAATAGAAACAAAGCTTTTGTAAATAAGGAAGGGCAGAGGGGTTGGAGGGAGGGGAGGGGAACGGGAAAAAAGGGATTAAGATACATCATGTCCAGGTACAAATTCCATATGATGAGTTATTATTTCTAAAATGTACCAGTGAAATAAAATACAAAAAAATTCCACAATGAGCATTATATTAAAATGATAATAATTACCACTTGATAAATACCACATGATAGGTGCTATTGCTCTGATTTTTATAGAAGGAGAACACAGCAGTCAAGCCTACTGGCTCACCCCACTGGAATTGGTCTGTTGGGGCCTGCATCTTAATGATGTTACTGTTTGACTAATAAGTTTTTTTTTCTTTTGTGGTACTGGGGGTTGACCCCAGGTCCTTTGCATTGACTACATTACTAGCCCTATTTATTTATTCATTTATTTAGAGACAAAAATCTCCCTAAGTTGTCCAAGTGGGACTCAATCTTGAGATCCTCCAGTCTCTGCCTCCCAAGCACTAGGATTTAACATTTGGGCTACCATGTTCTAGGTACAGTAACATATTATTGAACAGAATGTACCTGGGCTTGAGTGCTGATAGCAAGAAATGCTCACCTATGTGGGCAGGCCCATGTGCTCTCCTTTCAGGGTCTGTTCTCACCTGCCTTCCCCAGCAAGTGAGGCTTAGCACTTGAATGTTCCATGCAGGCTTTGCTGAGGAAGAGTCCAGGGAGCTTCTGAGCCTCTGGATTACAGGGAATGGAATTCCCCAAGGGCCTCTGCAAGCCGCAGCTTCTTCAGAGCAAGTCTCTTTCCTCCTCTGTTCACCTTGAGCACGAAAGTTGTGCCTTCTACAAACAGATGCTGTTTCAGGGCTTCTCTCTCTCTCCCTCTTTTTTTTTTTTTTTTCCATCCTTATTTTTTAGTGCAAACTCTGGCCAGTTCTCTAGGAATTGAAGTCCATATGGGCACAATAGCTGAGGACTATGGCTCTCAGAAAAAGCCACGGGATATAATGCCAGAAAATAGTGATTAAAAAATGAGAGAAAGATCAATTTGAGCACTACCTTGAGGAAAGAAAAACTATGGTGGTTCCATCATTTCACTTTGTGTTTGGCAAGATGTAGGCTGGTACTGTTGAGCACCCACCAACTCAGACTGAACAGAGCAATCAATGGTCAAGTGTTGACCTGGTGTCTTTAGCCAAAATTTCTGACAGTTCTTTGACAATATTCTGTGCTGTGCTTGTGACATTTGCAGATTTCTTTGATGTTCCTAAAGGTCTGTCCTAAATTCATTATGATCTGATTATTGGCTGGTTGGTTGTGTGTGGGGGGGGTGTATTTGCGCCTTGACCTGAGCCTTATTCATGAGTGACCTCCCTGGGTCACTTTTAGCTTTACGAAATCCTGCATCGTTAGTGTGGTTTGTGGTTTCACAAGATAAAAGTGCAGTATGTCTGGGTTCACAGGTGGGAAGATTTTGAGTAAGGCCTTGGTTTATAACCTGTCCATTCATTAGAATTTCCTCTTATTAAGAAATGCTTTCTTTTCCTATGGCTGAGATCCTCTCATCTGAGCATTTTAGAAGGAAGTTTAAGATTATGTCATACAAACCATTATCTCATGTTGTTAAAAAATGTTGCCTAAACCACTGCTATGTTGTACAGAGACCTACCAGGTTTCTCTAACTTTTTTACTCTCATTGGCCATTTAGACCATTTCTACTTGTTCTCTGTAATTACAAAAAAAAAAAAAAAAACCCAGATACTTCCATGAACTGCTTTGTGCATATATAAGCCTAAATCTTAAAGATGCTTGCACATTTTTGTGGAACAGATGCCTGAAGTTTTAAGGCCATATAACTAACTGTTGTGTTTTGTTGAAGAGATTCAGTGTTCTGTTTGAAGCTCTTGACCTTGGGTTAAGTATTTATTCTCATATTCATCTTCTGTATTTTTTAGTGTTTATTTTCTGTGTTCTCTCCAATTGGAAGCTAGGGGCCTAGAAGTGAATAAGCACTAGCCTTTCCCTCAAGAGGCTCAGGACCCAAGAGGAAAGTCAGGGAAGGAACAGAGAGGCAGCACTGAGGTGGAAGTCATAGAGTGGGACTTCATGATTCTTTAAAGATCTTCATTAATATTTAGATTTCTCTCTCCATGAACCACATCTGAAGATCTGCAAGGTGTTTTCTAGCTACCTTTTGACAGGAGTGTGCAGTTTCTCCAAAGTATGTGACGCTGGCAGCTGTGACACTGTATGACTGCAATACAGTGACATCTTACTATTTCATGCCTTCTTCCTTTCTTCTTTTACACCAGCTGTCTTGACATCATAGCTATATCTTCACGAAACCGCATGGCTGTATCTTCACAAAATAGGTCCCTCCAATATCTGCTCTCAGGGCAAGTAAAATTGATTTACTTTAGCGGATCTGGAAGTAGCCTACTCTATGCCAAGGCCGTGCACCTATCCATGGCAAAGACTATTTTAAGAGAAAGAAAACCTTTTCTTGTCTGATTACTCCATCAACACAGTCAAGTGTTGTGATTTAATGCCCATTTCCGGTCTGCTGGCCAGAGCTGTGAAGTGGCCCTCCCTGGCCTTGTTGAGCTCAGTGCTGACTTCCTAGTCCAATGTCTGGCCAGGCCTTCAGGTAAAGCTAAACACCTCTGGTACAAAAAGGACTTTGGGTATAATCGTAATATTTCTTTTATAAAAGCATTTAAAATAGATCTTAAAATATGTTATATGCGGGTGATGCCAATATGAATATTACATTATTTTTTTACTCATCTGTATCTTTTACATTAAAAAAAAGAATACTAAAAATTCCTATCATGGTCTGGCAAACTGTCTCTGTAAAGAGCCAGATAACGAAGATCTTAGGTGCCATAGGCCGAAAGGCAGCATTAAGGATACTGCATAGAGGTGTAGGAGATGTTCTTACAGCTTCATAATCCCTAGTCAGTCACCACTAATGCTTTATTTAAGGATATTTGTTACCAAACCATCAGTTCTCGTCCAAAAATCAAGCACAAAGCATATTCCATGCTTAGTCTCTTCTAGCTACAAGGGAAAGACTACTATCTGAATGAGAGAGAGGAGGAGATTTTCTCTCTTTGTTTTCAGTTGACACGTTAGGATGTTTTGATGATACATACTCTGCCTGCATGTGTGCCAATTATCTCTCACTTCCCAATTGTCTCCGCATTGTTGTACAGATGTGGCCTGAGATGAGGGAGCCCCTTGTCCTCGCAATGCCTCCCTGTTTTGATGAGGTTCTTGTTGGCACTGCCTTTGCATCAGTGCCCTGTCCTATTAAATTCAGGGAAAGTGGTTTCATAGGTGCTAGAAATGCAACGTGTTGATCAAGGTCATTGACAAAAACCTCCTGGGCCCTCTTGGGTAACATGTGAACCCTATTAGTTTATAAGAGCATTCAAAGTCTGATTTGCATAATGTTCAAAAATGGACTATTGATTGCCCCAAAAGGAGAATTACTTTTTTTTTTTTTTTTTGGTCTTTTGAGACAGGATGTCACTATGCAGTTCAGGCTAGCCTTGGGCTCACTTTGTAGCCCAACTTGCAATGATCCTCCGGCCTCAGCCTCCCAAATGCTGGGATTACAGGAATGCGCCACCACACCCAGCTCAGTAGTTATTCTGTCAAGTTATTCTGTCACTTTGGGCTCTAGGAAAAAGGAAACTCTTGTTGCTTGACTCAAACTAAGATAGTTTATTCTGTCACATAAGCAGAAGGCTGTGGGTGGTCTGAGTAACTCACTCCATCCTGCCCGCCTGGCATGGCCCTTTGCCAAGACTGGGTGGTTGCCACAGTTCTAAACATCCCATCTAGACTTGACAACCTCCAGCAGCAGAAAGGGGACTTTTTAACATGTTCATAAAGGGGCTGTGATTTGTATGTCTTAGTGCCATCCATGTTCCTCTGAATCACCCGCATGCATGACTCTCCCTTTGGGTGGTACAAGTGGTGTAATGGAATAGTCATGTATGTGCCACCAGTGGTTGAAGCCAGCAGGAATGTGTTGAAGGAAATTAGGAGTCCCCCAGCAGTTTGTTCCCCAACCTATGTATCTAGTCCTGAGTCCCAAGGCCCTTCTTGGCCCTTCAGTGGCTGTAGAAGGACAATTATCCCAGCTGCCTTGCATCTGTTTCAAGGGATGAAGCCTGCTACCTTCAGTGCAGGAGTCATCTCAACAGAATCAGAGAAAAAGGAAGGGCATGGATACTGGGAGGCAAGCAGCACTGGCTCCCCTGACCAGAAAGGAAAATGCTCAATACTTCAGATATGCCTTTGGGTCTGTCCTAGAGTGGGGTAGTGACCCCGTTCAGTGACATCACCTCTGAAACTCACAGCAGTGCTGAGAGGGAACTGTTGTCAGCCCCTGCTGGAAATTGAGGAAACAGATGTTCAGGAAGCTGGTCATTTGGTATTTAACTAACAGATGAGATTTAAAATTGTTGCTCATCTCACTATCTCTGACTTTCATCCTCTTGTTAGTGACATCAAGTCTCCTTTAAGGATCCCAGCAGTTCTTTTGTAAAATCAGAGAATACTAGGATTCTACTGGCTTGGTGATCATGTTGCCAAAAGTGGAGATTGGGTCCCCTCCATAAGGCATATTGAAATGGCCTGAGGCTACATGTGTTCACCCACTGTCCGGTGTTTCTCTATCCATCCCTCTATGCATCTGTTCGTTTGTCCTGTCGCCATCTAGGGAGCCCTGGAGTCCTGCAGCCCTGTTCTGTGTTGTTCTTTCATAGGAGTAAGGATTCAGTTGAATAGACTTGGTCTCTTCCCCTGAGGACCTCACAGACAAGTAGGGCACATGAGAGTGGAAACCAGAAATCACAGGACAGAAATAGGGGAATGTGCAAGGACCAAGAGGAGGGAGAATCTGCTCAAAGCTTTGTTACCAACAAAGGAAAGGAATGAGCAGAGCTTGATGGGTAAAAAGTGTTCATCAAGAAGATAAGGGAAAAAGAGACATTTGAGACATAAAGCACAGCATGGGCAGAGGTATGAGAGTCATAAAACAGCCCAGCAAATATTGGAGCTGACATTGACTTTTCTTAGTGACTAGAGTAGGCTCTTGTGGAGATGTGTATGGTGACAGGGCCAGAAAGATGGCCTCGTTCACTCTGCCATGATATATTTTTCTCCACTTTCCATCCTAATGGTGTTGGTTTTGTTAGAACACCAGCACAACAGGCTGAAAATACTCCTTCCACCTACCCTCCAAAGTATGGCCTTGTGACCTCATTCTGGAATTTAGCAAACAGGGCTTCCAGGAAGACTTTTTGTCAGTTTTTTCCTCTTAATTCCTGCTTGGAACTTGGCTACAATGTCTAGAAACCCTGCAGCCATCTTGCAGTCTTGAGGGCAGCACAGCAAAAGGATAGAAAGTGCCTGGATCCTTAATGAAATCCTTGAAAAACTGCACCCACTGTGGTTTACCTGCCTCCTTTCTTTTTATGAAATTGCTAAATCATAGATAAACACAAGTTTGTAGCACCTTCTTGGTTAAGCCACTATATCCACTGACAGCTGAATGGCATCCTGACACATCTGGAACCAGAGAGGACAGAACACTGGAAGGCACAGGACACCAAGACCACACTAAGGATAGGGAGGAAAGGATGAGCAGGTTCAGACAGAGCCAAGGGAAGAGAGGACTGGACCAGGAGGAGGGGGCCCGTGGTGACTCTCTTGTCTCTTGGTGGAGTCACTGTTCATGGTGGCCCATTAAACCCACAGAGGAGGGTCCAGGCACTGGGGAGAAAGAAGTGAGCAGTGTTTGTAATGTTTGCAGAGACTTCAACAAAAGAGGCCCTCAAAGCTGCAGAATTGAGTCTGGGCTGGAAATGACTCAGTCAATGGCAAGTGAGCATGGCTGAGGTGACAGTGGGAGGGAAGGGGAGAAGAAAATGGTACGGACAGAGACCAAGGAAGGGCTCTCAGTCAAGGGCCCCTGGAAGAAGAGGACCTGCCCGACAAAGCTGAGCTGGAACAGGAGACTGAAGGCTGAAAGACCCATGTCAGGAAAGCTGACCATTTTGCTAACAGTTGACCTTTAATGGATCATTACCTGACAGAAGTTTTCTTTCACCAGTTCTTAAAACATAAATGGACTTCATCGAAGTGCTTATGTTTCTGTGCCTGGCGCTGCCCTCTCAGACTTCCCTGACTCCAGGCAGAGGCAGCGCAACTAGCAGACTTCAACATTCTACAGAAACATTCCCTTCCACATCTCTCTGCCACCTCTGTCTACCTCCTTCAAGTATTTTTGGGTAGATTGCCAATTTGATACATGAACATGCCGTCAGTCAAAACAATCTTTTTAATGAGCCTCTTGTCCTGACAGCTGTGTTTAAGATAGGGCAGGGAAGTGGGTAATGGAAATCTAGAAAATTATTCATTCTGGATTGAAACCTTAGTATGTGTACACCCCACACTCCATCTCACATGCAAGCCTACCATCTTCTTTTAAAAATAAGAAAATTACGAATAGCAAGAAAGATGTAATTTGTGCAGTTTCTGGGGAAAAAAATCTTCTGAACAGATACTTGGAGAAAGATGAGAGGAAAGTGTAATTAATGAGTACCTCCTAAGTATTTGACATGCAACTTCCTGCTGTATGACCTGGGTATGTTGCTGGTTGCTGCTTAATCTTCCCAGTGCCCCTGGGATCATCTGTACTGTTCATGCATTCCCAATGAGGAAACTGAGGCTCAGAGATTTGAACACATGTGATCCTCACATGGCTTGGCAGTGGTGGAGCTGAGCCTCAAGCTCATGTCCCTTGTCATCTGGCTGTCATCCAATGTGCCGCTGGTTTTCTGGCAGTCAAACATTGATATTAAAAAACAATTCTCTTGTATATTCCACACAGATTTTGTATATCCAAGTCTTTAGATAAGGGGAAAATAAGAAGTCGAGTGCAGCCTCCCGTGGTAAAAAAGGAATAAGGGGCAGTGAGGCAAATGGGCTATGGGACTGTAATTAATCCTGACATCCAGGGCAGGAGCAGTAGCAGTACTGGGCTATGATCCCACTCCCCGGGCTGAGGAAGGGCAATGGCAACCTGGCGTCTCCAGGCTCTGGAAAGTAATTATTTCCTAGCACTGTTCTGTACCCCAGAGGGCAGAGAAGACCCATGACCTCTCGCATTCTAAGGGGGCTGTGAATGTTTCTGTGGGGAATGGCATACAATACACAGGCCACCCTGTGTGTTAGTGTGGTGATTCTGACTGAGCCCCTACTGTCCATTCTCCCGGGAACGTCTGCAAATGCAACTCCCTCCTGGTTGAGCTTCAGGGACACCTTATCTTCTCTAGGCTATTTCTCTGCCATAGAAACTGCCTCTTTCTAGTTCCCATTAACATTTAGGTGAGGAAAGACAAGTGCAAGTTATAGGGCTACACTGTTGGAACAAAAACTAGAAGGAAATCCTTAGAGAAGAAATCTGTTCACAGTATCATCTGGCCTTGGGTGCAGGTCATTTCAATAACTGAGCCTGGGTCATTGCTTGCGTCCGTCCTTCCTTCCTTCCTTCCTTCCTTCCTTCCATTCTTTCTTTCTTTCTTTTTCTATTTTGGGTTGGGTTGTATCCTGGCCTGGTCTGGTCTGGTCTGGTCTGTTCTGTTCTGTTGTTTGAGGCAGACTCTACCTATATAGTTCAGGATGCTCTTGAATTCACTTTGTAGCCCAGGCTGTCCTCAAACTCAGGGGTCTTCCTGCCTTTTGAGTACTGAGATTATAAGCATGCACCACCATGCCCAGCTATCATTGTTCTACTTTACCAGAACAGACAGACAGACACATAGACAGAGACACCCAAGAGGAGGCTGCGGATCCTAGACAAGCCAGATGTTGTGTATCACATGGACCACAAATCTGAGTAAATGCCTGAGGTGAGCAGGTGTTTGAGTATAAACACCAGAGGAGAGGCATGTAGCACCTGGTCCTGTCAAGTGAAGACTTCAGGGGACTCAGCTTCTGAAGCAGATAGTGCCCAGCCCAGGGTGCACAGAGCCAATTGGCTCAGGCACACCCCAACACCCTGAGAGAGTCTTCCCGTGCTAATGAAGAGGCAGAGGGCACCTCCCTGAGACCGTGTCCACAAGGGTTTCAGGCAGGACACTCACTCCCTGCCCTGCCCTGCCCTGCCCTGCCCTGCCCTGCCCCAGGTCCTAACATTGGCTCAGAGCAGCACTCACTCACTCTGCAGCCCCCAGCACTTGAGCAGCCCCTGGACGGCAGAAGGCTCTGAAACCACCTGCACTCCTGGGTACAGCGTTTTTATTACTAAAATATTGAAAGATTGTCTGATGGCCTAGATTTTATATAATAGAAATACAGTTTTCAGTAATTTAGAGGGTGGTCTTGACATAGAGCTTTATGTTCTGGAAGGAGCAACTAAAAATGGTTTGAGTGGACCAAACAAGTTGCCAAGCTTTAAATAGCATGTCGCACTTTTGTGAGATGTGTATGTAGCTTCCCTTCTCTATTTCTGCCCTTCTTCCCCAATCCTCTGGCAGTACAAGGTTTTGAACCTATGGCCTCTACTGAGCTACAACCTTATACTCTTTCTATCTATTTCAAGACAGGATCTTGCTATATGGAACTTGCAGTCCTCTTGCCTCAGCCTCCTAGAATGCTGGGATAACAGGTGTGCCATTACACTCCGCCAGCTGTCTCTACAATCTGTATCTAATACATGTGTTAAACCAGTCTCTGAAAATTACGTACTGAACTAAAATGGAAAGAGAGTCTTCAAGAGATTTCTTTCTTCTTTTTTGTTGATAGTCTATATTCTTATATGTTTATTTTTAGCAATCTTGTATTGCTTTTTAAAAATATTTTTATTCAGAAAGTCTTTTATAGAAAGTTTTCAAGAATAAATATAGTAAAAAGAATACCTGTATTACCTTTATGTAGATTTATTTGACATTAACATTTTATCCCAAATGCTTTATTATTTATTTTTGAGTGCTATTGTGTATATGTGTACATATATAAATTTTTTCTGGATCTGTTTGAGGGTAAAATGTAGGTATCCTGTGTGAGTTTTCTTATCTCCTTTCTTAACGAAAAGCTAGCCTACTATATGTATCTTATTTCTCATACTTTATTTACTTTAACCATTTTTCCAAGAAATCACTCCATATCAGTTCATAGAGATTGTCCTCATTCCATTTTACCGCTGTAGCAAGTGTGTGCCATAGTTTATGCATCTGCTCTCAAGATGTGCATTACTTTTGGAGGCTCTAAAAATACAGTAATTAAAGAAGCAAACTAAAGCTCCAGTAGCAGGTCCTTGACATGTTTCGGGTAGGTGGGCTGGAGAGAAGTTGGGCAGCTGCAGAGCCCCCTTGGGCTTGTCACTTAACTCCTTTTAGGAGGCAGATCTCACAGAATGATGAGGTGTCGTAAGGTCCAGCCAACTCTGGGGTGAAATCTCTGGCAGGAGTTGCCAAGACAGGGTTGGAGTTGGCACTCAGGAGCAAGACAAGAAGGAAGCCAAGCAAAGATTGGTCGTTGCCATGGCCTGACTCCATCCTTATCACCATCAGCTCCAGAGCACTCAGGTGGTCCCACTCTGAGACAAGGGCTGACCCCCACTCCATGGACAACAGTACATTTAAGAATATTGAAGAATTTAACCTAATAGGTGTCATAAGACTTCTTCATACTACCCAATCCATGGTAAGTCTTCAGTAAATGGTAGCTATGATTACTATCATTATAATTATTATTATTATTTCTTTTTTTGGTAGCAGCTTTATTGAGATATAATTCACATACCATTCTGTTCATCTAATGTATATAATTCTGCTTTTTTATTGTATTCACAGAATTGTACGTTCCGCATCGCAGTCCCATTCACAGCATTGTAATTATCTCATAAAACTACCCTGTATTTTTTCTATTCCTCCATTTTCCTCCAAAATCTCTTCCCCTCTCTCAGGTCTAGAAATCTCCTAGATTTGCCTGTTCTGGGCGTTTTATTTAAGCATACTATCTGTGGGCTGACCTTTTAGTCTTCATGATGCCTGTCTCACCCCTACAGGAGAGAGAAGCTCCTGAGAAAGAGGCAGCGCCTCGGCCAGTCCTCCCAGCAGATGGAGGACTGGTAGAACTGCCAACAGTGTCTGCCTCAGTGCGTCATGTGAAAAGGCTTTCCTAAGGGCGTTCCAGTGCAACACAAGAAAGCAGGAAGGGTACAGTCATTCAGAAGTCCAAGGTAGTGATGGTGAACCTTTTAGAGACCCAGTGCCCAAACTACAACCCCAAATCCATATGTATTTCTCACAAAGTGTCAATACTGCAATTAAATCAGTTTTCTAAACTGAAACCTCAGTTTAGAAAAAACAACTCATAATCAACATCTTTTGTCTTAAAAGAGAACCACAATAGAGCTTTCAATAATACAAACAGGTTTTTATTAAAAGGTAAAATTGGCATTTGGTGTGCTTTTGCACAATTAATGTGGTCTTTGCTGTTGTATGAATGCTGATAATTGATCAAACTTTGGCTGGTACCACTTGGCTCATGTGCCAGTAGGGCTCTGTCTGCATAACCTCTGTAGCATAAATGCCATCAGTTTACCACCACTGTCATAGATAAGTAAAGTCTAATTTTATGTCATCCTGGGCAGTCTCTCTTTTTTTATCTTTGCGAGGGTCTTCCTTGTGAGGACATCAACAAATAAAATCTCAGTGACTGAACCATTACACATTAGTGGGAATTTTAGCTGTTAAATTTCTCTGAAGAATAATTTGAATCATCTTAAAAATCTTTTAAAAATTGGAATATGATGACAAAACTTTTCCTAGCAAGGAAAGGATGACTATTTTCACTCCTCACTCCTACTTATATTTGTATCAAGGTTCCTAACCATTGTAAAAGGCAAGAAAAAGGTATAAAGATAATTAGAACTATAGCTATTTGCAATTTTTTTTTCTTGGAGAAATCCCAGAAGTCCATAAAGCAGTTAGTAGAACTAATAAATGATTTAGCAAGGTCTCAGGATTATAAAGTTAGTAGGCAAAAACCAATAATTTTCTTACATACTATTGGCAAACAATTGTTAATTAGTAAAAACGCTTCAATCTCCAATAGGACCAAAAGATATAAAATACATAAACTACTGCTAAATTTAAGAAGGTCTAATAACTGGAAAGATGGACCATGAATTGGAGTACTGTTGTTAAAATATCATTTTCCCCAGTGATGTATCGATTTCAACAAATCACAATCACAGTTCCTGCAGCTTTATTTTTTATAGAAGTTGATGCTGATTCTAAGCACACGTAGTTGCCAAAACAGTTAATGTTTTATTAAGCTGCTGGAATCAAGTCCAGGCCCTCACACAACTAAGCACTCTGCCACTGAGCCCCACTCCCAGCCCTGAAATTACTCTCTTATGTGGGCAGATATACTGCTCTCATCTGGTTGAAATGGCATTCAACTATAAACTAAATCAAAACTACTCTTGTTTGTTTCCTTTATCTTTCCAAGCATCTAGTTTTTGAATAATTGGGAGATCTTTCCTGAACTTTCATGGACCAAGTGTATTTTTAGCATCATATTTTCCTCCATTCTTGAGGCTAACCCTGCACCTCTTTTTGCAAATAAACTTTTATTGACCACACGCTTGCCTACTTTCCACAGCTGCTACCAAAAAAAAAAAAAAATGCAGAATTGAGCAACTGCAATGGAGACCACATGACCCACAGAGGCTACTGTACTTTGCCCATTCTGGAAGGTATTTGTTCTCCCCAGGTTAATAAAGTTAGGAGTGATCCACAGACATGCCATGAGAATGTCAGATCACACTCAGGTGAACAGATTTGGGGACAGACGATTTGAATCAGTGAAAGTTGGAAAATTGAAATGCTAAGATGCTTTGGTGCTCTTGGTGAACAAGGAAGTGTGTCCCTGACCTTGAAACTTGAAGTCCTTTCCTTTCCAGATCATCTTAGTGTCTGAAGCCCTAGCCTCCCCTTCCCTGCATTCCCTATCTGCCTACCACCAACCCAATTGGCTTCAGAACTAGAATCAAGGTGCTGCCTCCCACTTGGGGACCTTAACCCTCTTTCCCTCCAAGGAGTATCTCCCACTTTTGATATCAGCAGGATTGTTGTGCTAGCAAAGAAATATGAGTACCTGGGAGGTGGCCAGTCAGCAGGAGCCCTTGTTTGTATGTGGCACCTGTTGCTACTTCCAAAGCACATCTCTGCTCCTTCCTTTGCTCCTGATATCCCTGTGCCTGGTGTGCCTGTTTTGCCTCCAGTGGGCAGCATATTGGAATAAGCGTACTGACTCTTGGGTCAGACGCTGGTTCCACATCCCATCCTGCCACATACAGCTGAATGTCTCTGATTCTGCATTTTCTTATCTGTAAAACCAGGCTAACCATGGAAGTGGTATGGAATAATTGAGTTAAAAACATGTTATGTGCTCAGAACACTGTTCGGCAGATAGTGATCTCTCCCAACAGTGTTATCACTTCCATAATCACGGTCCTGGTGCATGGTCCTCAGCTCAGAGGTCAGACATGTGCAGAGAACTGAGAGAAGTCAGGGTGTGTTGAGGTCAAAGCCAACTTCTCCAGGAAGCCTGCAGGGCCTGCATCACCATCACTGTTGACATCTTACATCTTTAAGATGGTGGGCTGAGTGTGTGCTTCTGAATCAACCTGAATCCAGATTTATAGCCTAGCTGTGTGACCCCAGACAAGGCACTTAACCTTTTCTTCATCTGCATAACAAGGATAATTTCTCCCTTGATAGATCCTCCCGAGTCTTAAGTGAGACAATAGATGTGCAAAGTGTATTCAGCTCGAATTTGTTAAATAAGACACAGCTGAGTCCCATTGTCATTTTTTGCATCTTACTGTAAATAGCTCTTTCCATTACTACCAGTTTGTAGACCTTGAGCTCTCCACTGCTGGAAATGGTTGATGGCACACCATGCTTCATTCACTCCCAGCACCAACAGGGGTTTTGCACACATTTATTGTTTTTAGTTGGTTGAGAATCTGCTCCCTTCCTGCTCTGGCCAACACTCTCTACCTCTCCATCCCCAGCTATCCTGGTCCTCCTGCATTTAGGCTCTAGGACGAGCAAGCCAGGGAAGTTCTCATGAGATTGATTATACAGGAATATAGAATCCCCCAGCTGGCAATTCAGAAATAGTGAAGAACCCCTTTGAATGGGGCTTGACTATAATTTCATGTAGGCAACCTGCACCTCCAGCACTGTCTGAGAAGCCCCGGCACTACCCCCTCCCTTGGAGCCATTGCTGGCTGTTGGTTATGATCTCTGTCTGAGTGTATGTGGCTGCCTGCTGAGGCACCCTCAGATCCCCACAGGTTTATTCATACCTGCTTTCAGTTAGGCTATACCCCAGCTTCCCTTTTCTCCTTTTTTCTCCCTCCCTCCCTCCCTCTCCTCCTCTCTCTCCTTCCCTCACTCCCTTTCTCTTTTTCTGAGTCACATTTTTTCTTTCTCACTGAGGCAGAATAAACTGAGTATGACTGATGATTTAAGGCACAATTTTCACTCTTATTGCTGCCAATGTAAAGATGCATAGCATTTTCATAAATGTATACTCATGGAGGGTAAAAATAAAATCTGTCCCCTTAGAACTTGTTTACACTTTACAGGCCTAAGCCAGGAACACAACAGCATTCAGGACATCAGTTTTTCATATCAGAAGTGTATTGGATTTCATCCCGATTTCCTGATTGATTTGAAGCAAGTTTCCAATATTAGAATATTAACGTATACACAGATTATATTCCTATCCTCTGATTGATTTGAAATGAATTTGAATCAAGGCAGCTTTAAAAATAGCTTTTTTGCATCTTCATGACTTGATACCTTGGAGAAATAAATATGAAGCTAATATTGCAGAAGCCATCCCCTGCGAATGCAGCGCCTGTCTGTGCTGGGAATCCTTCTTCTGGCAGTAATGTAAGAAGATGTTTGTCATCTCTTTATAGCAGTTCATAATTCAAAAGCAATCTATCTGTAATATTCAATTAAGGAACCATAGAGGTGTGTCAGCCAGATAACCGATGTACAGCTAGAATGGAAATTCTGCCCAAGTCTGTAGACTCTGGTAAACATCATTCTACTGTCAGGGAAGCCATGAGTCATTAATACATTCCTTACCTCCATTTGCTCATGAATTGATGCTCTCCAGTCAGAAGTCAATAGAAAGACGAGCTAGGTAGAACTTCTTACCAGTCCACTCAGCCTGTGTGCCTGACAAGAACAGGATTGTGACTCACAGAGCCTGAATGTCCAGGGGTCAGATTCCAGGCTGAGTCTGGGCCCCTCCAGCACCAAGCAGCCGGCTTTACCCTGACAGTGAGTTGTTAATTCATCCCTGCTGCCATCCACACCTCTCTACCACCTGAGAGAAGCAATGCTATTCATTTTACAAGTGAGGAAAGGCAGATCACAAGGTCCCAAGGAGAGAAACATGCCCAGGTCCCAAAACAGAACAGTACCTGAGTCTTGGAGGCCAAGAACCCAAGTTCAAGCCCTGCCTGCTCTGTTTCCCAGTTGTTACCTTTGTGGTAGTTGTTATACTTCTCTGGGGCTCCATTGTCTCTTCTGTATAATGAAGATGACATGAATCACTAGGGCCTGAATTCATTGGGAGGATTCAGTGGGATGAAGGATGGAAAGGACTTTACATCATGCATGACATAGGAAATCATTCTCCCTCTTTGCTCTGCCACATTCATGCTCCACTCTGCCACCATATTGATCCTTATTTGGGTGAGATGAGAACATGTTTGGGTTCAAGATGTCTTAGCTTTCCAGAAAGCTAGAAATAAGAGTCAAGCTCTCACCACCAAATATGCACTACCTATATTAATCATCTTTCCCATTGTTAGGACAAAATATGTACCTGGAACCCACAATTTTAATGAAGAGAGGTTTAATTTGCTTCACAGTTTTTAGTGGGTTAGGTCCATGGTTGGCTGACTCCAAGGCAGAAATAGCATGGTAGAGAAAAGCTGCTCACTAAATGACAGGAAGGAAGCAGAGAGCGAGAATGGAGTTCTGGGGACAAGAATATACCCTTCCAGGTTATCTCCAGTGACCCATCTCTTCTAACAAGACCTCACTTCCAAGCAGCACATGAAACTTTGAACTCACTTGTGGATTAATTCACTGATTAATATATCACTCCCACAGTCCAATCACCTTCTAAAAGCCCCACCTCTGAACATATGAGGCTTTGGAGGGACATGGTCTAAACTATAACACCAGGCTGCCTCTGGATCTGGTTCCAACCCAAGCAGAGGCTCCATCATTTCCCACTCACCATCTCATCTCTTATGTCCCACCCAGGAACATCTCAGAGCCTCATGCACACCATCAGTCAGGAAGATGGAGTAAGCCAGTTTTCCTGCTTTTGAAACAAAGCCTCCTGCCTCACTATTGCTTTGTGATCTTAACATGGTCATTTGGTGGTTTTTCATTGCAACATTTGTTGGTTTCTCTTTTACTAGGGCAGGAGGTTTTGAACACAATTGCTTTGCTCACTGGCAATGTATTTCTAAACACCTCTAGGCATCTTTTCTACCCTAAGAATCCTCACGTGGTCATATTTTCTGTGTCTGCAGACTTCCTAATAAATGGGGAGCCAAAGACAAAGGCAGAGAGTTATATGGGTTGTAGATCAGCCTGGCTATACAAGGTCTGCTTTAAAGGTTCCACCAGCCACTTGGCCAGTTTTCACTATTGCTTCCATTTCTGCAAATGCCAGTGAATGAGGCATGAAATTTATACATAAACAAGTTTTTTATAACTGTCTACTGCTAATGCAAGCTCATTTCAAAATTGACATTCTTTCCAGAACAGTGCAGTTTACAACCAAATTTCATAAACATAATAAAGCATACAAAAAGTAGTAATAGTGCTAAGTGTTTAGGCACTCAGAGCTCCCTGAGCTAGGGCTAAGCTCATACGCTCCCTTTTGGGCTTTGGACGCTATAGACCAGGAAGCTTTGAAACTCAAGAAGTCTGTGGAGGAAGCAATGGTTTTCACAGCCCCTCCAGTCTGGGCCCTTGGGCTGTGCGGTTTACCATTTTTGGAGAGGACTCATGGGGCACCAAACCTGTCAATTCTAGATGCAGCTTTTGAACTGCACAGCTCAGTCCTGGTGTGTCAGCACTTTTCACCCTTTCCTTGGTTGATCTGACCGCCCCTACCCATTTCATGTCTCGTTGATGTTTTGTTCATGATCGCCAGATGGGCTCTTGATTTGTGTAAGTATTACTCTGTGGTAATAAAGGGAGAGAGTGAAGCCCCTCTCCCTGAATCTTCCCCCATTCTACTGGGAATACAAATACATTCATACACATCACCTGATGCATATATTATCCTTATTTTACAGACACAAAAACACACTTTTTTGCAGCTTGCTACTCATACTTAATATATACATACTTACTGTGTACATTCCAAATACATACTTAATATATTTGGCATCTTACAATGCCAGTGCATATAAATCTACCTCTTTTTAATGCATATACAATCATCCTCCCTTATCTGAGGTTACTTATGATCAATTACAGTTCAAAAATATTAAATGAAAAATTTCAGGAATAAACAGTAAGTTTAAGGATGTATGTAACTCAGTAGCACATCACCTGCCTGGCAAACATACAATGTCCTGAGTTCGATTTCCAGTACCAAACAAACAAACAAAAAAAACAGTAAATTTAAAATTTTGTCATTCTGAGTACATGACGAAATTTCATCTACCACCATCCTGGTCCTTCCCATCCTGATATGAACCATGCCACTATTCATAGCCATGATGTACACCACACACATTAGTCACTTAATAGCCTTCTTGGACAGTCGGTCAACTGTCATGGTATCACATACTTTTATTCAAGTAACAGTGATTTTATTTAGTAATGATTCCAGAGTGCAAGGAGGCACCAAGGCATAAAACATGAAGGACACATTAATTCCAGTTACTATGGGGCAATGCTGCAGGGTTTAGTGTAATAAGTGTTTGGCACTTTCCATGGTTTCAGCCATCCAGTGGGGGTCTTAGAATATATCCTCCGTGGATAGGAGAGAACTACCATGCTGTAACCAATCTCCCATAAATGAACATTACAAACAGTTCCTCTGTGAATGTGCCCAGACACAGAATACCCCTACCACCTCCACCGCCACATACATACATGCACATATGTATCTTTGGTCTTTAGGGATTTCTGAAGGATGACTGTCTAACAAAATGCCTTTGCTGGGTCGAGATGAATACCCAGTAAAATATGAGGCAGTATTGACAGATTGCCCCCCTTGAAACTAATTGTATCTGTTGGCATTGTTGACAAAAATGGAAACAGTTGTTTCCTCTATCCTTGACTGTTTTAAGTAGGGAAAACTGAGTCACCTTTCTTTGCATTCTTAGCTACTCACCTCAGCTGCCAGAGAGTCACACCTTGTCACAGGTGAGACTCCAGTTCCTGCTGGCACATGTGACTATAATGTCAAAAGCACTGTTTAAAGTCCTCCTAACTCCTTCTAACCCAAAGATATTGCCCCAGGCAATTTGAACATATTTCCTTCATGCCTTTTTTCTTTTTCTCTTATTTCTCTCTGTTTTCCTCCTTTTCTTTCTACTTTGTCTTTTTTTAACCATCACACTCAATCTTTGTCTCTATCCTCATTCTGCAATTTGAACTTGGTGAAAATTCTTAAGATCTTGGAACAAAAAAGAGGCATTAAGAAAAACTAAAGGTATCTGATTATGGATTTGAATTAATATCAGCAATCAATATTTGTTCATTCATAATAACAATGTGCTATCAAATATTCATAAAAGGGAATACAGGGTGTAAGTAAACATGAATTATCTATTGTCTTTGTAATTTTTCGGTAGATCTAAAACTATTGTAAAATTAAAAGTATTTTTTTAAAACATGGATGAATTACTTCTAGTCACCGTATCTTCTTAGGTTCCTGTTAGCTGTGACAGTTGCTCAAAATTCCTCAGTCGCCTTGCCCATTCTGAGGAGCACTGGTCAGGGCTTTGTTGGGTATCTCTCTCCTGAGATTTAACTGGTGTTTTTCTCATGACTGGTCTAGAGTGTGGGTTTAAGGAAGAAAGACCACAGAAGTAAAGTGCCACTTTGTCACAACCATACCAAGAGTGCACTTATGACTTAGTGCAGGTGATATATGACCAGTTTCTCCACTGTAAGGTTACTTTAAAAAAAAAAACTCTTCTTTGTACTGTACTCTTTGAAAGGAAGTCACAGTGTACAAACACAGCTAGGAGGTGAGGAGCTAGGCTGTACCTTCTAGAGGATGGAGTGTCTACCTAAATATCATTATAGACTTGTGGATTTCCTTTATGTTTTGGAAATGCAATAATATTGTATTTGTTGCTCATATGTAAAGCCTGGGTTACTGGGGGTTCTTCCAGTGATTCCTATGTTCCTTTGACACACCCAGCATTGTGGGTTTGGGTTGTGAAAACTTACTTTCTTTAAAGATACTCAAACTCATATTTCCTGTCCCAGTCCTGCTCTCAGCCATTTCTCCAAGGAGCCATAGCCCCTGTTATTAGACAATAGTGGTTGTTAGAAGCAAGATCTAAGGGCCAGGGATTTAGCTCAGTGGCATAAGCGCCTGGCTGGCAAATGCGAGGTCATGAGTTCCATCCCCAGTGCCAAAAAAAAAAAAAAAATGAAGCAAGGTCTGAGTGCTAGGGTGCATTTGTGGGTGTTATGTTCTTGTTTCCAGGTGCTCTTCTCAGAAAGTGGATGTCTGTACACTAGCCCATGTCTATGTGCCTCTGTAAATATTCCCATATATGGCCATCTGTGTTGATGTTAAGCCAAACGTGAATCTATACAGATATTACCAACTCTAATCCATTGCCACGTGAATCATTTTAACTTCCTCTCCCTTGCATGATTTTTTTACATTTTTTATTGTCCTATAATCCATATACAATAAAATTCACCCATTTAAAATATAAAATTCAGTGATTTTAGTATATTCACAAGATTATGCAACCATTACCACTGCCTAATTGCAGTCCATTTTTACCATTTCACAAACTCCTTACTCATTAGCAGTCATTCCCCATTTGCCTAACCTCTAACAATAGTAATTACTTTCTGTCTCTATAGATTTGCCTACAAAATATGGGCATTTTGTATAAATGGGATAACATTTTGTGGCTTTTGGTGTCTGATTGCTTTCATTTAGCACAGTGTTTCCAAGGTTCATCCACAATGGATCAGGTATCAGTGCTTAATTTTATGACTGAATATTGTTCTCTTGTATGCATAGATCACATTTTATTTATCTGTCATCAGTTGGTGGACATTTAGTTTGTTTCTACTTTTTTTGAATACATGAATATTCATGTATAGGTTTTTGTATAGATATTTTCATTTCTCTCGAGTATATAAGAACTGATCAAAAATTTGGTGTGTGTATACAAAGAAAAATTCCTTACAGTAAAAGATGTGTTGCCACTAGTCCCTCTCAGAATAGCCCCCTACACTTTGAATACACTTATACCATAATTCTTGCCACTTTCTGAAGCAGTTTGGGAAATTTTCTTTCATGACATACTTTATGAGGTGTGATAAATACAGTGTATGCCATTGCTAAATACCATGCACTGCAAAGGCAGACTTAGGAAACACTAGAGTGTGTCTTCACCCACCTTATTCATGGATCTGGTCCTGACCATTAGAAGGAATTATTTTGAATAGGTTCAGGAATAATTGCAGCCACAACTAAAGACTCACAAAAGAAGACTCCCAGAAATGCTTCATTTGAAGCATAGGGGTAGTTTTCTAAAGGTTAGTGCCACTGTAATAATTTTGTTTAAATTTAGACAGTCTGTAGTTTTTTATCATATTCCATATAGAGAGAGTAGTCATGAAATTGCTGGATAGTGGTAACTAAGTGTTTAACCTTCTGAGGAGCTGCTTTCCTCAAGCTACACCATTTAGACTCCAACCAGTGCTGTAAGAGGGTTCAAACTTCTCCAAAGCCCTGTGAACAAGTTACTTTCCATCTTTTCCATTACAGACATCCTGCAGAGTATGAAGTGGCATCTCATTGTGCTGCTGATTTGCATTTCTCTAATGATTGATGATTTTGAACATCTTTTCATGTGCTTACTGGCCATTTGTTTATCTTCTTTAGAGAAGTGTCTGATCAGATACTTTGCCCATTTTTTAATTAGATTGGGTTCCTAGCATGGAGTTGTTAACAGTCTTTTTTTTTTTTTTTTTTGGTTATCTGGATATTAGACCCTTATCATAAATATTTTCCCCTATTCCTTGGTTGTCTTTTCATTTTTTATAATGTTTTTTGAAGCACAGAACTTTTTAATTTTCATAAAGTCCAATTTATCTAGTGTTTGTTTACCTTATGTACATTTTGAAGAAACATGATTATATATATTTTTAAGTGAAGTACTCAGTAATCCAGTACTTTCTTCTTACTTCCAAACATGACAATAAGTTTATAAGATTTCACTTTTCATTGAATTTCCCAGCTTGACATTTTTGAGACTGCTTCACTTTTAACATAAAAAATAGGAATTAACAAAAGCAATCAGTGGATAATTCAGTTGATTAAAACATTTTATCAGTGTTAGCTCATCATTGTGTTTAATATTTCATCTCTTCTATTGTTGAAAATATTCTTTACAGTTCTTTTTAGTGAAAATTTTGGAGTGTTAAGTTCTTAGTCATTGTATTTCTAAACATGTCTTTATTTTGCCTCAAACTTAAATGACAATTTAGGTATAAATTTTAGAGTCAGAGTTATTTATCCTCAAGATTTTGAAGGTGTTATTCTGACGCTGTCATACTGGGATGCCTGCTAGAGAGACTTATTGCCAGTCCTCTTAATGTTTTTACCACAGGTTTTTTTAAGAATTTTCTCTTTCCCCATGATGTGCCAGTTTTTATTTCATTGTAGTTTTGTTTCCTACTTAGTGCTTTTTGTGTGAAGACTCATATCTTCTTTATTTTTGGAAAATTCTCCATTATTTATTCTTCAAATTCTTTTCACTGCTGTTTGCTTTTTCTTTTCTCTCCGCTTAAACATCTGCTGATACTTCACCATCCTCAGAGCTCTTTGAGCTGTTTGTTCATAGTGCTTGTATCTGGGTCTCTATGTTGTCTTCACATTCATTTTCTTGATTATACCTGTAAATTTACCATTTTCTTTAATTAGTGTCAGTCTAGAATTTATTTCATTTATTGAGGGTTTTTAAATTTTAAAATTCAATGAGCTTATCTTTTATGAGCACCATTTCTAAATTATCACTGCCTACTATTCTCATGCAATATACCCATGTTTTGTTTCATAGCATCTTTCTGTGAACATTAGTCTTTTACTAAGGACTCTAATATTTTAAATACTTGTCAGACAGTTCTATGTAATTTCACCTTTCCCATTGCAGAGACAAAATACCCAATACCTGCGGCTTAAAAAAGTTTGTTTTGACTCCCAGTTTCTAGAGAATTCACTGCATAATCAGTTGGCATCAAGGCAGAAATGACACGGGGGAAGGCACTGGGGAAGAAAGCTGCTCCCCTCATGGCAGCCAAGAAGCAGAGAGTGACATGATAGCCAGGGACAAGAGTGCACCTTTATGAGTCATGTCCCCATGACCCACCTCCAGCCAGGCCCTACTTCCTAACAGCATATTTAGCCATGAACTCACGAATACATTAATCCACTGAAGAGTATATAACCCCTATGTTCCAATTACCTTCCAAAAGCCCCACCTCTAAATGTAGGAAACTTTGGCAGGGCACATTCTAGATCTAAACAGTAACATGGATTAAATGTGTGTTACTGAAGGAAGAATTTATGGGCTGTTAGTATGTGAATCTCTGTGTGATAGAATTTATTTATTGCAGGTTCAGTTTGAGGAATAGTCATTTCCTATTTGTTTTTCTGTCACTCTTTCTGTCTTGACCTACTTCTCCCTACCTGCTACCTTTGGTTACCACCACCCACATCCCCATGTCCAAGGACTAGCCTTCATAATGGTAGGTTAGAGCCTCACAGTAACATTAGGGAAATGTATGTCGGTTCCTAGGTGTGAATGTGTCTGTCCTTCCTTCTAGTCTCTCAGATTGTAATAAGCCTCAGCCCAGTGATATGCCAGAGACACCTTCTACCAGTTCATTAGAGCCAACTATTAATTATATGCATGTGTTTACTGGGTGTTGAACATGGACCTCATACATGCTACGCATATACTCTACCACTGAGCTATTATTCCCCATCCCCACAATTATTAGATTTTAAGGAATTCTGTGAGGTAGTTATTAAATATTACAATTATTATATTATAGTTAGTACTTAACAGATCAAAAAATATTTTTTATAAAAATTGCATCTGTTCTGAACATGTAGCCTTATTTTGTCTTGTCATCCCCTAAACAATACAGTGAAACAACTATTTGCATATTATTGGGTATAATAGCTATCCTAGAGATTATTTAAAGTATGCACTTTATTTAAAGTGTGTAGATTATATGCAAATAGTATGCCAGTGTATATAAAGGACTCCAGGATCTCAGATTTTGGTATACAATGGGGGTTTCTGGAACCAATGCCCCATGAATATGAAAGAATGATTGCATATTATGTAACAAAGGTAATAAATACTCAGAATTTCTCACACTCTAGTTCTTTTGCTACCTGTGACTACTGTCTATATAGACCATGAGTATTATTGCTGCTCCCAAGGTCGCTCAGAGCTTCTGCACCTGTATAGTGGAAGCACTCTGTAATGGCTCACAGCTGAGCATCTCGTCCCAAAGCTGGTCCAGTCGAGTCACATTGGCAACTTGACAGGAACTATGACAGGAGTGTTTACCCCATGGAAATTAGTAGACATTGCTAATTGAATTTTTTTAGTCAGTATTATTAATAGTTTGTCTAACACTGACCAGCCCTCCTGTCTTAGTTACTTTCTGTTGCTGAAACACAATATCCAACACCCACAAATTGAAGGAGAGGTTTATTTTTGGCTCACAATCTGAAGAGGTTTCAGTCCATAGTCAATTGGCTGCAAAGCAAAGGGGCGTGGTATAGGAGGGTGGCTTTTGGCATGATGGACAAAAAGCAGAGACAAATAAAGGGAGGGAGATTGTTCTTCCAAGCCACATCCTGGCAGCCCACCTTCTCAGACCAGGTTCCACCTCCCAAGATCACCTTCGGCTCTACCGAAGTCCACTGATGGGTATCACACCCCCATGATCCAGTCACTCGCAAAAGCTCCACCTAAGAGCACATGAGGCTCTGGAGGGCATCTAAATATAAAGCGTAACAACAGCCCTGCCCCAGCCCCAGGCAGCAGCAGTGCCCTTCAGCCTCCTTCCATAAACAGAGGCTCCATACATGTCCAGTTCCAACAGAGCCACATACCCTTCCCTGTCTCTCAGAAAGTACATCAATCTCTGCAGGCTTTAGGACTTCACTCCAGCAACGTTATGATCCCACTCATAACTTTACTTTTCTGTTTTGTTTCTGGCCCATGGAGCTACTCATTTTGGTGTTGCGCCCACCTACATCCTTTAGTTTTCTTACATTTTATCTATTAGGGCGGTAAATTTGGAGCAATGGAGAGACATAAATGTTGAACATACTCTCTTAATTAGAAGATCATCACCTTTGTTTATTTACTTGTTTCTTTTATTTATTTGGGGTATTTTCTTGTCACCGGGACATAATACCTGACTCTCACAACTTAAAGGAGGAAAAACTTATTTTGGCTCACAGTTTGTAGAGGTGTCAGTCCATAGTCACATGACTCCAAGGCAGAGTGGCATGGCAGAGAAGCAGCAGCTGATGGCATGATAGTGGAGAACCAGAAAGAGTGTAAAGGCAGGGGTGGGGAAGAGATAAGCCCTACCAGGCAATGCTTGCCAGCCCCAGTGACCCACCTCTTCTGACCAGATCCTACCTCCTAGCAGCAAGTCAGCTGTATACCATCACAATCCAGCCTCCTTCCAAAAGCCCCCGCTCTGAGCACATGAGGCTTTGAGGGACATTTTAATCTATACCATAACAGAGTTGGACACAGAGATTTATAAATGCTAGGCAACCCTACCTTCTACCACCACGCTATGCCCTCAGAAATACTACTTTTTATAAATATATAGCTTCTATCATGTAGATATTTACACACACCTCAAAATGTTTTCTTCATTCTCTTCCAAAGTCCTTTGCTGTATCTTCTCTCATCTGGTACCTTCTTGTACTGGTTAAGACAAATGTGTCAGTGATACAGTATGTATATGAGTTATTTTGAAAAAGAGTCTAGATATCATATATGTCACCTGCCTTTTTTATTACACAGAAAATATTTTGCATTTAATATAATATAGTATTGTACCCAGAATTAAGCATGGTGACTCTGTCCCTAATGTCTTTTCCCTTCCCTGCAGGTATCAAAGCTGTGTTCTCAGGCCACTACCACAGGAATGCTGGGGGCACCTACCAGAACCTGGAGATGGTAGTGTCATCTGCCATTGGATGCCAACTGGGCAAAGACACCCATGGCCTCCGAGTTGTGGTTGTCACCGCTGAGAAAATTGTTCATCGGTATTACAGTTTAGATGAGCTAAGCAAGAACGGAATAGAAGATGATCTAATGGAGCTGATGAAGAAGGAATGAATGCCCTTTGTGATCTCACTTTTCAATTCCAGTTTTTTATTTTTCCAGAAATAGCAGCAGCACACAACCCTTTGTTGCAATGAAAGCATAGACCAGGCAGTTTTGTAAATTTACATCCTTTTGAGTAAATCCTATGCTAAGGTATATTCACAATGGAACTGCTAGACCGAAAGCCTGGAAATAATTTTTTAATTATTATGATATTAGACTATCTCTGCATGAATGTTTGAGGAAATTCCCCTAATGGTGCATTTCTCAACTCTGCTGTCAAATGAGATTGTTTCTGGCAGCATATGATCAATGTCTACCTATTGACCTCAATCTCAGCTTGATATCCAAGTGTGATCTTTGATAATTTCTTTGAACAAATGTATCTGATTATATTAAATTATGGTCATGACTCCCAAAGTATTAGCAAAACAAAGGTCAGTCTTCCATTTTAGCAAAACATCTCTCTCCCCTTCCCCTCCTCTCCCCTCCACTCCCCTCTCCTCCCCTCCCCCTCTTCTCTCTCCCTTTCTCCCTCTCTCTCTCCAGAGCCATGTACACAGAGCCAAGTAGCCACTATTGGCTGCTAAATTCTAAAGTGTCAGTTACTGCTAATTCTGGGAACAGAATACATGATACAAGTTAGAACTTGAATTTATCTTCCTGACAACTACAAAAGTTAGCTTTGCATAAACATTGGCTCTTTATAAAAATTTCACCCAGAAGACTGGAATCAAGACGCTAAAATGTGGTATGGAAAGTCACTCTGCATCCCAGTTTGTTCATCTGTAATTTTCTGGTGCTAGTGTTAGTTGACAGTGGAATTCTTGAGAGGTCACAATGCCTCTGTGTTTACCAGCCTCAAAACTTCACCTGCTTCAACAAAAAAGTGGGAGTTAATGTAGACTTCTCAACAAAAACAAAGCAGAAATTCTGGTGGGGCAAAAACAGGCTTCAGTCACACTAACCTGACACCAAATATGGTTAAATGCACCAGTACAGTATCCCTTGGCAAAACAGCATCAGTTATTTAAAGCCAGCATTGTTTTTATATAATATGCTTTGCTGCATCTCCTTAACAGCTCCTGGCCCTGCTGTGCTCTTATCCATGTAGTTTGTCCACATGCTTGCTTGCTTCTTTTGTGAAGACTGAACCCAGGGACGGTGAGCTAGATTCCTAGCCTTTTTATTTGACAAGGACTCACTAAATTACCCAGGGTGGCCTTGGGCTAGCAGTTCTCCCACCTCAGTCTCCTAATAGCTGGAATTACAGACTGTACCACCATATCCAGCCAATCCATGTAGTGTTTTTCACAAATTATCCTGGTGAACAACCAGATAATCCAAATTCCGGCACGGAAACTTTGCAGGATTGTGCAGTAGTATTCACTAAGCCTAAACCAACTTTTAAAAAACTGACTGGTTACAAATAAATTGCAAAGTCCATTAAGTAAAAAAAAAAAAACCTTCCTCATTAAACATGTTTAGTCATCATAGAAAAGTGACAGGAAATTAAATAGGTAACCGGATATGTAAATTCATTAATAACAAAAGACAAAGTTAATTATACTACAAATTGGTGACACATTACTGTTCATTGTTATGTGCAAAAAAAATTAAAAATTTTCCAAAGTAGGATGTTGTTGTGGTACTTTGCAGCAAGTTTATTTTTCTTTACAAGTTTGAATGTAAGAAGTCAGAAGGGGCATAACTAATGAGCCACTAGAGACACAAGAGGTGGTGACAGTAGGACCAAAAACATATAGGCTCTGACTCCACCATGGGGGTCTCTCAGGAGAGCAATGGGAAGTTTAATCAGAGAGGACTGAGGAAGGTGCTCTCTTTCTCATGTTCCCTGTTAAAAAAAAAAAAATGGAGAAGGTTAAGGAAGTAATTAAAAGTAATGGGAATTAAACTAAGTAAATCCTTTTCTGACAAAAACCTAGTAAGTCAAAGACTTGATTTGAAATACCCAAGAAAATGCTAAGAAAAAGGAATCATATGAAATTCTTACAATTTTTAAATAACAAAACAAAACCTGTGTTCCACAACATTAAGAGATTCAGAATGAAGTTGCAAAATGTTTCTGAGGACCAGGAAATATGTTCATGTAGCACTCAAATGATAGATCACAATTAGTACATAACACAATTCTGTTTAAAAAATGAAAAACCTATCAAAAATAAGTACATTAATACTGTGAAAAACAATAAAAGATGTCATGAGTGCACTTGCTGTGGTTTTGAGTGTTCCGTGTATCTCAAGTGCTTTGGCTCAGAAAGATGGGGGCACGTGGCCAAGGTCACCCAGCTCATCACAGTGCAAGTGTCAGGATGCAGCCAATCCAACTCTCAAGTCCCTGCTTCTGAACACTATCTTGTCTTTCTTGGAACTGCATTTCAGAGCAGGAAGTTTGGTTCAAGTTCAGCTGCGGCAACACAGCAGTGTTAAGCATCTTTGATCACCCCCTTGGGAGCACACCCAGTGCTGACTGGAAACCCTGGGATTTCATCTTGGTATTCGCAAAACCTTGGAAACACTGGTAAAGCCCTCCCTGATTGAACCTGGTCTAGCGTGGTGATGTCTGGAGGAGCAGGTTGCTCCAGACAGAATTTTCACTGGAGATTAAGAAACCGAGCTGAGGGCTGGGGATTTAGCGCAGTTGCATAAGTGCCTGCCTTGCAAGCACGCAGTCATGAGTGTGATCCCTGGTACCAATGATAAAAACAAAACAGAACAAAAAAAATTGTTACACAACCGAGCTGAGTGGCTTGCAGAACACAGCTTTATCCACAGTGGTAACCTGTCAGACAATGCTTCACTCCCTGCTGTGGTTTTGATTTGTTCCCATGATGATGCATAGTCCCCAGTTTGGTGATGTGGAAAATGCAGTGAGATATTTAAAAGGCAGAGCCTAGTGGAAAGTCCTTAGGTCACTGGATGGGTACCCTTAGAAGGGAATAATGTAGTACTCCTTGGAGGCCCAGTGGCTCTCTGATTTCCTGTCTTGTGATATGATCTCCTCTTCCACATGCTGTGGCCATTATGACACCATCTGCCACACAACCCTCACCGGAGAGCCAACATGCTTCAAAGATGATGCCTGCACCATGCTCTTGAGCCCCCAAAACTGTGAGATAAACCTTTTCATATAAAGTACCTAACCTCGGGAACTTGCACCCACACCACTGCATGCTTCCTGCATAACCCGCCAGCCCAGAGGAACGAGGCACCACTGGCCCGCTGCCTTCAGCAACCCTCCCTATCTGGACAAAGTAGCTGATCTTCGGCTCCCACTCCTCCTTCCAGAACCTTGAGCTGCAGTGGATTAACTGTGCTGGGTTGATAGGAGACTCAGTAACCCCTCGCCCAAACAGAAGACCTCAGCAGGCTCCAATCAATACGGTGAGTTTGCCCCTAAAACAGAGGTCTTCAGAGAGTAAATAGCAGTAGCAAAGCTCCTTGCAGCTGTAAGACCTTAAAGAGCTTGGCAAGGGTGTGACTCCTTCTCCACACAGAGAACATCAGGCAGGTTGAGAAGTGTGCCAAAAAGGGCTCTCCCAACTTGGAGACACCCAGTGATACAGTAGGGTCTCAGCTGAGACAAACACTATAGACAGGGAGATCTGGTGACCTGTGATAACCTGAAGACAGCAACAGCAGGAACTAAGGGTTGACTCAAATCAATACTCCTAGGCTAGTCGGCCCAGGAAGAATATAGGACTCACCCAACAGGACCCTCAGAGAAATTCAGGTGGCTCGCCCTCCTTTTGACTGTGGTACTCAATAAACATCAATCACACAGTAGGACCTTAAGATACATACATACTACTGACAGTTATGACTATTGGGATTAAAAAACCAAATGTTAGCTCAAAAGGTGAAAATGACAAAATGAAAAAGCAAAATGCAATAAAGTACCTAACCTCAAGTATTTCATTATAGTAGATGGAAAACAGACTAATGCACTTCTTGTTTTTCAGCTCCCACTCCAGCGGGTAAAATATCAACTCCTCTACCCTTCCAGTTAATTGTGTAAAAAAAAAAATTGCTAAAGGGAGAAGATTCCTTAAAGTGACCTTAAATTTGGGTTGCCGAGACACAAAACAGCAAGTTGTGAATGAGGTCAGCTTGATGATCATCCAATTGCATTTACTTTTTACAAAATAAATGTATCTTGAATCTTCAATCATGTTTCTTTTATGGTTGGAAGAATGGGGCCATCAGAACATTTTGTAACATTTTGAGCTCCCAACAGAATTATAAGGCAAACAGTAGTTTTAAACCTGAATAAATGAATAGGACCATTTGCCCCATGTACTTGTAAGAAGATATGAGATGTAGATAACTGTAGAATCTGTGTGCATTAGGCATATACACATAATACAATTTTAGCTTGTATTCTTATGTAAAATCTGGAGAAAAGGTAGTAGAAGCATCATTTGTATTTATTTGAACTCTTCATATTTATTCTCCAAGTAGTATCTTACATGAATGTGTGTGCGGTCACAAAATTAAATAGCTATATTATATTGAATTGGGAGTGGGGGAAGGCTGAGGAATAATTTGTCGAGGCAAGTGCTATTAAAAGCTTTCCATAATAAACACCAGGGATTTCTTGCTTAGATAACCTTAGCGATTTTGGTTGCACCTGCAAGAAATAGTGCTTGACAGGTAGTATTTTTCATGACTTCATAAAATACTGTCTTACACCACTGGAGAAGTGTGTGTGTATTTGAAGGTATGCATATATTTAATGAGGAGTTCTTTTTGGAATAAAAGCAACCTGTTTTTATTTTTCTAGAAAAGATTCTATTGAATAAATTTTCTTTTTCTTCTAGTGGACTTTATTTCCTTTTTTTTAAATATTAGTGATGACACACATACAAATTGGATTTTGACTTTGGGTTTTATCTGTGCAAATGAATTTGGTTGAATACCTAAGTCACCCTTTATTATTCTATTCCGACAGCTGTTTTTAAAATTAAGCTTTTTCATGCCAGATGTTCTTAAAGTTTGATATGAATCCATGGTCCACTTCACTCTGCCCATGACCATCTCTTAAGCCTCACTGCACCTTTTCAGGCCATTCCAGAGATGCTGCCTTTGCACTTTTTTATTTTAAAGGAAATAAAACAGAACAGTAAAATGAAACAAAACAGAACAGTGATAGGGCAGTAGGAAATCCACAGTCTCTACTATTTTGTATATTGTTAGTCTTTAAATAGTTGCTCAGACTACCAGCTTCTGGCTTGCACTGTCAGTCTAATGATACAAATGTCAGGTTGCTTCCTGCTTCAGTTATTATCGTCTCAGTCTGTATCGCGTCCAGTTACCTACAGTGAGAGGAAAGGGAGCCAGACGCAGCTTCATTGCTGGTTCTCTCCAGCTGACGTGGCCTCCACCAGCACACAGAGGACTGTACTGCTGCCTTGCTGGTTCTCCCTGGCTGGCAAGGCCTCCACTGGCACATGGGGGGCTACACAACTTACTTGCTGGTTCTTCCCATCCAGCAGGGCTGCCACCCCTGGTTTTCTTATTTTTGCTGGATTCCTGAATTATCCCTCTCCATGAGCTTTAAGTCTCAGTTCAGATCCTTCCTGTGTCTGTGGGTCCCAGCTCCCTCCTCCTTCTCTTCCTCACATTATTTTCCAGTGTCCAGACACTGAGACTTGGAGAAGTTCTTTCTCTGACACTCACCACTCCACTATTTTCCTGGAAGTCCTCATCAGATGATTTTTTTGATGATAGCCATTCCCTCTGGTGTGTGAGAGAATCAGTGCTGTTTTAATTTGCATTTCTGACCAATGAATGATCAATAATGCTGAATATTTTTCATATATTTGTTTGTTATTTGTATTTCTTCATCTGAGAAGTATGGCTCATCTCAGATGCCTATCTTTGGATTGGGTCTTTGAATTTAGGAGACTTGATTGTTTTCAATTATTTACAATCTCTAGATATAAATCCTTTGTCTGAGGGAAGGTTTCTAAAATTTTTTCCCAAGTCATGGGCTTTCTTTTCACTCTGTTGGTGATTTCTTTTGATGTGCAAGAACTTTTTAATGAGACGAGGATCCTGTTTTTAATTCTTTGAAGTATTCCCCAGGCATTTTGTATTTTGTTCATGAACTCTCTGCCTATCCCTGTGTCTTCAAGATTTCTACCTACTTCGTTTTCCAGTAGATATAGTGTTTCTGTTTGAATATTTAGATCTTTGATCCATTTTTACTTTCATTTAGTGCAAAGTGATAGACATGGGTCTAGTTTTAGTCTTTGTCATGTAAAAAGCAATTTTTTCCAGCACTATTTATTTAAGAGGCTTTTTCTTCCTATAAACTTGTTTGGCTCCTTTGTCAAAGATAAGGTGACTGAGTGTGTTTGCTGTTATGTCTGCATCTTCTGTTCTGTTCCATTGATCTTCAGGTCTGTTTTTTTTTTTCCAGTACCATGCTGATTTTATTACAGTAGCTTTGTAGTATAATTCGAATTCAGAGATTGTGATGCCTCCTGCATTACCTTTGTTTCCCAGGATTGCCTTTGCTGTTCTAGGTCTCTTATGGTTCTAGATGAATTTTAGGAATGTTTTCTCTAGATCTGTGAGGTATGCAAATAGTATTTTGATCAGGATTTCATTAAATCTATGTAACAATTTTGGAAGTATAGACTTTTTCACAATGTTGGCTCTTCCTATCCAGGAACAAGGAATAACTTTTCACTTTCTGAAATCTTTAATTTCTTTTTTCAGAGTATGGTAATTTCCAATGTATAAATCTTTTACTTCCTTTGTGAGATTGATTCATAAGTATTTCATTTCTTTGGATGCTATTGTGAAAGGTGTGATTTCCATAATTTCTCTCTGTTTGTTGTTTCTGTACAAGAATACTATTGATTTTTGAGTGTTGACTTTGTATCTAGATACACTACTGAAATTCTTATCAAATCTAGAAGTATTTTGGTAGAGTTTTGGGGGTGGTCTTCTATGTTGAGTATCATGTCATCTGTGAATAATGATAATTTAACTTCTTCCTTTCCTATTCTTATTCCTTTTATTCCTCTCTCTTATCTAATCACTCTGGCTAATATTTGAAGAACCATACTGAACAAGAATGGTGATAGTGGACATCCTTGACTTGTTCCTAATTTTAAGGTGAAAGTTTTCGCTTTTTCTACATTTAGTATGATATCAATTATTGGTTTGTCATAGATGGCTTTTTATCAGATTGAGGTAGAGACAATCTATTCCAATTTTCTGTAGGGTTTTTTTTTTATCATGAATGAGTGTTGGACTTTATCAAAGGCTTTTTCTGCATCTATTGAGATGATTATGTGATTTTTGCCTTTGGCTCTGTTGATATAGTGTACCTATTTATTGATTTGCATATGTTGAACCATCTCTGCATTCCTGGGAGAAATCCCACTGGGTAATGGTGTGTACTTTCTTGATGATTTGCTGCATTCTGTTTGCTAGTATTTTATTGAGGATTTTTGAATCAATATTAATTAGGGAAACTGGCCTGTAGTTCTCTTTTTTGGTTGGGTCTTTCTCTAGTTTTGGTATCAGACTAATATTTGGCTCCAGGAATGAGTTAGAGAGAATTGCTTCTCTTTCATTTTCATTAAAGAGTTTGAGGAGTAATGGTGCTAAATATTCTCTAAGTTTCTGGCAAATTCAGCCATGAATTCATCACAACCTGTGCTTTTTTTGTTGGTAAGTTTTTAATTATATTTTCCATGTTATTAACTGACAATGAGTTAGTCAGAATTTTTATATCTTCTTGATCCAGATTTGATAATTCATATGTTTCTAAGAATCTGTATATTTCTTCTATGTTTCCCATCATATGAGAGTAAAGATTTTCAAAGTACTTATTGACAATCTTCTGAATTTTCACAGGCTCTGTAGTGATTTCACCCTTTATATTCCTTATTGCATCAATTTTAGGTTTTTTCTTTCCTTTTCTTGACAAGGTTGGCAAAGGGTTTCTCAATTTTACTTATTCTTTCTAAGAACCAATTCTAATTCATTAATTCTTTGTATTGTTTTCCAAAGTCTCAATTGCATTAATTTCTGCTCTGATATTTATAATTTCCTTTCTTCTTTGGTCTTTGGTTTTGAGTTGCTCTTTTTTTCCTAGAAGCTTGAGGAGTAGCATAAAGTTATTTATTTGTGCTTATTCCATTTTCCTGATATGATAATTCATCACTATAAATTTCTCTGTATGGACTATTTTCATTGTGTCCCACAGGTTCCAGTGAGTTGTATTTGCATTTTCATTTGATTGTAGATATTGTTTAATTTCTTCTTTAATTTCATCTGTGACCCATTGGTTGTTCAGGAGGGTGTTATTTAATTTCCATGTGTTTATGGAGTTTTTGCAGTTTATTTTGTCATTAATGTCCAATTTCATTTCTCTGTGGTCAGATAACATGCATGGGATAATTTCCATTCCTTTGCATTTACTTGAGCATGTTCTATGGCTGATATATGGTCTGTTTTAGAGAATGTCTCATGTGCAGCTGAGAAAAATATGTGTACTGATGTTTTGGGGTGGAACACTTTGTAAACATCTAGTAAATCCTTTTGTTCACAGGTTTGATTCAGTTCTGTTATTTCTTGCTGATTTTTTCTGTCTAGTTGATCTATGACTTTGTGACAATGGGGAATTAAGGTCTCCTGTTACAACTGTGTTATTGCGTATTTGACTTTTCATGTCTATTAGTATTTGTCTTATATAGTTGGGTGCTCCTGTATTTGGTGCATATAGATTTATGATTATTATCTCTTCCTTGTGAATTTTTCCCTAACAAATATCTCTTTAACCTTTATCTCTTTTGGCCATTTTTGATTTGAAGTTCACATTTTCTACAAACATAATAACTATCCCTACTTTTTTCTGGATTCCTGTCACATGAAATAATGTTTTCCATCCTTTGACTTTCTGTCTACAAGTTTCTTTTTTATTTTAGATGTGTTTCTTATATACAGCATGTTTTTGGATCTTGTTTCTTGATCCACTCTGCCAGTCTGTTTCTTTTGATTGTTGAATTGAGGCATTTACATTAATGATCATAACCAATATGTATTGGCTTATCTTTGTCATGTTGTCTTCCTGCTGATAATTTCCTACTTTTCTCCTCTTAGTGTTTAAATGCTTTCCCTGCTTAGTGGTTTCTTTCTGTTATTGGTCTTAAAATTGTGCTCATTTTTATCTCTTTCTAGAATATCTTTTAGTACTCTTTATAGGGTTGATTTAGTAGTCTTGAATTTATTCAGTTGTGCTTTGTTATGGAATTATCTTATTTCTCCATTAATTTGAAAGATAGTTTTTCAGGGTACCTCAATCTGGGTTGGAAATTGTTTTCTTTCAGTACTTGAAATACTTCACTCCAAACTCTTCTTGACTAGATGGTTCGTGTTGAGGTCTGATGGGCTTTCCTTGATAGGTGATAGGTTTTCTTTTTTTCTAACAGCTTTTAATATTTTGTTCTTGTGTTGAATTTCTGGGATCTTGATTACTATATGTCTGAGTGTAGGTTTATTTTGATTGTGACTAATTGAAATTTTATATGCCTCACTTATCTATAGGTCAGATTCTTTTCCCATGCTTGGGAAAGTTTCTGCTATTACTTCTGTGAATAGTCTTTTTATGTCATTTGTTTTGATTCCTGCTTTTCACTGACACTTGTTAATCTTATATTGTTTTGTTTTGCATCATCTTGCAGGTGTTCAATTGTTATTTCCTGGTTCCTCGTTACTTTTAAGAGATCTTTCCTTTCATGTTCACTAGGTACAATCCTAGGTTTGAAAGTCTATATTAAGTTTTGTTCAAGTGGATTTTCCAGCTTTCAGTGGAATTTTTAACTTCCAAGATATCTCTTTGAATATGTTTCATGCGTTATAATTCTTTCCTAGATGTTCATTCAAAGTTTCTATCATTTCACTATGGTCCTCTATTTTTTTTATCTGTGTTGTCTTTAGATTGTCTCAGTAATTCTTTCATTATGACTATTTCTTTTTTTACCTGAGAGATTATTTCTGATCTGATTTCTTTTACAATGTTATGGAGTTGTTTCTTTATTTCAGTTGCTATCATTTCAGAAATTTTCACTTGTGTGACTTCCAATTTTTTGTATGTCTGTCTCTCCTTGACTTGTTCTTGGTGTGCTGGAAGTCTGAGATTGCATTTTGCTCCTTCATCTTGACATTTTCTACTTCAAAAAAAATCCATTTTGTTTTCTGTGGTGATCCTTGTGAGTTTTGATGGTAGGCAGAAATATCACTAGTATCACTAGGAAAAGTCTGTTCTTCAGGGATATCTTCTGTGTGTAGAAGATTCTTGGTTTTGTGTCTATCCCAATATCCTACCTTCCCAATTAATTTAGAGTAGAATGTTGACTTCTGTTTGGCTCAGTACCCAGTCTTTCAAAGTAGGACTGTGGTGGGGTTTTTATCCCAATGCTTCCCAATATTATTACACAAGGATAAACAACTAATTGTGACAGATATGGCATCCTAGCTAAAGTAGTACAATTAGCAATAATGATAGCATTGAGCACATTTTAGAAATTGACGAACTGCTAACTATTGATTTTGTGCCTTAGACAATAGGAGCAAACTTTATAGTTATATAACACAATCAATTGTAAAGTAGGGACTTTTATGCAAAGTATTTCCCCTTGTTAGAGTGAATTTACCCTGGTTCCCTCCAGATAAGCCAGTTGCCAAGTCCTGGGTGCTTCCCATGCTGGATGCCCATCCCATGGTGTAGGGAATATGCCAGGCATGTGGGTTCCTCTGGACTGAGGTTCTTAGGGTGGTGAAGAGGAGATGAGCAGGGTTTCTCCCCTCCCAGAAGGCTCACCATGATTCCCCCAATGGCAGAGAGATGGTGATTGGGTTTCTTTCCTCCTGCACAGCTCACTGAGGTTCCCTTCAAAGACCAAATAATGTTTCTAGTAAAAACTTGCAATCACTTATACCAAAGAAACTAGAGGAAGCAGCCCAGGTCACTGGACAGTGAGGAATTCTAGCAGAGAGGGAACTGAGGACATAAATCCTCTGATTTTGTGTATGAATGTCACAGAGCTCTGACTTACCCCAAAGCATTATGAACAGAACAGCAAAAGCTTAAAGAATTGAACTGCAATTTGATCAATGCTTGATGCAAGCACCAGAGAACTTAGAGTCTAATCAGGTTAATTGCATGCTACAGTGAAAACCTCAACATCCTTCAGAAAAATATTGCAGAATACAGATTCTATACAATCTAGCATTCACAAGACCCTTTAAGATACAAGCCCAGGTTGGTTGACATAGAAAAAGGAAAGAAAACATGAATCACTCTTAAAGGAAAAGATAACTTCAGGTGTTGAAATGATCAAAATGGGAAGAAAGAAGAACTTGTCTGAGAAATAGAACATATAAAAACTCAAGTGGAAATTTCAGAACTAAAAAAAAATACAATAATATCTGAAATTTTAAAATTCACTAAATGGGCTAAATAGAAGAATAAAAGAAAGGGAGGAGTGAATGGAGTTAGATCAATAGATAGGATCCATTCGAAAAGATAAGAGGAAAAGCCTTGGACAAAGTACTTAGGAAAGCTTCAGATATCTAAGAGATGATGCCAGAAGCTTTAATTTATAAGTAATGTGAGTGTCAGAAATGAAAGAGCAAGAAGAAAAATCAATTTGAAGAAGTTATAGCCAACAACCTCCCACATTTGGTGAATAAAAAACTTTTGTAAACTCCTAATACTCAGCCAACACAGAAGACATAAGCTAAAGAACAAAATACTACTGATTTGGACTTTGTTAAAAATTTTGGTCTTCAAATTACTTGGAGAGTCCATCTCAACCCAGTCATAATAGCTATTATCAAAAATCAAGCAACAATAAATTCTGGTGAAGATGCAACCCCTATGATGTTAATGGGAATATAAATTAGTACAGTTTCTAAAAACTGTAAATTAGAAATTTCTTAAAAAACCTAAAAACAAAACTTCCATATGACCCAGCTCCACCACTCCCTGGTATATAATTGAACAGATTAGAGTGAGCATACTGTAGGGACACCTACATACCCATGCTTCACAAGATTAAGCTAAGGAAACAACCTAGTACCTGCCAAAAGATGAGTGGATAAAGAAAATGTGGTCTATATTCACAGTGGTGGATTCAGAATGAAATTGTGTCATTTGCAGGAAAATGGAAGGAGCTGAAGATCATCACATTAAGTGAAATAAACCAGATTCAGAAAGACAAATATCATATGTTTACTCTTATATGTGGAATCAAGAAAGGCAAAAGGAATGGAAGGGAGGACATGAAAGTAGAAAGGAGACCAACGGAGAAGAGCAAGATAATAAAGAAGACAGAGAGAAGGTTAAGCGTGGAAGAGTGGGTAGAAAAGATCAAAATGTGTTATATGCATGTATAAATATGTCAGAACAAAACCCATTATTCTGTATAACTAAGGTGCATTGATAAAAATAGTGAAAAGACTAGAGAGAAAACCTTATTAATAGAGTGTTATAAAATATCACAATTAAATAGTGCTAACTTCCTAATTCCTACTGAGTTAATTACAAACCTTTAAACAAATGATTCCTTTCATATACATATTTTTAAGATACCAAAAATCTTAATAACTAAATTCAGTAAATAATAATTATTCTAAGTAATCTTAATATCTAAAGTTTCGCTTGAAGATTATAATGTATAAAATATGTAAATTAAGCCTAATTAATTATTACAAAGCAGCTTAAAGCTTTATTTTACTTTTTGGATTCATCGAACTCAAGAATCTATTTGGGAATCTGTTTATGTGTTATGTATGTTGTAACTAAAGCTATAAATATATTCATAAGCACATCTATAATAAGTATAATGGCTTATGTTGAGAATCTTTGACTTTGTTGACCTTAACATTGCAGAAAGAGTAGAAAACTTTTGAATGTGTTAATTTTTTTTCTTTTAAAAGATATCAATAAGAAAATGGAAAGCAGGATTGATGGTGTTGCTTGATGGTAGAACACTTGCTTAGCACGTATAAGGCCCTGGGTTCTACCCCAAACAGTGCAGTGAAAGAAAGAGAAAATGGAGGAGAGATGGAGGGAAGAAAAAATGGAAAGCAAAAGCCATAAGCTGGAAAAAAGGATGAGAAAAGAAGGGAAGGAGACAGAGGGAGAGAAGAAGAGAGGTGAGAAGGAGGAGAAGCAAGAAAGGAGAAAAAATGGAAGACAAGTCACAAGTTGAAGGATATATTTGCAACGTATTTATCTGATAAGGGGCTTATGTATAAAATATGTAAATGAGACTTAAAACTCAAACATTTTTTTATAAGATGGCAAAATATTTGAATAAACAGTTAACAAAAAACATAGGCACATGGCAAATAAACATAAAAATTCTTAGCATCATAGACAACACGGAAGTGCAAAGTAAAGTTTGTAACACAATTGCACACTCACTAGGATGGCCAAAGTGAAAAACAATGACAGTACTAAGTGCTCAAGAATTTGTTGTGACTTTAACTCATAGGCATTTCTGATGAGACTATTAAAGGCTATAGTGACAGACCTGTAGTTGCCTGGGAACAGGGGTAGGAGAAGGGATGACCTGAGAAGGGGGCACAAGGAGACTTGAGGTGATACAATAGAAGAATTTTGTCTGTTTTGCAGGTATATAATCAGCAAAGCTCATAGAAGTGCACATTTTAAATATATGTAGGTTAACAGTTTGTTTTACATAAATTAGATATCAATAAAATTGTTTAAACATAATAAAAATAAAAGGAATTTACCCATAATAAAAATAAAAGGAATTTGCATGGGAGAGGGCACTGGGTTTTGAAGAGAGCATCAGTTTTAGCCAGAGAGCCTTTCCTTGCTATGTACAGAGATCCTGGGCCCCTGGCATCTGACACTGGTTTGAATCTAGGCTCTTTCTTGTGCTCTGCATACTTGAGTGACTCCTTTACCTTTCTACGTATCACTTTCCTCTTCAGTAAATACAAGCACAAAATGCTTCTGGCTGACAATATTAGATCAGAAATGCCTTTACAAGTAGGGGGAGATTGTTTTTCTCACTTCATGTAGTGGTTCTAGAACGTTCTGGAATGTTCCAGCAGCTCCACATGTCTAGTCCCTATGTTGACACCCCCATGGTTTTTCTACCAACAAGATGTCTGCCTTGCTCCAAGCATCACACTCTCAGAAAGCCATGTTCAGTGACAGGAAGAAAGGAGTGATGGGAAAGTATCTCAGGAACATTTTTTCTGAAAGCAAAGTCTCTCTCAGAGCCTCAATATACTTTTTCTCAGATCTCTTTGACTACAACTAGAGATGCCAATGCTACAACACACTATCAGCCATTGCAGTATTAGGTTTAAAGACCAATGGTGGTCTGTGAAAGCAGGGTGCCATGGACAATGGGCTCTCACTCTTTATCCGGCTTCCACTGCATCTCCCCCTCCATGGGGCCATGTTTTAATTATTGGAGGAGAGTAAACCCAGGACTGTTACCACGATGTCTAAAAGTCTCTCTGTCATCTTGCATGCTGTCCTCTCACCTCATGATGACTTTGAAAGACTTTCTGGAGTTTCCTCTTTGAAAATTACTGAACAGGAACATCATACTCTTACACCACGTATTTGACTGTCACCAATTTCCTGGAAAACCACTAAAATGAAAACGACCATACTTGGCACAGAGGCTTGACTTTCCTGTTCTCTTTGTTTGTGAGACAAGATGCACTGTGAGGGTGGGAATGGCATCCCAGTGGTCTTGGCATTCTCGCTGCCTGACCCTCCTTAAGAATATCTGTTGGCACCCTGTTCCTCTGCTTCACTTAGCAACCCTCCCACACCCTGAACCTTCCCTCCGATTACTCACTCATCCCAAAGATGAGTGAAGTGCCAAGGTGGAAATCATCCCTGTGCTGAGCACTGTGAACAGAGACAACAGCCTCTGGTTTCAAGAGTCAGTTTAATACTGGTGCCTCTATATCCTAGGCAGCCTTCTCTGTTGTTCCCTGCTGATCCTTGGAAACCTCATCTGCACCAAGAATGGTCACAGCCATTTTTCTGGTGGCAATTTGCACACAAACTGTTTTTAAGACAAGATGACCTTCTGCTGACAACATAGCATGGCAGCATTCAAAGACAGTTCACACACATGCCATTTCCCAAATGTCATTCATCTCCCTTCTGAAAGCATTTTCCCTGTTGACAAGTGACAGCATCCTCTGCCCATGTGTCTTAAATCAGAAGCTAAGATTCTGTCTCTCTCCTGGCCCCACATCTATCCCTCCCAACTGCTAGGACTGAAATGCCCCTAATCTCCTGTGCAGCGGTAAATGCCAGAAGGTCCTAGGTCAGGTCCTGGGCCCAAGCCCACCTGAGCTACTTCTGGGTCCCAACATTGGTAAGCTTCTTAACCTCTTAAACCTGCACTGCTTCATCTGTAAAATGAAGATAACAGTGCTGCCTGGGGCCATAGAGTTGATGCTCAAAAATGTCATCCTCTCCAGAAGTGGTGGCGAACACCTATAATCCCAGCTCTCTGGGAGGCTGAGGCAGGTGGGTCATGTGCAGCCTGAACAACTTAACAATTTAGAAAGACTCTGTCTCAAAAAAGTTTTTTTTTTTAAGTATGCATCGTGGGGGCAGGTACTAGGGATGCAGTTTAGTGGAAAGCCCTGATTCAATCCTAGTATTGGAAAAATAAATATAAATATTATCTCCTTAGGTGCAGCTTTCATCCATACTTCCTCAGCCATTGCTACAGCCTCCTAACTGGTCTCCTTGCTTCCATGTCTTGCCTCTTCCATGACCTTGTCCAACCATACTGATTGTCTTAACCTGTCACGAAGCTCAGAGCCTGGCTAGGGAAGGTGCTAGTGCAATTGTTCAATTAACTAACCTGGAGCTGGAGGAGCACAGCAGAAGGATGTCATGGGAGCTTCCAAAACACATAGTGCCTGAACTTGAGTGGAGAAGATAAAGCTAAAGTTGGTCAAAACAATGAGGTAGGGAAGGAGCTCCAAGCATGGGGAACAGCAGGCACAGAGCCTGGATACACAAGGCGGAGCTCCTAGCACAGCTGGCGACCGGGTTGTGGGAGACTAAGCCAATGAGGATGGAGGAGGATGACTGGCCCGTGTCGAGCCAGACTGCCAGGCCCTTTCTTAGGCCCTGTTCGGTGTTGCTGCCTGAGTTAGGAGATCCTCTGCCCATGGATCCATCTAGACATCTTCCCCTTCCTGGGGCTAGGCCCATTGTGTCCCCTTCGAAAGTCCTCTCTGGTTCCTCTTTATGCCCTGTCCCCTCCCTGAATGCTCCCATGTGGACCCCACAGTACAGAAGCATTTGATTCTGCTCTGTTTAGAATTGGTCGTGTAGCAAACTCAGAGGACAGAATATCAGCTCAAAGACAGAGTCTGCCTCCACACTCCTGAGATGCACATTTTGTCACTTTTTAATGTTCTTGAAATCAAAATGCGTTTTGCAACCAAGGGCCCCTATAAAATGTAGGAAATTTAAGAAGATAGAAGGCACGGTTAAAAATGGAATGTCCAAAGGAAAGACAGAAGGAAGAGGATGTAGTCAACAGGGTGACGTTGGCTTGAGTTCTGGCCCTGGCCATGGCCCCACTCACTCCTTGACCCTGGCTCTGGGAACAGGGCCCTGATCTAGGGATCAATTTCTTTTTCCTTAAAATGACACAATATAGTACTTTCCCCTTAAGATTTAACAGAACATATTGATTAATACATTTAGCACTATTAGTGGGGGTCATCACAGAGCAGCATGGAACCCAGCAGTGCAGTCACAGGGGCCCCTGCCTCCTCCTGCAGGCAGAGCCTCCCAAATGCCCTGAGAGATCTGAGTGCCCAGATTCTTGGGTTAACATCCATGGTGATGATTACAAAATACCAAGAGAGAGGGCACTGCAAGAAGGGATGGGAGAAGGGAGGCTGGCTGCCTTGTTTTGCAAAGCAGCTGCTCATCTTCTTTAGAATTCTTTTCTTTTTGTTTTAATTTTTTTATTTAAAGAAAAAATTTTGAAACAGAAAGAGGATAGAAACAATACAAAATCTCAAAAACAAAACAAACAAAAAACCAAAAATAGTAACCAGTAAGAAATCACTAGTTGATAATTACATATTTTCCTCTTAGAAGTAGTTGTTCAAGTTACAAAAGTAAAGCCTACAACGTGGACATCCAAACAGGGAGACTGCAATCAGTTTTGCTCATCCATCCAACTAAAACTTTAGCAACATGGTTATTAATCCCACACACTCAAATGTACATGCAGTTATACCCTTTAGAATACTTTCTTTCCCTCTCTTTTTTTTCTTTACAATAACCGTAAACCATTCTCATAAACTACTTAGAAGTTCTACACATGTATAAGTCTCTACACATATACCTAGCCTTTCTGTACTAGAGGGAGGAACAAATTAAAACAAGTCAGCAATACAAATTCCTAGAGAAACACGAAATGAAAAGAACACACAAAAACACAACACTAGGTAATCTACGGTAGTCACTATGATGTCTCCTTTTATTTTCAGTAAAATTGTCTATATCATCAAATATAGTATAAACTTAGCATTGCATTACACTGTTAATAAAATCTAAGCATTGGAGACATTATAGGACTTCAAAGACACTGCCCATCTTTCATCTGATGTCACATCTCCATTGACAAATGGAGCCAAGTCTATTTAATTATTCGATTCAGTGAAGTGTTTTTTGTTTTGTGTTTTTTTTTTTTTTCCTCTCCAAGGAATTCTCACAGTAAAATAGCACATTCCCAGAAAGATCTCCAGCAGAGGGGTTTCTGGGCCAACCTCTCACCTGCAGAGATGCCACAGGGATGAAAAGAAAGTTTCATTAGCTTTATTTACTTCTCCCAATGTAATTGGCGGGTAGAGGATAAATGCTGATGTCATGTCTCATTAGCAGTGGCCTTTGCCTCCCTGGTCACAGTACTGTGCCTGGCTTGTTTATGGATGGAGCAGTTTCACAGGGAGCATCTTTATGAACTAGCGCTCCTGCCGAGAGGCTCTAATTACCAGTTAGGAAAACAAGCTTTCTGATGTTGTGTAGACAGTTCAGCAACACCTCCCCAACAGGGCAAATAATTATAACACCATTTCAAGCTGGATGGGCTTTTCCAAAGGTGATCCTAGGGAATTGGGAATTAGGAGTTTGTCTCCACTTTCCTCTGTCCTCAATACTTTGCCGATCTTGGCTCCATTTGGGTCCTTCACCGGCTCAAAAGCCAATTGCTTGCTCTGGAATGGATTTTGCTGAGTAGCAGACATTCCTGTTAAACAACCAATGCAATCGTTGTACCCTTGGGTACCACTTATTGTCATGAAATCAATCTCCATGTAAAAGAAAATAGTTCAATACCTAAAGGATTGTGATGGATGCAAATATGAACTGATACTGATAAATTTCACAATAAGTTTTGTTTAAACAGGAAAAAGACTAGGGGAATAATTTAAATTCCCCTGTACCAGAATTCCTTTGAGTTTCTGAAAGATAAAGATTTTTTAGCAGAGTTAATTACACTTTGAGATTGCCAAGCTGGCAACATAGTTGCTGCTTTCATATTATCCAGTTCTGGGACACCAGGAAGAACAAAACCAGGCACCAGTGGACATACAGCTGGTGCAACTGAGCTTACTCGGTTGCAAGGACTTTGCCTTCTTCACCTGGTCCTCAACACTCTGACCCCATCGGAGCCCACAGAGTTCCTGTCTCTGGGCAACTGATCCCCTATTGCCCTACATTCTCACCCTTTTTCTCCGAGCACTTTGGCCAATGATGTTGGACCTGCTTTTGCCCCCTGAACAAACACCATCTCTCCCCAGTTTCCCAAGCAGACTGAAGGTCTCCCAGTTCCCCACAAGCCTTCCAAGCAAACACTGCTCTACTCCCTTCACTAGTTGATACACTCATTTAGCAAATTGCTGGGCACCTGCTCTGTACTAGAAGGTTCCTTCTCTTTGAAGTTCCTCCACCAATCTCCTTGCAACTCATTGCTCTTTATGACAGGTTTTGGGTCTGGATTAATAGTCTTCTATCCACCCAAGTCTATCTCCATCCTGAGTGACACTGTGTCATGGGATCCACCCGCTTGCAATGGATAGCTGTGGCTCATGCCTGTGCCTCATTCATCAGCTCTTTGGCTGCACTTTGGGGGACCTCCTGTCCTCCACCATAGTCTGTGCTGTTTCGTGAGGTTGGTCTGATCCTGGACATTGTCAGGATGAAAGCAGAGGTGCATTTCTGTATCACAGTGCCAAGCTCTGGCCACATGCCAGTGGTGTTCTAGAGGGTAACAAGAGCAGGTCAGACACCATGGAGCACTATCTCAGGCCTCTGTCTGGGAAGAGGATTGTTCTTTCCAGTGGAGTTAGCCGGTGTATGTTTGGAGCTGGAGCCTATCTAGGATGGAACCTACCAGGGAATAGAGCCATTGCCCAGGAAACTAGAGTAGAAAAGCAAGGAAGAGAAAACAAGAGAAAAGGCACAAATGAGGCTGCTCAGTGCTTAGCTGCTTGGTTGAATGAGCTAACACCTTTTCTTCTTTGCGTGAGCCAATTTTCTGTTGTTTTCAAGCCCAAAGTGTCCTAGCTATTGCACAATCCCACATGTTGATCTCAACTTCCATTATCTTCTCTACTCTCCCTCTGCAAATCATTCCCAGAAGACAGAGCTAGAGGCCGGCTGGGGAGACCATAGGATGGGAGGAAGCAAGGCATGCTAACTGGTCAGGAGATGGCATGGACTCAAAGAAGAGATGCCAGAAATTGAGGAGAAACCTACCTAGAGGATGAGACAGTGCTCCATAAATGCGATGTTCAGTTAGTTCCACAAATATTTATCGAACACCTACCATATACCAGGCCCTTTCCCAAGTCTAGGGATAGAGCAGCGAGCAGGCTAGGTAGACTTCCTGCTCTGAACATTTGTTAAGTGACGCCTACTGGTTTATGTGCCTGATCAAAACCCAGTAGCCTGCCTGTCTTACTTGAACATTAAAAATGATGAGGGCACCTTGAATTTTTATTATGTCATGAGATTGCCACTAAGGCAGCTTTTATTCTGTCAAATAGAATAGACATTCATATTTTTCAAAATCCAGGCCATTTGTGACTTATGAATTGATGCCCCAGTTTATGATAAGCTATTGGATATTAGGACAGTGTTCCTCTTTTATTGACATTTTTCTCCAGGAGAGCTGGGTTGGTTAATCTGGTCATGGAATTTGCAAAGATGTCTGGAAAAGGACAGGCAGAGTCATCATGCTGTGTTACCGAATAAATTTCACCCCCCACTCCATGCACTTACATGGGGAAGCCTCATCCCCAGTGACAGTGTTTGGAGGTGGGAACTATGGAGAAGTTAGGGCTAATTTCCACACTAAGGTAGGTCCTCATGGTAGCATTTCCCCCCTTTAAGAAGAGACACCAGAAAGCTTGTTTCTTTCCCCCCCCCCAAATGTGAGAACACTGAGAATGTGGTTGTCTGCCAACCAGTAGGAGACTCCACACCAGAACCAACCATCTTTATAAGATGCCCAGTCCACAATTATATTTTGTTATGAAATCCTGAGATGATTAAGAAATGCTGTGATTTTTTAAAATTAAGCCTTATATTTAAGAGGTTCTGTGTGTGTGTCTGTGTCTGTGTGTGTGTGTGTGTATAAAATACTCTTAGGTATGAGCTTAACACTTCTGAGGTTCATATTGATTTTTTTATGTATAAATACCTCATGATTTACATGAAGTTCTAGAACAATCAGAACTAATTGTAACCCTCCAGGAGCAGGTTCAGGAATTGACTAACAGAGCACATGAGAAAACATTCTAGGGAATAATAATATTCTGTATAAATGCTGATAGGATTTATGCCACACAGGTATATGACATTTTTCACTCTTCTTTAACTGGTTATACAGATTAATGGGTTTCATTGTGACACATTTGTACATGCACATCCCATTCTTTGACCATTTTTCTACCCCTCCCCATTACCCACGTGTGTGCTTTTGTTAAAATTCGGTGTAGAAACACTTAAGATTTTTGCATGTCTTTGTATATAGGTTGCACACAAGGGAAAAGCTGAAAATAAGCATTGGAATCAAGCAATGGAATTGTGTGTGGCAAAGGAATTAAGGGTAAAATATATGGAATATGTGAGATTTCTGAAATTTACAGGAAGATGATAAATCAGTGGGTAGATAAGGGAGTGGATATGTAGGTAGATCCATGATAAATTCTGTCCCTTATATTATGTGTAGGTCATACCCACCATAGTGGGGGTGTAGCACTCACACCTATAATCCCAGCATTGGACCATGAATCAATCACAAACTCTAAAACCTACCCCCATGACTGCATGAGGCTTTAGGGGGCATCAAGACATGAGCAGTAACAGTGTCTAACCTCAAAAATCTGTTTCACCCCAATTAAGAAACTTAACTACTGTCAGTGGCATTTACTGAGAAGAGCAGGCTTTGTGCTCTGAACTTTACACACTTGCTCAGTTTAATTTTCATAAGAACCTATGAAATCATCAGTTCTGCTCTCAATTCACAGGTGCAGAAGCCAAAGCTTTCAGTGATCACTTTGCCAGAGGTCATAGATGGCCTATATCAGAGCAGATATTCAAAGTCCAAGTCAGCTCCTCTCCACTAGTACCCATGCAAAAGGTAGGGTGGGGCACTGGAAGACCATCACCTTCCACTGAGGCCTATTGTCTCTGGCCTTTTCTCCTGAGAATCCACAGTCTCTACACCCTCAAAAGGCCTATGTGTACACCACTTGGCCCATAATACCTATAGGTCCTATTCTTTATGGGGCCCAACCATGACCCCCAGAAACACAAACCCCTTTGTTTATAACCAAATTACCTCTACCCCACCACATAGCTATGTGTGCTTGGTTTCTCTACCTTTGCTCCATCTGTACCCCTCCCCAGAATCCATCACACCTTATTATTTATCAAATCCCTCTAGAATGTGAATCCCTTGAGGACAAGACTATGTCCATTCACCACTTCCTTGACAAGTACCTGTCCATAATGGCTGTTCAAGAAGTAATTGTTGATTAACAAAGTCTCTATATCTATATCTATCTATATCTATATCTGTATTTGTTGAGTGCTTCCCATATATTGGGCTTTGGAGATACAGTGGAACTGTCTGCTTGGAAGATGTATCAGTTAGCTATTACTGTGTAATGGGTTACTCCATCATTTATCACTATAGAGCAATGAACATTCAATGTCTTACACACCTCCTAAAGGTCAAGGATCCCTGAACACCTTAGCTAAGGCTCTGGTATAGAATCTCTTGTGAATTTGTGGTCACTTGACCTTCAGTAGAGCAGCAAAATCCACCCCCAAGGTCATTCATATGGCCCTTGGCAGGTATTCTTGCTGTGTGAATCACTCTGCAACTGCCTAAATGTCCTCTTGACATGACAGCTGACTTTCCCCAAAACAATCCAAGAGCAAATCTACAAGATGGAAGCCATGGTCTTAAAACCCAATCTTGAAAGTGAGACACTAACACGTTATATGCTACTGGTCACAGACGCCAACTCTAGCATAGTAGTACATTGTGAAAAGAAACCACTCAAGGCATGAACACCAGGAAGCAGAGGGCATTGGGGGCCACTTGGAGGATGACCATCTTGGTGCAGGAGAAGAATGGTCATCACCTACCACACAGATGAATGCAGAATTGCCAGCTGAGAAATGCCCTTTGTGAATTCAGACCACAGTACTGTGTGTAACTAGGGGGTTTAAACGAGATGGAGGTGGGGTCCAAGGATGGCACTTTAATATGACATCTAGAGGATGAGTTAGAAAGAGTGGTAGAAAAGAAAAAGGAACATCTCAGGCCATTGGTTCACAATCTTGGCCACTCATTGGGATTATATGGGGAGATATAAGTATAATGTCCTTCTAAAGACTCTAGATGGTCTGGAGTGAAACTCCCAAGGTGATTCTAATGTTTGACCTCTGTATTAGGATCACTGTTGTAGGTGAGGGGACCAGCTGTGCAAATGTTCCGTGGTCAGAAGGAGCCTGGTGTGCTTGAACTAAAAGGCTATGAGGACTGGAGGATAGAGACTCAAGGGAAGGAAAGAGGTTGAGAGGTGGACAAATGCTGGGCCATGGTAGGGAGGCTGAAAAAAAAGGTGAAAACGAGTGATGTGAACCGACTGCATTTCAAAATGATCACTCTGGCTTAGATTGGAGACCAAGTGCCTGGGGTTTTCTGAATGGCAAGACCATGGTCCTGACTACAACAGACAGTGAGGACTTGGCTTAAGGGAAGGACAGCAGATGACAGCGAAATGGTGGGCAGTCAAGGGTTATATGTCACCAGCTTTTGTAATCAAATTAGAATCCTGTATGTGACCAATGGGAACGTGAGCTACTTGGAGACTGGGCTTATTATCCAAAGTAAATCAATAATAAGAAAAAGGCAAAAGGAAAGAGAAAAGTCCAGGACTGAGTACTAAGCAAGACCATAGCAGAAGAGAAAAGGAAGTGATGATTAGGGGACTGGGCCAGAAGTCACATCTGAAACACACACTCCCAAATAAGACCAAAAGGCCATTGGCAAGTTGAAAAATAATGTAATTATAAAGCTGCCTGAAATGCTGACCAGGGTCAGCCCTATGACCCGCCACCCGTGTCTGGCAGGGATGCCGAGGGGGCTGCCAGAGAGCTGGCAGCCTGCGTGACATCACCTCCTGTGCAGGGAGGGCACCATGCTGTGCCTGACCTCCCTTCTGTCAGCCAAACCTGTGATTCCTGCCCAGGCCCGCTGACAGCCCATCCACCTCTGCAGTCACATGCAGGAAGCTTACTTCCAGCTTCCCACGTTTAGCCCCATGAAACACACAGGCTCCCTCCTTTTCCATCAGTAATGATCACCTGCCTCCAAAGATGTGATTTCCAGTGTCTTTCGTGAGAACAAGAAATGTGACTCACACCTCACCAGCTTGAAATCATTCGTTTTGGGGCAAATACATGTAGATATGAGTAAATACTTTACAGTTCATCTCTCTAATCAATAGTCTGTATGTTTGTCAGGAAAAGAGCAGATGGTGCGAAGTTTTAAAAGGAACATTGAGACCAGAAACAAATATTTCCACTACATTAACAGATCATTAACTGGAATTAAATTCTACTGAAGCTTGGGCAGAATGTATAATTCTAGATGTTAGAATTAGAAAGATCTTCTAAGAAAATCTACTTTAGTGGTGGCCAATAAATGGCATTCTGCCATTACCTCCCCTTTCATGGCCATACGAGACATTAATAAGCTACCAAGCACCCCTGGCCTGAAATCCCCTCAAGGTAAGATTCCAAGAACTCATTTTCATGGTTCTCACCCAAGATCTGCATTATCTTATACAGTAAAATTAAATTTAAAATTCAGCACCGAAATCACACTATCCACACTTTAAGTGCACGCTTCAAGTGGCCCCTGTATTGGACAACACAGATGAGACCTGTTCAATCATTGCTGAAAGTTGTATTGGCATTACCGCCCTAGAACTATATTTCTCAAATGCCAGCTATTCCTTTATCCTTCTCAACTTTTTGTCACATTAATTTAACAAGTCATTTAATAAGGATGTTTTATATTACAGTAAACCCTCTTATCAGTAGGGAATCTGTCCCAAGACCTTTATTGGGTACCTGAAACTATGAATAATTCCAAACTCTAAGAACAATTATGTTTTTGCTTATTCTTATATACAAGGTATGTTTGAAATAGATGATGAATGTTTAAATTTTTTTAAATGTATTATAATAAAAGACACATTGTCATTAAATCCTCTCAAAATATCCCCCCCTTGCTTAAAACACATTTATCCCATTGTTCTTACCACTTTCTGAATCACTTTTGGAAGTTCTCTTTCAAGTCTTTATAAGGGTAACCACACATACAGAAAGTGCTGCTGCTGAGTGCCGTCCAATGGAAATACAGGTTTATAAACATAATGGTGAGTCCTCAACCACCTTATTGGATCTTGCCCAAAATCAAAATGATTTTAAAAGGTAAACAGTTTTAATCTATTTGGGCAGCTACAACAGAGCAACTAAGGATACTCATGAAAGACAGCTCCCAACAACCCACAACTTTCAGTAGTAACACCCTATATGATTCTCCTCCCTTGAATTTGGGTGGGTCTTGTGACTCTCTCCCACCAAATGAAATATGGCAGGGTAACACCATGCTAGTTCTGGAAACGTGCCTTAGGAAGAGCTTCCATCTTCTGCTTTTGGATTGTTGGGATCCAGACACTGTGTAAAGTAAACCACATGGAAAGACCAGAGGAGGAGAGAGAAAGGTTCTTGCCTTATGTCTGTCCTCTCCAAGTACCAGACATATAAATAGAGCCATCTTGATCACAACAGACACAGCCATGGTCTGATGGCAACTGCATGAGACCAGACAAATACCTACCCAGCTGAGCAGTCTGCACAGAACTGTGACAAGTAAATAATAAACACCAACACATCCCATGAGGGGCAGAGCAAGGCATAGAGAATACCTTAACTGAAAAACTAAGTATGCATTGGTATTAACAGGGAGACCACTCCAGACAAAGGAAGCAGTACATATTAAAATTCAGGCAGGAGGAGCAGATAGGGGCTACCATGGGGAGAGCTACACATAGGCAAAGGAGGAGCTGGCAGGGAAGCAGAATCCAGACTCTGTGGAAATGAGTGATGGGCCTGGAAGGGGGATGAGACCCAGTTCTGGGCCACAAGGTATAAGTGGAAGTTTGATGAGACTTGGGGAAAGATTTCCTACCAGTTAAAAGAGACACATATCCTTGGGAAACCTTCCCTCTGTTTCTATTTTGGGGCATTGTAAGATGGTTTCTGCAACCTTAAAAAGAAAGTGAAATGAAGCAAAATAAAAATTACAGCGAAGCTGCCCAGACACTGTGTTGACTGTGTCAACAGAGTTGGCTCCACCCACCTCCAGGTTGCTCCCTCGGAGAGATGACAAGTGTCCTTGTTGCTCTGACCATTTCTGGCCAGACATTTTGTTACTTTCAGCCTAACACGATGTCACCCATTTTCAGAAGAGAATTTTTGGGCTGGCCAAGGAGAAACGTATTATCCAAGGTCACACAGCAGGGACATCTGGCCACAAAACCAGCACCCTCAGTCCTATAATATCCCAGAAGGGTCAGTGCCCCAGAACGTTGTGCCAGGCATGGAGGAGTCTTAGTGGACATCATGGGTCTCATGTGTCTGCTCTGTATGCACCCCAGTATCTTGCAGCCTGCCAAAGTGTTGCATTCCCAAGGCCACAGAGCACTTGCTGTTTGCCACCTGGTATAAGCTTTCTACAGAAATGACCTCTTTTAGCAATGGTTCATATATCCTGATGGCCCCTTAGGGCCTGTTTTGCCCACAGCAAAGTCAAAATGATGTGCATTTGCAAATATCAGGGCCATTACAGGGCCTCTGCAGTGGCAAAGAAGCAAATGCATATTAAATTGAATGTGATTTTTTTTAAAAAAAATTATCTTGAATACTTTGCCTGGGGAAAAATGGTTTTAATTAGAACAGGTGAAAGTAGAGGTACAGCGAAGTGGAGGGAGACTTTCAATACATCCAAAGACTTTAAAAGTAGCAGTGTGCTCTGCATCTGTTTTCTCCTGGCAGAAATGAACATTTGGTCCTGTCACTTTCAGCTTAACTGTACAGTAGCTTCCTATTGCTTCTAAGGGTAGGACAGCCCAGTGATTAAGAGTAGATTTTGGTGCCTGGTTAGATTTGGGTTCAAATGCCAACTTAGCTCCTCTTCAGCCATGTGACCAGTGACTTCTACTCTCCAAAACCTTTCACTCCCTAGTAAAATATTGGTTTTAGGGTAGTTTGTAAGAGTTTTAGTTAGCTTTCTAATATTGTAACAAATACCTAAGATAAACAGCTTACAAGGTTTATTTTGCCTTGTGTTCTGGAGGCCCATGGTCATCTGGCCCTGTTGTTTTGGACCTGTGGCAAGGTAGCACATCATGGTGGGGAGCATGTGGTAGAGCAAAGCTACTTACATCATGGCAGCCTGGAAGTAAAGACAGAGAAAGAGGAGGGGCATCTCAATACCCCCCTGTAGGGCACTCTGCTTGGCCAGAGACTTCTGCCTAGGCTCCACTTCTTAAAGATCCCACCACCTCCCAGTAGTGTCACAGATTAGAGACCAAACCTTTAACACAGGCTTTTGGGGGATATCGATCCAGACCATGGGAATAAGTGAAGGAAAAAAGTACTATGAAGTAATCAGAGTCTGGCTCAGAGGGAGAAGTCAGTGACTGTCACAGCTGTTGCTGGTGTTTATTATTACAGTTTAATATGAAGCCCTGGACATCAATAGAATTTGAGTTCCTAGAGGCAAGGACTGTGACATAATTGTTCTTGTCACCCTTATACCCTGTGGTGGCTGTTATTAACATCAATGGCTTTTTTATTGACTTAGAAGCACTATGAATTGCATACTCTATTGTAATTAGCATAAATTTAGGGACTCCTAAATACAATGAGGCAAGAAAGAGAAGTTTTCCAAGAGTTGTGAGATGTGTGTGTGTGTGCGTGCATGTGTGTGTGTGTGTGTGCACTTGCATCCATACACACGTGCCTCCCAGAAGATTGTGGAGCAGTGGTCATAGGTTGTAGGTTTAGGCATTGGCATCTCCCAGTTAGATTTCTCCTCTCAATTGCCCAAAATGGGTAAGGGTGAGGCAAATTATACCCATTAAGGATTCCTATAAGTCAGGGCTTCTCAACTTCAGCACCATGAAATTGTGAGTCACATCAGCATTGTTGGGAGCCCTATGGGGTATATCATAGGATGTTTAGCACTATCACTGGCCTCTACCCACTAGATGCCATGGTACTAACCCTCCCCCAGTTGTGACAACCAAACATATCTGTAAACATTACTAACTGGGGCTGAATTCATCTCTGGTTGAGGACCCATTGGACTAAAGATGATGTATACAAAACGAAGAGCAGAATCTTGCACATAGTAAATGTTTGATGGATTGCACTATTGTTATTTATATTCATATTTGTGTTTGGAGTGAGGTCTGTTCCCTGTAAATACTGAGGAAACAAGCCACAGTGGGGCTCTGAACCGAGCTCTGGGTGTTCCCAGAGTCCATGCCAGTCAGCCAGGCCACCTGCTTGTCACACCTCAGGCAGCTCTGAGATTGCCTCACCTGCTCTGTGTTATACATGCCAGGCTGTGAAGGGCCCAGGTGGTCAGAGGAGAGGTTCTCTACATTGCAATGAGTGCTGGTGTCCTGCCGGCACCGTAAGCTCCACAGAGCCCTGAGGAGCTCACTCAACGGTGTGGTGCCCCTCCTCCACCCTGAGACTGATGGCGAAGCCAGGAAAACCTCATCTTCTAACACAGCAGATGAAGTATGGAATCTGTTTTGAAATTGCTTTTGTGCTTCTGACTGTAGTGCAACAATCTGACCTCACATTGCCCGTGAACAGCATCACTCTTTTTATAAGCTCATCGGGAGACAGAACAGTGACTCGCAAAGTCAGAATAGGGCACAGCAGCTGTGCGGTGAGACCAGCTCTTTTCCACTGACATCATGCATTCTAGTCACTCATCCCATGAAGTCTACATTGCAGAGCCTGGTCTTTATCTTCCATCCACATTCCTCCACCTAGTTTTAGAACTATTCCTCTGTACTATCGTTTTCAACACAAGAAACTCTCAGAACAAAGCAAGGGTTCAGTCTTCATGTTAGGACAAAAACCTACTTACTCTTTGCCTTCATAGCAATTCATAATGCTAGTAATTTATTAAAGGCTCAAAAATGTCGCACAGTAATGAAATCTGTATTCACCTTTTAAACTTTTCCCTAAGTTATTATTCTATTGCAACCTGTTTTCCACCTAGGTGACAAAGACTGACCAGAAGCTCACCCAATTCATTTCCTGTTATTCCAGTGTCTTAGTTACTTTTTTTATAATTTTTTTATTTAAAGGAAAAAAACAGGCAAAAGGTAGAAATATTACAGAATTTCAAGAAAAGAAGATAAACAGTAAGAAATCACTAGTTGATAAATTACACATTGCTCTTTTAGAAATAGTTATTCAAGTTACAAAATTAAAGCACACAAAGTGAACACTCAAGCAGTGAGAGTGAAAACAGATCTGTTCAACAATCCAACAAGAACCTAGAAATATGGTTATCAATCCCACACACCTAAACATACATGCAGCTATATCTTTTATAGTGCTTCCTATTTCCTCTTTTTTATAATAGCAATTATACATTTTTAAAATTTTATTTAAAGAGAAGAAAAAAAAAGCAAAACAGAAAAGAGGGTAGCAACAATACAGAATTCTAAAAGAAAGAAAAAAAAAGGAAAATGAGAAAAAGCCCCACTAAGAAATCATCTTAGTTACTTTTGTCATTGCTCAGACAAAATATCCAACACCTAAAGTCAAAGGAGAAAAAGTTTATTTCAGCTCAGTTTGTAAAGGTTTCAGTCCATAGTCAGTGGTCTCCAGGGCAAGGAGCACCACAGAGGAGAAATAGCCCATGGAAAAGCAGGCAGGAGACAGTGAAGCAGTAAGCAGCACCTGCGAGTCTGCCTTCTCTGTCTCTCTTCTTGTTCTGACCAGGCTTTAAGCCTATTATTTACTGGTGCCACTCATACCCAGGATGGGGCTTCCAATATCCACACCCAGAGTTATACTAATTCCAATTAAAGGATTAATTTAGTGCTACAATCCTTAATTCTGGTATTACACACCCTAGATCCAACCAGTTCTGAAAAGCCCCACCATAAGTGTATGAGGCTTTGGGGAAACATCTAGACAGAAGCCATAACATCCAGTTACCCAGATAGACATTTTCTCATCTGCTTTGTAGTCCAGGCTAGCCATGTGATGGTGCCCCAGTAAACACAATGGGAGACAAAGTAACAGGCTTGCCTCATAAACACATCCCACAAGTGATACTTCATTCACCTTTCCATCCACCAGCTGGAGTTGGCTCTCAGTAGAGGAAGATGGAGCCACAGCTGGAAGGAGCTGTGCTGTTGCACTGACATGAGAAAGGCTTACATGGAACTGTAATGTGAGTCACTGGTCTTATGGGATTTTAAAATTACAGCAACTGGTGTTACTCATCCTAACTACTTTGTTTCCACTGACATTCACATGATGGCTTCTGTTACCTTATACAAAAAACAAACTCACTCTTATTTTTGGTTCAATAAGTCCACAACCAAAAGTCCAATTGGCTTGCTTGGGTCAAGCACCTGTTTCTGATCAACTCCAGTAGGGCAAGGACAAATCATGCATTCAAGGCCTGGGACACGTCCTCCATGAATTGTCTCATTCTGAGCTGCAAGTTCTCTGAAGAGGCCTGTGCCAAATACATCTTTTAGGAGTCCATGTATAGTAGCTATGCATAGTCATTTCCTAAGGCTGCTATAATAAGCTACCACAAACCTGGTGACTTGAAATCCAAGAAATGAATTTTCTTACAGTTCTGGAGGCCAGAGGTGCAAAAGCAAGATACCAGCATGAATGGCTCCATTTGGAGCCTCAGAAAGAGAATCCATTGTAGGCCTTTCTCCCAGCTTCTGGGGATTGCAATCCCCCATGTTCCTCAGCTTGTAGAAGCATCTGTCCATCCTTGCCTCTGTCTACGGTTGAGTCTCTGTATGGCCTTCTTCCAGGTGTCTGTGTGTCTCATCTCTCCCTCTCCTTTCTCGAATGATGTGAATCATTAGATTTAGGGCCCACTAGGACAGTCCAGGATGCTTTCCTCTCAAGATCCTTAATCACATCAGCAAAGACTTTATTTCTAAGTAAGGTCACATTCTACAGGTGCTGGAGGTTAGGATTTGGGCATATCTTTCTAGGAAACACTATTTAACTACATACGATAGCACCTCCTCTCTTCCCTGCAGGCAGTGTTGGGTTGCAATTTCATATGGAAATGGCCACTTTCCTCATCACTGAGACGAAACATCCAATACCCACAATTTAAAGGAAGGAGAGGTTTATTTTAGCTCATGTTTCAGTCCATGATGTCCTCCAAGGAAGAACAGTGTAGCAGAGGTGCATGGCAGAAGAGAGCTGAGAAGAGCTGCTCATCTCATGGTTGCTGGGAAGTAGGGAAAGGAAAAGGCCAAGCAGTGGGAAGGAGAAAGATATTTCCGGGCCGGAACCCAATGGCCCCATCTTCAACTAGACCCCACCTGTTATCAGCAAGTTGGCTCTAAGCCCCCATAACCCCATTACCTTTCAAAAGCCCCACATTTAAGAATATGAGGCTTAGGAGGACATCCAGATATAAATCATAATCGTTGCTTTTTAATGTTTCTCTTTTCAAAGCAACATTTCTTGATCTAAATAAGACATTCTGCATCACAAAAATTTAATGGAGAAAGATCAAGTGTTTGAGAAAAGCTTTGATTTCACCTTCAGGAAGATCATTCCTGGAAACCCTTTAGCACTCTGTTGAAATCTCAGTTAATCTCTCTCTCTCTCTCTTTCTCTTTCTCTCTCTCTCCCAAACCCAAGGAGTGCTGAGCTACATTCCCTTACCCAGCCATCCTTGAACTTGTGACACTCAGCTTCCTGAGGGGCTGGAATTACAAGTGTGCACCATGCAGTAGAAATTTCTCATTTTTTACATAAGGCCCCACAATGGACATGGCCACCTTGTCCATCTTCTTTGACAATTGCCTGCTCCACCTACTAATAACACAAGCAAGTTACAGGATTCCATCTCATTTGTCAAGGCTGATGGATTCATAAGTAGAATATCCATCCACAGCCACGATGTGCTGTGGTATTGTGGTAGGTTGTGTAGAGACTGAAGAAAATACCTACAGCCTGCTTGAGGTGTAAGATGTAAAGGTGTGAGATGTAAAGGTTATTAAGACTTATTAGTGGGTGTTAATGGGGAATAGAGGATTAATTGGTACTTACTAAGGAAGGATTAATTGATACTTACTAAGGAAGGGCAGAGTATTTTGAAGGAGATTAATGGCAATGTATCATTTACTGTAATACATATTTTAAAAGATGTATTACATTTACCATATATTTCTATCATAGCTAATGTTCACCAGAAAGTCCTGGGAACATGCAGTATGAGCTGGTTGGGCTACAGCTCTCCATGTTACTTGGTTCCATGTCAGGTTACAGCAGGGACAGAGTTTTATGGATTAGGTTACATATGCAATGACGTTATTAGCGTGCTTTGTTCCATCATATGACCAGCTTAACACACTGAAAGGAAGGCAGAATCCACAGATAGGACTAGTTTGCCAAGTTCCCGGTGTCCTTTAAAGAATACTTGTCCAAACTGTGTAGGCTGGACAGCTTATAAGGTCCCCCTGACTTGGAAAGTCATAGCATTTTAGGGACATGGTGCTAAATGCCCTAGTTTTTCTCAGAAACAACACATAGACACAAAGCCAATCAGATTCTCTTTCCATAGAGAAGTCCTGGGTCTAATGGGGCTGGTATTCTAAAGCAAACAGGGGGCTGTGTTCTGCTTGAGACAAATTGATGAGGGGAAGAATGAAGCAGATGCATCAAAAGAAGCCATGATGAGAGAGAGAAAGATGGGACTGGTTTGGATATAGGAAATACACTAGTTCCTACATTTTCTAGGAATGGACCACATTGCATACTTATCTTGATCTCATTGGATGAATTCTTATATAAAATTCCCTGAATTTTAAACCAGCAGCTTGGAAGAGAGTGTGTTTACTGCCACCAGAGAACCCCAGCAAATTCTCCTCTCTATCAGTCTATAAGCCTCTTTCGCATCCCAGTCTATGTCTCTGCTCCTCTCTGAACCTTAATTTCTTCATCTATAAAATATGAGTAATAATGACTATCTCATAGGTTATAATAAAATTTAAATAAGGAAATAAATCTGGGGGCATTAAAACAACTATTAAATATTTATATATTACCCCTTTCCTGCTAGACTGTGAATTACATAACAGCAAAGACCATTTTCTATTCTTGAAATTTTTTAATTCTCAGCACACAGGATTTGGCACTTACTAACGTGCTTGATAAATGTTTGTCAGTGAAATAAGTAGCTGATATTTGATAAGCTCTTTCTATGGATGACCTTGCTTAACACTTATAGCCCCTTACAACAGTTAGATCTTATTCTTAAATCCATTTTATAGACAAGAAAGTAAATGCTCAAAGTTGAATTGGTTCCTCATGACCACACAGGAAGCGGGAGAAACAGGTCTTGCAGTCCCCAGTATAAGCCCAGGCCTCTGCACCCTGGACTTGTCCTGTCACCATCGTGTTAGAGAGAGGCACCATATGGTAGGCTTTAAGGCTCAGGGGCCACTTCATTAACCTGGGACGCCTTGACAGTGCTGAAGCTCTGCACAGGGCGTGAAGCAGGGAGCTGCCTATTCTGTCTGCCCTAAATTTGTTACAGAAAGAATCCTCGTGAGTTGAGAGCTGATTTAGAAATTTGTGTATTGAACTCCAGCTTCCCAGTGCAGGGGAGAGGCTCTGCATTCCACATGCTCAGCACACAAACCTCGTCTACAGAGAGGGCTGGTGACAGGTGCATCCCGAGGACTGGAAAATACCTCCCTGCTACCTACTTTAATTAGGTGGAGGTGTCAGGATCCATCAGGATCACCTAGAAATACCACACAGGGCCCAAACACAATCCACCACCTTCCTCCACAGCTAAGATTTCATTAACGTGTGTTTATTCATAGCTGGCTTTTCTTAAATAGATAATACAATTACATGGTCAAATTCTCAAACAGCAGAAGATATACAATAAAAATCAAATCTCTCTTTGATCACAGACTTCTGAGGCCACTTCCCTATAAACCATGACTACTTTTACAGTCTCCAGTTAATCTTGCAGAAATATTTTATATATCCACAAAGCTATGGCTCTAATTTTAAAAACACAGACACAGTTTTTCTCTAGCTAGATGTTGTTCAATATCACTTGATTTAGGACTGAAACCCCATGGCTGCCCTGTAGGCCCTTCCACTACTTCCTGACCATATGGGTAGATTTATGTTGTGTCTGCCCAGTAGTTACTATATATGATGCTTCTCTGAGCTTTTCAAGTCATTTGTCTTTGCTTTATGTGCTTTCCGTAGGAAACCCATTTCTGGTGGTGGAGTTTCTAGGTCAAAGGCTAAGTATACTTTTGATTTCCATAGATATCACCACCAAATGCAGTATCACTGACTCATCCTCCCCAAATGTGAGAGCACCTCAGGACAGCTTTCCTTATACCATTTCTTGGTATATTTTTTACAGTTTAGAACTAAGATGCTCCCCAAAAGTTTCACGTTGGAGGTGAGACCTGGTTGGAAGGGGCAGTTCACGGGGAGCATGACTTATTCTTGTCTCCAGCTCCTCCTTTTTCTTTGCATTTCTGCCTGCTAGGATGTGAGCAGCTTTCCTCTGCCAGGCCCTCCTACCATGCCTTCAAGCCAGCTCATCATAAACCCACTGAAACTGTGAGCCAAATTAGCTCTCTCCTCCTTTAAGTTGCAGGTGTTGGGCATTTTGTCCCAGTGATGGGAAAATGTGTTAATACAGGAAAAACTGGTACCAGAAAAGTGGGGTGTACCTGATCATGTGGTTTAGAAGCCTTTGGAACTGGTGTGCAGAAAAAAATTTGGAAAGATTTAGAGATACTGAATGGAGAACCCATAGAATATCATAAGCAGTGCCTGATGGGTCATTCTGGTCAGAACTCATATGACCAAAATGCTGTCAGGAATGCAGATGGGAAAGGCCAGGCTCAGCAGGTTTCAGTTGGGAACAAGGACTGTCATATCTGGACTAGAGACTAAGTGTGTTATCCTCTAAGTGTGGCAGGAAATGTGTTTACAGTTTGCCCATATCCTAAGACTTTGTAGGAGATGGAGATTAAAGGTTATGGAGTAATTAATTTTGTGGAAGAAATTTCACAACATTCTGGCTGCTTTTAGCCAGGTTTATAGTGAGAACTGGGAAGCAAAATGAAAGCAGAAAAAATTTGAACAGCTTAAATTTCAGCCCAGAAATTTTGTGTAAATTTGAAACCAAAGGCAGTATAGCTGCTAAAGAGATTAACATCATTAAAAAAGAAACAAATTCCTTTGTACAGGGACAATAAGAAAGATACATTGGGGCCATTTTAGGAATTCATGGTAGGCTCCACGGTGTAAAATTGTCAACTTTTCATTTGAGAAGAGTCCCTGGAATGCATATTTGAGAAGAGGTTCCTAAGGAATTGGTTTCCCAGGATGTATTTCTCTATGCTCAGCAATCCAGACATTCAGAGGCTCCTGCAGCTATGATTCAAGAGGGACTTGCTACTGCTTCCACTGACAGGAAAACTCACTGTCATCCATGTTATGCTGGTTTTAGTAGCATGCAGAATGCAAGAGTTGATTAATGTTGTGTCTGCACATTTGTAATTGTACATATATCTGAGGAAGGCCTTGGAGGCCAGGCAAGAAGTCCCACAGAAGGCAGTGCATAGATAAAGTTAAAGCAATGAAGCCAGGGTTGCAGTAGAAACTGCAGGAAGTTGGAGATGCCAGGAACATGGAACTTTTGTTGAGGAAAGCTCCAGGTTATAAGTGGAACCAGCCCAAGAGGGCATCATTGTGGGGAGTAATTGGCAAGTTCATAGATTTGGGGCCACCCATGCTCCAATTCGCATTTTACCATATGATCCAGGCGCTAGACATGGAGCTACAAGCTTTAATGTTTCCTGCTGGGCTTCAGGCTTGCTTTGGTCTGCTTCTTTCCTAATCCCCTTTGGGAAGGGGAATGTTTATCCTGGGCCATTACGCTGGACGGGTTTAACTTCCTTCTTGATTTTTACAGAGGATCACAGCAGAGTTTTCCTTTAGACTCAGAGAAGACTTTGGATTTTGATTTTTCAGTAATGCTTGAATTGTTAAGCTTTTGGTAACTCTTAGACATGGAATAATTGCATCTTGTATAATGAAATGGGCATGATCCTTTTGGAGCCAGGGGTATAATGTTATGGTTTAGATCCAAAATGTCCTTTAAAAGTCTCACTTTTAGAGCAGAGTACTGCTCAGAAAGGGCTGGTTACTTGGGGCATGACTTGGAAGGGTGTATTCTAGTTTCCACTCTCCACCTGTAGCTATGAGAAACTTCCTTCTGCCAGGCTCTTCCACCTCACTGTTTCTGCCGTAGGGATCGCCAACCATAGACAAAACCCACTGAACTGTGAGCCAAATTCAGTTGCAGGTGCCAGGTAATTTACAGTATCTCCAACCCATCATTCCCCCACCATGTGGGGATTTTCCAGGCAGGTTCCTTCACTCTGTCTCCTGGTGTGTGGCTTTACTTTGTCTCTTTGAAGTCTGTGACTATTCTCCAGCTCCTTCTGTGTGCTTAACACAAGGCGGATATATTCCATAAGGTATTAACCAGAATTGTAAGACTGGCTTAAAATATTTTTTAAAAAACCATTTGGATACTATAAATAATGCATGCTCATGTAGTGGTTGAAAAGTGCTCCTAAGGGTAAATGGACAAGTTTATGACATAATATTACATGACAAATGCGCAATTGAATAAACAGTTCCTAATCTTGAATCTAACGCTTGCTTTGGAAGCACATATACTAATCTTGAAATCACACATCAGCATCCCTAAGAACTAGCTTAAAAATATACACACCAGGATACCAATCCCAGGGATTCCAGTTCAGTGGACTTGAGATTGGGCTGGGACAAAACTATCTCCTTAGCAGTACACTAAAGAGAGGCAGCCACAAAACGCTGTCTATTCACTGTAAGCTCAGATATGATCAAAGAACAAGAAATGGAAAACCCATCAAACAGTGAGCAATGCTGCTGTGTGGGCACAGTAATTTTATGCTTAGTGTTTTCTTTGTTTTCCACATTTTCCTACCCAGAAACTTTGACATTCACAAAATAAATAAATGCTTTTTTAAAAATCTAAAACCTTCTTTCCTCCTTCCCTCCTTCCGTATTCCTTCCCATCTTCTCTAATTTAGCCCAGACTGGAGACTAGCAAGATAGGAAGGTTGTCATAATACAGGATCCTGAACTGTACCTTTTGTTCTGAAGTGCATCATTAAGACAATTTCAAAAGTTGAATGAAGTCCTGTGTGAGGGTTATATGGGATTTCTTCTGTGCTATAAGTTGAAACTGTGCTATAAGTTGGAAGTTTTAAGACTTTATGGAAGTATCTCATCATCAATTTTTCTGTTACTTGAATCCTAAAGTACCATAAAATGCCTGTTAGTATTTTTTTAAAAACAAGTCTAATATTGGACTTCTGTGGTATAATCATAGATGGAACCTATAAAAAAGAATTTAAAAGGTCATGTGACTGTATTGATATATTAGTATAAAACTGGCATAGTATATTAATATTAAATAGCAAAACTTATTTTGACTTGAAAGCTTATTTTTTGCCTTATGATTTTAAAGGAAACCAAAATATCTTGTGGGCCTTGGTATTGTGCCCATTGAGCCTAGCAGAGAAGTCAGCCCTAAGTGAACATACCTGCTACAGTGTGCTCTGTATTGGTTTTTCTGTGTTTTTTATTTGTTTTTAATGAGGTCACCTTGGTCCTGTGCCCATTGAGCCTAGCAGAGAAGTCAGCCCTAAGTGAACATACCTGCTACAGTGTGTTCTGTATTGGTTTTTCTGTGTTTTTTATTTGTTTTTAATGAGGTCATGCAAAATATGGTCTCCTAAACATTTCTTGGTTTTTTTTGTTTGTTTGTTTTTGTTCTTGAGACAGGGTCTTGCTATGTGCTGACTTCAAATTTGCAGCAATCCTCCTGCCTCAGTCTCCCAAGTGTTAGGATTACAGGCATGTGCCACCATGCCCAGCCAGTCTCCTGCAAATTTTTTTCACTAAATACACCAAAGCTACTTCTACAGACAAAGGTCAGCAGACAGAGAGCTAATTGATTCTTGGTCAGAGCTGCATAATATTTTGAGGGTGGATTTAGCACAGTTTATTCAATCCTGCCTCTCACAGGCACATGCATGTGGCCTTGAATCACCCCAGAGGTCACCAGCACACAAGCCTGTGACTGCTTCACCCCCTCTGCCTGATGCTATTCTCTCGCAATAGGCCCACAGTCATAGACCCAGACTTAGGGTCGGCTAGAGAGTCAGAGGGTTGATACTCTATAGAGATCCTCTACTGAGAGGGACGAAAGCCAGAGGTAACTACTCCAGCAGCTTCAGACACCAAAGAGACAATTCAGTCTCAGGGATTGAAAGTAACTGCTCTTACACCAGTCCCACTGGCTCTGCCCCCTCCCTGGCTCCTTTCCCATCCAGCCTCCTGGTGTCTTCAGGGACAATTTGCACCCAAATTGTGCTCTCAAAATGTGTGTCATGTATAGTCAGGAGGCAAAGTAAGACAACCTGGGGACATTTAGATTATTTTTTGGCTTCAGACTGCATAAAACAACAGAGTACACATTCAAGGAGTTGGATCTTTATAGATTGGTTTGTTTTTACAAAGATGACATAATTGACACATGACGGTATATATCTGTGGGTTACTGTGTGTTATGAAAGCATGCATACGTGTAATGCATGCGTGCTTTAATATCAAGTTACTGTAATGATCAAATTAGGGTAACACATGTTCCAAATGCCTCAAATATTTATCATTTTTCAGTGTCCAAAGATTTCAAAATTCTCTCTCCTCCATAATTTGAAATTTGCTGCTATGATTTTTATATAAAATAGCCCCTAAAAGTCTCATGTGTTCAGTGGGAGAGCTTTTAGAAAGTAGTTGGATCATGAAGGCTCTAATTTCATCAGTAGATTAATCCACTGATAAGATGGTGATTTGATGGCATTCTTAGGGAGAAATGGAAACTCAGGAGGTGGGGCTCAGTTGATGACAGAGGGGTATCCCAAGGGCCATGACTAGGGGATTATACCTGGGCCTGGCTTCTTCTTCCTCTCCGGCTCTTTCCATCTCTCTCTCTGCTTCCCAGCTTCCATGAAGTCAGCAGCTTTCCTCCACCCACCATCTGCCATGATGTTTCTGATTCATCACAGGCCTAAATCATTACAGCCAACCATGGACTGAAACCTCCAAAATCATGAAGCAAGATAACCTTTCCTCCTTTAAATGGGTTATGTGGAGTATTTTTTCACAGCGATGAAAAGCTGACACACAGATTATTGTCACTTACAGTCTCCCTACTGTCTTGTGGCACACTAGGACTGATTCCTTTTCTAACTTCATTTTAGTGCCCATTATCCAGCCTCTCTCTCTATCCCTCCTCACCCACCTCCTTCCTGGCCTCCGGCGACCTCTGTTCTAATCTCTACTTCTATGTCAGCTCTTTCAGTTTTGTGAACTGATGTTATTTCTGAAACAAACCCTCACTGCTGGAGTTACTGGGTCAAAGGGTGTGTGCTTTATTATTGTTGTTACCTAATGGATTCTGTCAGAGCATGTCCACAAAAGATCATAGCAATTCCTGGCCCTTCCAACAGTGGGTGTCTCTCACCTCAATACATTATCCTCTTTTTCGAGGGTTGAACTTTCTCCCTCAAGAGAAAGTTCTTTCCTCTTTCTCCCTCTTCTCCTGACATCCTCAGTTCACAGATGTAGGCAGAAACTCTGGCTCAATACTTATCTGAGTGACCACAAGTGAGAGAATTCACCCCTTGGAGGCTCACTTTCCTTATCTGGAAAAGGTCAGTAAAAACAAAACAAAACAAAACAAACACCTCTTCAAAAACTTGAGAAATTTGTGAGTTGTTTTTTTTTTTTGGTTTAAAATAATTTCAGATCTACAGTACATATAGTATAAAAATTCCCTTGTACACTTAGTCCAGCTTCCCTAAATTTTAAGACTTTTATAACACTTTATCTGATAGAGATATTTGTGTGAAATGTTTTATACATATATATAATTTATGATTGCATATTTTAATTTTCTGAACCATTTAAAAGATGCATACTGATTTTTATTTTTTCTTAATTACTTAATTAGTGTGCATTTCCTAAAAAATAGTCATCTTCTTGTACAATCACCATGCATTTATCAGTTAAGAAACACTAACATTGATATGGTATTATTCATTAATTCACAGATTAACTTGCCCAACAATATCATATTAAAAAAACCCTTAAAACATTTCTATTTTTGGTTCAGGATCTAATCCAAGACATGTTACATCTTTCTGGAGTTCCTGTCTCTTTAATCTCTCTTCATCTTCATCTAGAAGATGATTCCTCAGTTTTACTCTGCCTTTCAAAACCTTGATATTTTTGAAGGTTACAAGCCAATTATTGTGCAGGATGTCCCTCCGTGTAGGTTTGTCTGACATCCTCTCATTACTATTTTCAGATCCTCCTTCTTTGACAAGGAAAATCTAACATTGATCCAGCGTCTCTTTGCACACTGGGGCAGGAGGCTCATGGTGTGGGTTTGTCTGCCCTGCTGCTGTTATCTTTGATCACTTAATATTGTGGTGGCTGCCAGGTTTCTCTGCTGCAAAGTTCCACTCTTTCCTGTGCAGTTCATGAGTTATATGTGGGGAGACCATGTAAATGCCGTTTCTCATCAAAAGGTCTCACTCGTTAATTCCAGCTTCCATTGATGACTCTTCAAGGAAGCAAGTATTGTTGTAGCAGCTGTATAATCTTACTGCATTACTGAAATTAAAAGCAAGGGTGTTTCAGAGGACTTTTAACCTGCTGGTTTTACTTTGGAAATATATCTCAAGTAAGCATATAGGATATGAACAAAGATTTAGATCCAAAAGTTTTGATTGCAACACTTCTTAGAACAAAAGTTGCAAATAATTAAAGTTAAGCAATGTAGCAAATTGGCCTCAAGGAATAGCAGGCAGTCATTTAAAACTAGGTTTTTAAAGACAATTTCATCAGCTGATGCTAAGTAAGATAATAAAACTTCATTTGGCTAATGTGAGATCCTGGGTTGGACCCTGGAACAGAAAAACAGTATCAGTGGAAGAGCTAGCAAAATTCAAAGGCAGAATGTCATTTAGTTAATAGTCATGTACAAATGTTAATTTCTTGGTTTTAATATATGTACAGTGGTAATGCAAGATGCTAATATTGTGGGGAAACTGAATGAAAGATATATGAGAACTATGTGACTTTTGTGCAAAGTTAAAATTAGTCTTAAAACTGTATTAAAAAATCAACTTGACGGTGGAAATATTCATTGTGATGCTTTTGTAGATGCATACAAATGTCAGGGTATGTTATGCACATTTAATAGGTGCAGTCAGTTGCATGTCAGTTATGCTTTAGTGGAGCTCTTTTTTGAAGCCATCTATATTTATTAGGCAAGCTTCCAATTATGTTAAAAATATTTGCATAGGAAAAAAAAAACTAGGTAAGAAAATGTCCAAATGTGTTGGTATCTATGGCTAGACTGCAGGTGATTCTAATTTTTATTTTTATGGTTTTCTATACTTTCCAGATTCCTAATAATGGACCTACCAGGCTTGAACAAGCAGGAACCACAACTGCAAACAGGAGACTTGTGAAAATTCAGCTTTGCACTGTGTCTGCAGGAGCATGCCTCAGGTGAGTGTGAGTAGGACTTGCCTCCCCCACCATGTGAGTAAATAAACCCAAAGGAAGAAGGAAACCACACCCAGATGAGGCCCTCAGGTCCCCTGGTGGCAAAGGGCAGAGAAATAGACACACATTTGTCCGTATCCTGGCACAGGGAATCTTATTTTTTCCTGTGTGCCTTGGGGGAGAGTTGACCTTCACACTGTAAGACAAAAACCCTCAGGTCCCAGCAGCTGCTACTGGGCCTCAGTGGGCCCAGGTGGGGACAGTGTTTCTCAGGAACCTGGGGCAAATGAGACTCAGGTGGTAAGACCCAGCTCTGCTGGGGTCTGAGGCCCCTGGTGGGCTGCCTGAGGCATTGACTGAGCTGGGCCAGGTGTGGACCCCGACAGCCTGTCCCAGAGTAATCCACCAGCATCAGGGCTGAGCTTCCTCATTTCCAAGGTCATCTGCAGCTCAGAAAGATGTTCCGGAGAGTCAGAAAGATGAGTTGTCCCCTTCCCCACGCTCCTGACTTCAGACAAAATGTGCCCATGTCCCTGGTAGCTCCATTTTAGACCAGGCCCCTGAGGTCTCTCTCAGTTCTGGGGCCTCCGCTGACTGCTGGAATTTAGGGAAGACGACAAGGAGACAGTTGCCTAAGAAAATCCTGAGGTAGTAGGAAGGGACAGGGGCAGAAAGGCGGCTACCAGAGACAGCAGTGCAGAAAGGACAGAGGCAAGTTGGGGGAGGGGTGACTTCAGCTTCACCTTCCGGACATTTCCTGGAGAGGGGACAGCTGTGCAGGAAAGGGAGTGCTGTCCCTCCTGGTCCCCTGGCAGGCTGTGACCTAATTAGGATGCAGCTCTGGAGAGCTGTGTTGAGAGCAGCCGCCGCTTCCCAGGTAATAATTCAGCCCCAGTGACAGATCCTCAGGCCCCGGCTCCCGTGTTTGCACCTGGTTGGCCTCATGAAAGCACGCAGGGAGCTCCAGGGAATCGCTATTAAGTCTTTCTAAGAAGGTCCTGCCTGTGGACCCAACAAGGTCTGGCACCCACCAGAAGCCTTCTGGGGGACCTGGTGGCCTTGGGCTTCATAAGTATGGGCAGAAGCAGGGGAGCAGGGCTTGCCTGTCCAGTAGGTGGCCGTAAAGGATGCTCACCAGTCTGCTGGGGCAGGTAAAAAGCAGAGACCATTACAGAACAGTTGGAGGATGAGAAGGGGGCTCAAGTGTGGTGCGGGCTTCCTGAGAGGAGGGGGCAGGGTTGGCCTCAGGAGGTGGAACTGAAGGGTGTTTACTGGCAGAGGAAGCAGCATTTGATCCATGAAGTCCAGGAATTGGGAGCAGGTAAAAGAGGGGTGGCTCACAAAGTATGGCCTCAGACCCTCTGCATCAGTTTCCGGGAGCTTGGTAGAAAGACACATCCTCCTCAAGCCCCCTACACTGAGGGTGGGCCCAGCTGCCGGGGTGCTCAGAGTTATTTAGCCACTGTGAGGCTCAGGCAATGCTGTCTGCCTGTGTAGAGGCAGATCCAGAGGTTATGTGGTCCTAGGCTTACAGGATTTGGCGGGACCCTTCTGAGTTTTCGGGATTGAGAGTACAAGATGGGTGCCTGGGCTTAGAAAGGCCCTGGCAAGGTGGGAGGGGGCTGAAGGTGGGCTCCATCTGCCTCATGGAGAGTTCGCCTCTGGACCGCAGATCTCCCAGTGGGCAGAAAGACACATCATTGGTCCCACGTCTCCATGGCTCGACCTTGCACGAGAAAGTTTTATCTGAAATTAAAACTAATGGCTGACCCCACCCTCAGAGTTTTAGAAGCGTTAAGTTTCAGGTGGGGCCCAAGGATATGAATCACCAGCTCCCAGGCAAGCTTGGTATGGGATTGGCAGGTCCTCTTTCAAGCTGAAGAATCTTGAGATGTCAGCAGCATCCCAGCCCTTAAGAGACTGAGACAGGAGGGTTGTGAGTTCAAGGGCAGCTTGGACAACTTAGTAAAACAACCAACCAATCAACCAGCGAATCAATCAATAAATGCAACAGCAGAGCATAAACCAAGCCCACATCTTTCTAAGGGCAGAACACAGAATGACTGCATGGATCACACCCACACACACAGAGCTGACCTTGCTCCAGCTGACACTGATGCTAGGGTGGCCCTAGAGGAGTCCTAGGACCCAGTGCTTTAGCAGCCAGAATAGAGCAGGGCGTGGATTATGGATTAGTAGTTCAGTGTGCAAAGTGTCCTTTCCTTTCTTCCTCCAAGGACTCTTATCAGCAGCCAGGCGTGGAGCTAAATGTCTCTGTGTCCCCTCTCCTGAAGGTCCTTTATCAGCCCTGAGGTAGCTGCTATGCTCTTCCCACTTTGTAGATGAGGAAACTGAGGCTCAGCAGCAGCGCTGCCCGGGAACCCGCAGGAAGGCCTGATCAGGTCTTTGACCTCTGGAGGTACAGACCTGCCTGCCTTGTGTTTCTTCTCTGAAAATGTGTACTGTGTACATGTCACCAGCTGGCATCTCCACACCAGCATATCCCAGTGACAGAGGCACCTGACTCTGCTTGGGTTGGGCACTTCTACATCCGGGACATCGTTCTTCCATCTCTATAGGAGGACGCCAGAGAACAGAAGTTAGGACCTGTCTGTGCCACGCAGCACGCAGCCTGTGGAGGAAAGGCCTGGTCTGCCTGATGGCACAGCTTGGGACTGTCCTACCCTCGTGTCGTGGCAGTGGCCACTCGTGTGACAGATGGGGGTCCCCTGGGCAGGACAGGCCCCACACTGAGGCCATCTGTCCTCCAAGCTGCTGTTCCCTGGGAGGACTCGTGGAGTGGGAGGTTCAGTGGCCCTGGTGGCTGCTGTCTAGACAGCCTGGGGCCCCAGCAAGTGTGTGCTCAGCTCACAGCTCAGGCCTCCACTGTCAGGAGTTTGTCTGCTCCCTGCTATTCGACCTCGGCTCAGAGTCCCAGGTTCTGGAGCAGAGAGGACATTCCTCTCCTGATCTCTGTTGAGCCTCCCATGGACCTTCCTTACTCCTCCAGCCTCCTGGGATTCCCTTTTTTTGTGGCAGCTGTGACAAGAAGCTGAGATCAGACTCCATGTCCCACTTATGTATTGATAACCAGTTGCATTGGAAATAAAATCCAAACTCCTAGTTGGTTGTAGTGGCACCTACCTATAAATAAATCCCAGCACTGGAGGAGGCTGAGTTAAGAGGATTTCAAGTTTGAACCCAGCCTAGGCAACTTAGCCAGACTCTGTTTCAAAATAAATGCTGGGGATGTAGGTCAGTGCAAAGGTCTTGGATTCAGTTTAGTACCACACACACAGGGCTAGAGGACCCCTCAATTTTGGGGACCTTCATGTATCTGTCCAGTGTGGCTCCTTTTCTTTGGCCACAATAATGGTAGTGCAGCTCTGTACACGGGCTACACCTTCCTGCTTCCAGGTCTTGGCATGAGCAACCCCTCTGCCCAGCATGACTTCACCCCAGATCTTATGAATGACAGTGGTTCACCTGCCCAGTGTAAAGTGCTCCTCTGTGTCACACCAACCCCTTATTTTCTTCAGAGGACTCACTGATTCCTGAAACTCCTGGTGGTTAATTTGTTAGCTTGTCTGTAAGCGTCCTTCCAAGACGAGGTGCTAACAAGGGTACTTCCCTCTTAAGGGCACTGTCCCTGTCACCTAAAGCAATGTCTGGGGCATAGTAAGTGCTCAGTTAATGCTTCTTGCATGGAAGTGCTGCTCTACTATGGCTCTGATCAGAAACTGGCGTTTTCTTGGATCTTTCCCTTATTCCACCTCCAGTCCTTCAGAAATGCAGTTTGCTGTCCCTTTCAAGTGCCTCCCAAACTACTTGCCTCCAGCTTTGTCCTAATGCGTGTCGTCCCTCACCTGGATGCTTCAGTAGTCAAGCTAGGCTCCTCGCTGCTGCCTTTTCTCCTGTGGCCTAGTGTCCAGCGAGCCCTGAAAGCATGATTTTTCCCCTTCAGCGTTAAGGATGTTTGGGGCTGATGGATTAAGGGGCAAAGCTGCTTTCCATATTGTGGGGCATGAGCAGCACCCCTGTTCTCTCCCTCTGGGAGCTGGTAGCCACCCCTGCCTCAGTTGTGACCGCAAGAGCATCTCCATACATTGATGGGGCTCCAGGGGCACAAGCGATGCTGATGGAATCGGCTGGCCTTGGAGAGCACCCCTGGAACCCTGTAGTGCTGGGTGCTGCTCCTCCACACAGACCTCCTGTGATTCTGTTCACTCCTGATGTCCAGAGGCCCGAGCCTCCAGTGTCCTCTTCCAGCCACCATCCCACTTTGCGGGTTCTCAAGCCCACTGTCCTTGCCGTGGGCTCTGTGCACCTGTACTTCTCAGGAGCATCCTGCCCCAGGCCCCCATCTCTACCCACCCAGCGCACAGTAGTGCTCAGTGTCTGATGGGTACGTGGAGAGGAGGCGGCACCCTCTGGGCCAGTGTCCTGATGGCTGAGCCATAGGCTTCCACTGGGAATAGCCTTAGCTCAGGTATCCGTCAGCATTTCGAGCTGGGCAATGTGGGGCAAGTAAGTGTTTGCACCCATCATTACTGCCTGTCACATCCCAGCTTGGTCTTCCATTGTCAGCCTCACCTCCCTTCAAGGCCAAGCCATTCATCCAGCTCTGAAAATCTTTGTGGCCTTTTCTTTAAATTAGAGCTTACAGTTGTGAGTGGTATTTGGTAGAGAGAGGTCCTCTGGGAATCAGGTTGTGTCCGGCTAGCCTGCACTGAAAAATCCCCTCAGCATTTCAGTGGCTCTGCACCCACAGGCCTGACCTCTGCTTACACTGTCCTGCAGGTCAAGCTGTCCTCCTTGTGGTGACTCCAAGGAGCTGAGAGTCACAATGACACCTGTGGCTGCCCCTGGACCAATCACACAGTTCCCCGTCTGACTGGTGAGGGAGCCACTGGCCATGGGTAAACATTTTGAGAGTCACCTTCTAGGGAACTGAGTGCCCGGGAGCTAAGGTCATGTCTGGCCTGCTCATCCCAGTGCCCGATGCTTGTCAGTTCCCCCAGCACCCAGCTTGTGTCGACCAGGTGGACACCTGGTCACTTGAGCATTCTGAGTGTACTCATGCCTCATACCTGGACTCCTGTTTACCTGCTTTGTGACATCAGGCATGTTTATCTCCTTGACTTTCTGGCACCACCAGTGCTCTTTGTGGCACCCAGCCTCGGGGTTGTTGGCAGCTTGTACAGGAGGTTTCCGAGAGTGCTTAGCAAGGCACACTGGCCAACGCCTTAGGACAGGAGTTCAAGGAAGGGAGAGTGCAGGGGCTGTGTGGCCTGTCAGCCAGCTCTGATTACAATGACAAGCAGATCCACCACTTCCTGGAAAAAAAAAAGTGTTGTCACTTTCCTTTTCTAGGCTCCGTCTTTCTTCTTGTAACTGAATATACAGAATGTGAGTTGTCTGGCACACAGTGAGCTCTGAGCATAGGCACTATCACTTCTTACCATTTCTGTTCCTTCTCTGTCCTCATCTACCTCCTACAGTGCAGGAACTTGAGATGCCACAGTTTATTAAGGACTGGGTGTGGCCCTCATGGAACAGACCACAGCGGCAACAAGAAAATGGCGAGCTGGTTCCTTGCAAGGACTAGAAGGCACCTGTGGATCAGGATAAGTGGGTGAGTGCTAAGCAGAGTTGCTGGGTCCCAAGGTCATGGGCCTACATAGGTGACATTCTAGACTCCTGTCTCCATGCACAGCAGCCGCCAGCCCCACACAGCTTTCAAGCCCTGAAGCGGCCATTGTGACTAAGAAACTAGAGCTTGAATTTTCCTTACTGTTGAAATCTCAGATTTAAAACCTGGTGCTTGGCTCAGTTGTTGGAAAGCTTACAAATGTGTCTGAAATAGCCTGGGTGTGCAAATGTACTTTTCTCCAGTGGAGTTTTGCATTTGGCTTGAGATGTGCTGTGAGCATAAAATGCACACCGAATTTTAAAATAGTCTTCCTTCACAGAAAGTAATTTGTCAATTATTACAGTGCATCAAAATGATGTACCTTTGACATATTGGACTAAATAGGCATAGTATTAACATTTTATGTGTTTCTCTTTACACCAATGTGGATTTTGGAAAATGGCTTGCTTTCCTTTGGGGCACCTGCCTCTAGAAGTCTGTCCTGATACCATTGCTATTTTTAGTTGGGGCCAATTTGGTAACTGAAAATGGTCAACAAGGTCTGTCATTCATTTAAAAAATTTTTTTTAATTTTTGGTGAAGTCAAATATTTTCTCTAGTTTTCTGGTTTATAATTCTGGAAAATGTTTATGCCTTAGAACTCTGAAAATTATTTATATTTATTTTTCTATTAAAGACTCATGTTTTCCACATTGCTTTTGAAGCTCTTTCTGTATTAAGTGTGTTACTTGTTGCTTTTTTGGACATGTCTGCCTTTCAGTTTTTGCTGTTACTTGATGGGATTGAAATTTAAAGACTTGATGTGATCAGTTATGGCAGAATCTCATGTCCAGGAGCTGTACTGTTTTATGGTTTCCTCTTTACTGCTATTTCATTTGGGCTTTGAGAATGTGATACATGGTTTCTCTCAACCCAGGGGAAATCTCTTTAAAAAATAATAGCTTTTTATTTTAAATGAGTTTTGAATTACTCAGAGTGTTGCACAGTTTGTCTTAGTTTTTAAAAGATCGTGAGACTCAAATTACTCTGACCGTTAGCTTTGACGCCAGGGCTGGGTCTCCTTTCCCCTTCTCTGGGGTGTTCTTCATTATGGTTTAGGGGGAAACTTTCCAGGCACTTTTCCATGGATTGATAGTGATGCCTTCAGATAGATTGTTCTGTTCGGGGCAAAGCAGTATCATGATGTACCTATCATTCTGTAACTTTGCTTTTTTTTTTGCCACTAGTATCTTGGAGCTGTCACAGTACACTTAGACAAATGGCCTTTCTCCTAACCACTGCTCAGTGTATCATGGCCCAGATATATTAGAGTCTTGCAGTGTCCCCACTGCAGGTGTTTGCATTGTTTCATGACTTCGCCATCATGCACAGTGCTGTACCCAAGTGCCCTGGTCAGGCCTCTCTCACTGACACTGGTAAATGTTTTTAGGAGAAAATACTGACAAATAGAGTTGCTCATCCTATAGCCTGCTCATCCTATTGCCAAAATAGTCTCTGAAATGGTTGTGGCAATTTATCACAAGCAATGTCTAAAGATGCATGGTCCTATTAAGGTTTTTGCAGTTTAATAGATAAAAACACGACTTCACTGGTTTATAGTCCTGATTCCAAATGGGACTGGACCTCTTTTCATGTAGCAATGAGGTATTTTTACTTCTTCTTCCATATGCATTGTCCATTCATAACCTCTGTCCATTTCCTCTTGGTCAGTGTTTTAAAAACCAACATCAAGAGTATTTTCTCCCCTAAAATATATATGTGGGATAATTATGTTACATGTTACAAATATCTTCTGGGCGTTGCTCATCTTGTAATGTTTGCATATGCTATTTTTTCATAAAGAATCTTAAGAATTTGGTATGGTCAATCTTATTAGTCTTTTCATTTATGGCTTCTAAAAACAAACTTGCTTACAAAGTCTTCAATACTCCAATAGTTTTGGTTAAAATTTGTGTTGTAATGATAAGGTTCCAACTTGTTCTAATACACAGCCAACTGTCTGAACATTATTTGTGTCTTTTTTATTTGTATATGTTTGAAATACATAATAATTATATTTCTCTTGGGGAATCTGTACTTACACATATTGTCCCTTAATCGCTTCTCCCAGCCATCCCTTCTCTGCTCATCCACAGCTTCCTTCACATCTCCACAAAATCTACCTTCCTGTTCCCTATCCTGCCTTTTATTTGTAGGAAAATGGATTTAACTTGAGACCTTAATGCTAAGTGAAACAAATCAGACACAGGATATTAAATATTGTGTTATGTCTTATGTAAGTAACTTAGAGCAAAAGAAAGCATCTTTCCTTTCCTGCTCTTGTGAAAAGCCTCATTTAACATATTTTCTACATTTCTATCTGGGTTTGCTTTTCCTTTCTCTATTTATTGTTGTATTGCTGGATACATTTCCCTTTGTTTTTTTCTTCCTAAAATTGTTCTGGCTATTGCTTTGAATTTTAGAATAAGACTGTCAAACTCTATAAAGAACATTATTGGGATTTTTATGGAGTAATTTGGGAAGAATTGCCAGTTTTATAATAAATATTTTCTACTCATTCACAAATATAGCTTATCATTCTATTTATAAAAATATGTTGTTATAAAGACAATTTTTATTTGTGTAAATTTTTAGTCTTATTGCTGTTTAAAAATTTTTCTTGTCAAAAATTAGCATGTATAAAAAAAAAACCAAAAAAATCTAACAAAACAAATCTTTGGGCTGGGGATTTTAGCTCAGCAGCATAAGTGCCTGCCTGGCAAGTGCAAAGTCTTAAATTCAATCCATGGTACAAAAAAAAATCTACAAAATTAGCATATATACCCAAAGATAAAGTAAATATATGTGACTGTACCCTTGATCCTGAGCACAACACATTTGTAAGTCTTCTTCTTGGGTCATTTATGCTGACAACAGTGGCCCCTGGCGATTTCTCATGGACTGGGAGATGGTACAGCGAATGAGCAGGACTCCTGTCCTCATCTTTCTCTCTGCCATTGCATTCAAGTGGCAAAGACATCTAAGTGTGTTGGGTTAATAAATCATTGACACTGACCTAACCATACATCTTTCTGTCTAGGAGCAGGACTAAAGTCTGTCTTTCTTTTCTCCCTTTCCTTTCTCCCTTTTCTCTGGCTTGATCTTTTCATCTTATTTGCAACTTAATTATATACAGTCAAGGCTGAAAGCTTTAACCTCAAGCATTCTGCACCATGGAAAGGAAGCAGAAACAGAGGCAGTAGTTTCCTCGATCTTTACTTTCCATGTCATTCAGAGAAGTCTTTCTTGTCAGTTTTATAAACTGAGCTTCACTACAGTGAACCTAAATCAGTTCAGGTCCTCTGAGCCCTTCAAATTACATAAGGTTGATTTAAGCTCCAATTCCATGAATTTTAAAAATTCATAATGCCTTCATTTCTCATTTTGTGCTTCTATAAAATTCTTACTGGGCTGAAGAGAGCAGCACTTCAGGTCATGAATCCTGGCTGCATAGTCTTTGGCTCTTTAATTTCTCAGCCTTATCTGCAGAATGGGGCTAAAATTTCATTCCTCTTCATTATTCTAAGTATTGTAACTAAGAAATCCGAGGCTCTGGGCATGTAATAGATAAGACATTAGAGATAAATATCATCATTCTTCAACACAAAACATGTTCATTTCCTTGCCATACCTCCCTCCCTTCCCTATTTTCTATAGGAAGGAGCAAGAAAAAGACGCTACCTTCCTCCTCTGAGATCCAGTCCCCACCCCATCCGTATACTGGGTGTCAATAAAGTCCTCAGTGAGAGCTGAGGTCAGCAAATCCAGGTTGCTACCTACTGTATAAAGGCGAATCAAAACACAGCCCTGCCCACTCATCAGACTTGCATAGTTGCAAGGATTAACAGCCTGCACAACCTAAAATATTTATAATGTTGAGCCCTTTCTAGTAAGCTTGCTGACCTCTGGATCATAGTGACAGTTTCTTCCCAGGCTGGGAGCCAGGTTGTCACCAGCTTGTCTAATCAGATCTGGCAAATATTCACTCAGTTGACCAAATCAGCAGCCAGCAGGTCTACGTGTGTGGGCTCTGGGTGTGTCCAATTTAGCAGGTACACAGATAGTCACAGAGCTGGATCTAGCCCTGCCCTAGGAAGCTCAGGTCTGCTGTGTAAACAAGGAGCACTTGAGCATCACGGGGATGTGGATCCAGACTTGGGTGCTGACCAGCTTTGGCCTTTTCAGCTGTTTGAACCCCAGTTTCTCCATCTATCAAATGGACTCACTCCCCTGTAGGACAACTGCAGGTGAAGCCATCTGTTTTTAAGGAGCAGGTAATCTCCCCCATCACCTCTACTCCTAATGGCTTAGAGTGACCTGGGGGCCCCACCCTCAGTCCACCCATCTGGGGTCAGATTCTCCACTTCATCCCTTCCCATATCCTGCCCTACATCCACCAATTCACATTCCCTGCCAGGAATGTCCTTCCGTTGGACTCCTGTGAACACCAACTACAGCAGATGATTCTTCTCTGTCAGGTAGGCTGAGACCACTGAAACTCCATCTGTATGCTAAGGACATTGCCAAGGGCACATGGTCCCTTCAGCTCAGACCCCAAGACCGCTGCACTTTCAGCTAAAATGGGGTCATCACCCATCGTCGTCTCCCCAACCTAGTCCCTCCCCTTCCCCAAAGCACCAGAACAGATGGCCAGTCATTTTCTCTCTCTCTCTGTCTCCCTCCTAATTAGTGTGACTTCTTCCACAGGGCCTCTCTCAGCAGATGGTATGCAATGGTAATGTTCCTGTCAAATGTTGCCCTGGGGACAGGGAGGAGCTTTGCAGTGGTACCCTGTAGGAGTACCGTGTAGCTTGCAGACTTGTTCGGCGTAGGACATGACAAGGCAGAATGGATGTGCAAGGACCCCAAAAGAGATGCCACTTGCCTCTTTCATCCCATCTCTGAATCCAAGTGGACACCCAGTGCTTGTCACCCTTTGGCTGTGTCCATTGGTGTGTCCTCCTGGCTCAGGGACTGGGACCAGGCTTCCATCGTTGTCCACAAGGATGCCACAAGCATCTCCCTAGGTTTCTCCCTCCTATTCCTCACTCTCCTCTGAGAGCCACCATGGGCTTTGCAGGGGCCAGATGGGACAGGCCCAGCCCCTCTGCTGCTTGTGGCTCCCTGCATCAGGGGTGCTACCCAGCCCTTCCTCTCAGCCCCTCTCCTTTGGCCCTTGGGCCCTGTGTTGGTTCCCTAGGATGCTACCATGAGTCTGCTCAGTCCAGGCTGCTCCAAAGACAGAAAATTCCTCGCATAATGCTGGAGGCCCCAAGTCTGAGATCAAGATGTGACCAGGGTTGGCTCTTCCTGGAACCGTGGGGCAGATGTATTCTTTGCCTTCCCCCAGCCACCTCTGTCAGCACTGCCGTCTGTGTCCCTCATCTTCCTGTAAGTCCAGTAGGCTTTGCCTTAACCATCTCTGCAAAGACCCTCTTTTCAAAGAAGGGTACAGTCTGAGTGACCAGGTGGGCATGGATTTGAGGAGATGATTCAACCAACAGTAGACTCCTGAGAATTTCCCACAGGCTCTATGTGCCAGAGCTTTCTTCCACCTCTTCCTCCATCAAAACATGCCTGTCTTGCTTTCTCAAGACCTTTGGAGAAGCTGAACATGCTGGCACATGCCTTTATTCTCCATATTCAAGAGGCTGGAGCAGGAGGATCAATGTAAGTTCAAAACCAACCTGGGCTGCTTAGCGAGACCTTGTCTCAGCAAAACAAAACAAAACCAAAAACAGCCCAAGAACTTGGGGAAAGAAGTTCTTTCAGCATGATAGGAAAAAAGGGTGGGGGAGTATAGAGATCTTGTTCCTGCTTCTTCTCTGCCTAGTAGCCCGGAGAATCTCTTCTCTGTGAAATGGGGCCTGAAACAGATGTTCTTTCCAGGCAGGGTCTGGCTGAGGTTCTGGTGAGCAAGTGGGACTGAGGCACCACAGCAGGGAATTAATGCAGTTAAAAAAACACTAGTTGTAAGGAGAGACCTGGTATGGAGCTGGAATTCTGGGCAGGTATGAAGCAATCATCTTTCCCTACTTTGACACTATGTGTAACATTATGACTATTGACTCTGTCATCTTAACTATGCTTGGCTTTGTGTGACCAAAGTCTTTGGATATCAAGAAGGGTGAACATCTGAATACTTGAATCTTCTAGTGAAAGGGCAAGTGTGTGTGTTTTGTGGTACTGGAAATTTAATACAGGACTTCACATGTACTAGGCAAGTGCTCTACCATGGAGTTACATTCCCAGCCCTTTTTATTTATTATTTTCAATCAGGAGCTTGCTAAGGTACCCAGATTGGCCTCAAACTTGTGATATTATAGTTTCAGGTTTCCTAATAGCTGGAATTACAGGAATGTGCCACTGCACCCAGCATGAGTAGTTTTTGGTTTTGATTTGTTTTGATTTGATTTTCGGGGTCCTGAAGATTGAACCCAAGACTTCTGTACTAAGCCTCATCCCCAACCCCTTTTTTATTTTCAGACAGGGTCTTGCTGAGTCACCAAGTTGCCCAGACTAAGATTGAGCACACAGTCTTCCTGCTTCAGCCTCTGAACTAGCTGAGCTGATAGGCATGCGCCACTTCGCTCAGTGCGAGTGCGTTCTTACTTGTACATAGGATGCTCTCAGCACATTAGGCAGAAATTTTTGTCTTGTGGTTTAAGGAGATGCTTATGGGTACCCGGGGGACAAGATGTGGTTTTGTGATGGCTAATCTCATGGTCACTGTGGAGGCTGTTTCTGGGTGAGGTCAACTGAAGTCTGCAGCCTCTGAATGAACAGGTCATCCTCACTATTGTGGGTGGGCACTGCCCAGTCAGCTGAAGGCCTGCAGACCGGAAGGCCCAGTCTGCCTGGCCAGAGGAGCTTCTCCATGTATTATCGAGACAGTAGCCAACCCTCAGCCCAAGGCAAACATTTTACCCAGGCCTCTTATTTGATGTGAGACCCAAGCTCCAGGGATAAGAACTGGAAAATTGTTTTGGGTTAGAAGGCAAAATTCTGATTACTTTGATTCCCTCTACCTCAGATGGCACTCCTGGTCATTTGTAAGGCTGCCATGTGTGGTCAGGCATGTTGCACACAGCCCCAAGATTCCCTTTCATGGGGTAATGGGGAGAGAAAAATCTGACCTCTGCCCTGTGCACCAAGCCTGTGTGCATGTGGTTAGGGCCACGTCTTCCTGGAGGAGAAACTTCTTATGTACACTCAGGCATGTTAGGGCTCGTGGTAACCTTGTCCCTGGAACCTTGCAACTAAAACTGTCTTAATGTGTTGGGGGAACCAAGGGGAAGGTTGTTTTTCCACATCTCTAGCAGAAACTTCTAGAAGGCAAGCCTGCATCACATCTGGGTATACCGGAACCTGGCAGCATTGTGGTCCTCATTTTATGGCCATATATAGCAAAGTCTGCACACTGACTTAATATGCTTCAAATAAAAGGCTTCATTTATATTTCCTGGTGTCCAGGGGAAATGACAATGTTATGTGTGAATGTCCCAGACTTTGAGCTTCTCTTAAATTCTTCCCCGTAGCTTGGAAAACTATCCTTTGTGGGCTCCCTGGGTCAGGGAAGGTGAGGGGTGTGACCAACCCCAGAGAAGCCCCTTGAGACCTCAACTTGACCCAGGCTCCAGCCAAGAGGCAGGCTTCCTCCCAACCATGGTGGCCAGGCAAGTCCCTTCCTCAGACCAGAGTGAAATGTGGCTCGGGCAACCTGCATTTCAGCACCTCCTGATGCAGTGTTAACTCAGCTCTTCACAAATAAAATAGACACAATGAATTAGCAATGTGCAGGGCTCTCAGGTCAGGCCATCCACATGACTTCATCCGTACCCAGAAATGATAAGGATCACAAAAAGCACCCATGACTATCGGGGGTACATTAAGCTTGTAATTCAGAATAGTACCTGTACGCAGTAAGTGTTCTGTAGATGCCAGCTGCCGCCATCCTGATGAGTAGCAGAAGCCTACTATCCTCTGCTCTCTTTGTGGGAAGTTGGACTCAGGACAACTTGAAACTCAGCAACGTTTTTGATTTTTTTAAAATTTTACTTAAAGAGAGGGGAGAAGAAAGCAAAACAGAAAAAAGGGTAGAAACAATACAGAACTTCAAAAAAATAAACAGTAAGAAATCACTAGTTGATACATTACATATTGTCTTCTTGGATATAGTTGTTCAAGTTACAAAATTAAAACATACAAAGTGGACATTCAAACAGTGAGGCTGCAAACAGTTCTGTTCACCGATCCAACAAAAACTTAGCAACATGGTTATCAATCCTACACACTTAAATATCCATGCAGTTATATCCTTTAGAGCACTTTCTTTTCCTCCTTTTGCTTTTTAAGTCCATTAGCAGTTTAGTTATATCATGATTCAGTTTGCTCAGTACCTTACTGATCTGTTTTGTTGTTGTTACTTTTTTATTTTTTATTATATTTTATTTAATTTAATTTATTCATTTTATTTTGAAGGTAGTAAAATACAGCAGAACAAGACAGGACAAAGCCAACTGAGGCAGTGCAGTGAAATTGGTACAGAACCTCACAGCAGGTTACTGGGACAACAGCAATAGATACAATAGTATATCTGGTTTTCTTCACAATATTGTTCCTTCAATCAGGTAGAGCAATATTGAAGGAAATACCAAAATTATAAAAACAGAATATTGAATAGAGCAATACCATTGATCAGAACAGAGCAAAACAGAGATAAAAATATTTGCCTTTAAAGAGATGGCAGAGGAAAATCCCCCTTATTTGCTATATTGCATATAGTCAAACTTGCAAGAGATGCTCAGATCTCTGGCTCTCACTTTATTGTGGGGGAGGATGAGATGGATGTTTGATACTTAGCCCGAGTGCCGGTAGGCTCACAGCCACCCACCAGAGCGGTGAGCTGGCTGCCTGTTTTCCCAGTGCCCCAAGGTCCAACACGGCCTGTCCTGGATCTCAGGAAACGCTGATATGGTCCTTGCCCTGGGGCGGCTGAGGCTTGGGAGGCCACAACCACTTACCAGAGCAGCATGCTGGCTCATGTGTTTGATTTTTAAGTTATTTTAAAATTGAGATAAGATCTGAGCTCTTTTGTGTTCCTAAAGTTTAAGCACTGTTCAATGGCAAATGCCTAAATCTGTTTAACCTGAGCATCATCGTGGGAGGAACATAAGTATTTGCAGACTTTGGTCACACTTGCACCAATCAGCTACCAGTTTGCACATCTCCATTGTGGGAGTTTTTGCTGCATGACGTAGAACTGCATGGCATGTGTCTTAGGCTGTAATCTTCCCTTCATATGTTTCTGAGGTCCATCCTTGTGGTTATGCCCTTCTGTCCTTTTGACTACAAAACAGTATTCCATTGTATGGACATACATGGTCCCATTATCCATTGTTGGGCATTTGAGGAATCCCCAGGTTTGGGATATTACAAATAAAGTTACTAGAACATTGCTGTACAGGGCTTTATAAAAACATTTTCTTGTATTGTATGTATCAGGAAAGGTTTATGTTTAACTTTGAGAAACTTTGCACTAGTGGTACCATTTTACACTTCACTGTGAGTTTGACTCCACATCTTTGCTAATTTGTAGTATCGAGTCTTTAATTTTAACCTTTCTGGATGTGTAGTGGCATCACATTTTATTTTCCTTGTACTGAGGATTGAACTCAGGGTGTTCACACTGAGCTACATCCCAGCCCATTAAAAATAAATCTTTTTTTTTTTTTAATTTTGAGACAGGGTCCAGTAATGTCACTGAGTTATCCAATCTGGGCTCAGAATTTCAGATCCTCCGCTTTAGCTTCCTTGAGTACTGGTATTATAGGCACATGCCTCCATGCCTGACTTATCTAATTGATTTTTAATTTGCATCTCTCTAAGTAGAAAGGGCATTACAAGAGACTGGGAAGGTTGTGGAGGAGAGAGTGGAAAAGGGTAGATGGACTTGGTCAGTGCACGACATAGGCGTATGGAATATCGCAGTGAGCCCCAGTGATATGTATAACTAACGTGTTAGCATACTAATAATAAAAAAATAAAGACTGACATTTTCATGGCAACTAACTCTATGAGGACATTTATACATGTTTATTGAACCTGTATTTTCTCTGTTGAGGGGTCTCCAGGTCATTTGCTTTCATTTCCTGGTCTCCTTGTTTCTGTATTATGGATACAAATGCTTTGTCAGACACGTTTTCCATGATTTTGTTCCCAGTCAGTAGCTTATTTTTTTGTGTCCTTAGATGTGGTGTCTTATGATGTGTGCAAGTCTTTATTCTGGTGTATCTCTTAATAGTTTTCATTATTTCTCTATGTGTCTTATCTAAGAACTCTTTGCCCACACTAGGGTATAAGTCTGTTTTCTAAGAGATTTATAGTTTGAGCAATTGTGTCAGATTCTGGATACATCTTGTCCTAGTATTATATGTAAAACCATGTGAATCAAAGTGTACTTTTTGGGTACACGGATGTCTGGTTTCCCTTGGATTAGTCACTGAAAAGACTTTTATTTTCCTGCTTAACAGTCTTGGCACTCCTTTGAAAATTAATTGGTTTTTAAAAGTGAGTATGCTTAAAGCTCTCTATTTTACTTCACTGGTATATTTTTCTCTCTTTATGTCAAAGTCGTACTAGATTTCCATATTATCTTGTCTATTGTATGTTCTTTGCATTTCCATATAACTTTACATTCAATGTACCAATTTCTAAAACAAAAAATTCTGCTGAAATTTTGATGGCTGTTCCATTAAACCTGTTGGTAAGCTGGGTAAGAATTGACATATTTACCATGTTGATGCTTCAATCTGTAGGTGTAATGTATGTATTTATATAGTTTTCTTATAGTAATGTTTATAGTTTTCATTGTGGAGGATTTTTACACTTAATACACAATTATGGTAAACTATGTAACAGATAATTCCTCATCTTAATTATTTCTAAGCGTACAGTTGAGCAGTATTAAATACATTCATAATGTTATGCAACCATCACCTCCATTGGCTCTATAACTCTTTTTTTTTTTTGTACCAGAGATTGAACTCACGACCTTTCACTTGCTAGGCAGGTGCTTAAGCCACTGAGCTAAATCCCCAGCCTTTAAAAGGACAGGGCAATTATTTTGTAGTCTTTTTTTTTTTTTTTTCCTGCCTCTGGGATGGAACTCACAACCTCACGTTTACAGAGTAGGGCCTTAGCCAACTGAGCTAAACCCGGGAGCACGGCTCTGTAACTCTATCTTGTAAAACTGAAACTCTGTGCCCATTAAACACCTCTCCATCCCCCGCCCCTAGAAACTGTATATGCAGCTTCATCTTTGTGACAGTGATTCCTAAATACCATGTGCACGAGGAATCACCCAACATTTGCCTCTGTGTGCCTGGTTGTTTCCCATAGCATAAAGTCCTCGGCTTCAGTCAGGTGGCAGCAAGTGGCAGGACTTCCCTCCTTTTTAAGCAGAATATCTTCATTATACTTTTCTCATTGTGAAGACAAAATACATGACACTCAAAGTTAAGGGAAGAAAAGTTTATTTAGCTCACAGTTTGTAGAGTTTCAGCTCATAGTTGGCTGGCTCCAAGGCAGGGTGGCACATGGCAGAGGGGTATCGCAGAAGAGGAACAGTCTACGGTGGGCAGAAAGGAGCAAAGCAGCAAAGTATCGAGGATGCAACAAGTGATGACAGCCTCTTTCTGTGCCTTGTATTCTATTTAAGATACATGTCCTCAGGGTGTGTAGGTGTGAATCCAGGGTGGCCCTTCCCATTATTCACACTCAGAACTACGCCAAACTAATCAGTGGATTAATATAGTAACCACACACCCTTAATCCCAGCATCACGCTCTCTAGATCCAGCCACCTATGATTACATGAGACTTTATGGGGGACATCTAGACACAAACCATAACACCGAGTGACACTTTGTGCTTATCCATGTGTCTGTGGTGGATACTTGGGTTGCTTCCATGTTTTCAGATATTGTGACTAGTACTGCTGTGAACATGAATGTGCAAATATATCTGATACCCTGCTTTCAATTCTCCTGGATTATCATACAGAAGCAGAATTGCTGCATCATATTGGTAATGTATTTTTATTTTTCTGAGAAGCTGCCATACCATTTTCCATAGCAGTGGCACATTTCCCCATTTCATATACCTGCTGATGGTGCACAAGCAGTTTGGGTTTTCCATGGATTAGTGGTTTCTTATAGTTTGGATTTTCCTTTCTCTGATAAGTGATGCTAAGCACCTTCTCATGTGCCGCTTGGCTTGTTGTATGTCCTCACTGGAGAAATATCTATTCAGCTCCTTTGCCCAGTTTTGAATCAGTTTTCAGAATTCTTTCTGTATTCTGGACATGAATCCCTTTTCAGATATGATTTGCACGGGGTTGTCTGATTCTGTGGGTTGCTGTGTTGATCTGTTGGTAATGCCTTTGATACACAAAGTTCTTGCTTTTCAAGAAGTTCTATCTTTTCCTAGTTGCTTCTTTCTTTGGTGTCATATCCAAGAAATCCCTGCCAAATGCAGCACCACAAGGTGTTTACCCTCTGTTTTCTTCTGAGAGTCTTAACATTTTAGCTCTTACGTTTAGGTCTTGAATCCATTCTGAGGTGGTTTTCACGTATCTTGTGAGGAGTCCACATGAATGTTTTTGTAAGTGAACATCCAGTTTTCCCAGGACCCTTGTTGAAAACCACTTGACCTTATACGTGAGGGTGATTTCTGGGTGCTCACTTCTGTTACATTGGTCTGTATTTCTGTCTTTACATTAGTACCACTCAACACAGAGGTTTTACATATGTAAAATTTGGATTTTCAGCTATTTATTGTTGATCTAACAGAAATAAGTTGACTTATGTAGGTTGATCTTATATTCTGCTAACCTCACTTGTTGAAGTAGATCTTTTTTGGAGGGGTAGATTCTTAGGATTTGCTCTATGTAACTAACATATATAGTGACACTTTTAGCTTTTTTTTTCTAAACCTTGCATCTTTTCTAACAGCTGGAACCTTAAGATGTTACCCCCAGTAAAATGTTAAGTAGAAGTAGCCAGGCAGACATTTTTGCTTTGTTTCCAGCCCTACAGGAAAGCTTATCTTTCACAATTAAGCATGATGCTACCTACATGCATGTGGGGGAGAGGTGGGCTCTGTCTATCTATGCCTGTCTTTCTTTCTCTTGGTGGATATACTTTGTCAAACTTTCTAGAAACTTTTACCATAAATGCATTTGATTTTTTAAGCTTTTTCTGTATCCAATTGATATGGTCATATGGTTTTTCTTTTATTCTCATACCATGTTGAATTGTACTTTTGAGATGTTAATGCAATATTACATTCCTGATAGAAATTTTATGTGACTGCTTGGATTGACTTAAACATTTTAAGGATGTTTGCATACATATTCATGAGAGATACTAGTCTTCAATTTTCTTTTAATCTCTTTGCTTGGTTTTCTATGAACAATGGTAGTTAAGAAAAATTCTTTCTTCTTCTTTTGTAAGACTTTGAAAAACATTTGTATTTTGTATACCTTAAATATTTGATAAAATTCATGAGGGAAGCACTGCATCTTGTGAGATTCTTTGAAGTTATAGATTCCATTATTTTACTAGATACACAAGTGTCCGAGACCTGAAGGTGTAGCTTAGTGTCAGTGCCTCCCATTTGCCAGGCTTTGGATTTGATTCCCCAGCACTGAAAAAATAGCAGTAAGAGCTCTCCAGATGCTTTATTTCTTCTTGGACAGTTTTGCTCATTAGTTTCATTCAAGGAATTTATTAAGATACAGTACCTATGTTACAAATTGTCAGTTTATTGACAGTTCATCCTGGATATTGATAACTAGTTTTGGTCCCTTTATATCTTAATTTAATCTTAATGTAGCTTGTGGTGTTTCCTTTCTTTTGATAACTTTGCTTAATGTAGTCTTTTCTAACTTTAAGATGCTTAAGTCATGGACTTTAGTGTCTCTCTCTCTCTCTCTCTCTGTCCCCATTCTCTCTGTCTTTCTGTCTCTCTCCCTATGTCCCTCTCCCTCCCTCTTCCTGTCCCCCCTTTCTTACCTCTCCTCCAACCCTGCACTAGGAAATTGACTGAGCTGCACCTCCAGCCTAATGTACTTTTTAAAACAAAATAAACATATGTCAAAATCTTAGAGGTTAACCGAGATTTGGGTAGTACTAGAAACACATAATAGGTAATAATGAGGCAGCACTGACACTGACTGGTCAGAACATGTGCAGCTTGCAAGCAAGTACCTGGGTATTTCTTTCCCATGGACATTGAGATTATTTCTACGTTTTGGCTGTTATGAATAATACTGGCTTTTCATTGATTGAAGTGATAAAAAGTTCATTTTCTAATAAATTCATCCCATAAGAGTTACTTTAAGAAAATCAATAGGTACTCTTTGGCTGTAGAAAAACTTTTTCAGATGATGTTGAGATGCCTGAATTTGGACAATAGTGAATCACTAAGGAATTTTAAAAGCAGGCTTGAGGTAAAATTCATATAACATTAAAGTCAACCCATTTAGAGTGTGTGGTTCAGCAGTACTTAGTATGCCCAGAGATATCATAGCCATGCCACTGTCTAACTCTAGGATATTTCCTTTTTTTCCTTTTTTTATTTTAAAAAGAATAGAACAAAACAAAACAGAGCAAAGTAGATCAGAACAAAACAATGCAAGCAACACAGGATTTCAAAACAAGACAACAAGAAATCAACAGTGGCTATCATAGTCTCTTGTGTTCTTTGAAATAGTTGTCCTTATTTTCACACCCAATGAATTCAAATAAAACAAAATAGTATAAAACCAATCAAAACAAGAGTGAAGGCTTACAGGCCTTCAAAATCAGACAATAAGAAAATCAACATGGCTACCATAATGTTTCTTGTTCTCTTCAAACTAGCTGTCCATACCTTCACACATATTGAAATCAAATAATATAAAATAGACTGAAAACAATCACAACAAAAAATAAAAGCATTAATGGACTTCAAAACAAGATGACAGAAAATCAGCAATGGCTACCATAATGTCTTGTTTTCTTCAAAGTAGCTATTCACACAATTACATGTAATAAAATCAATTCTTATAAACTCTTCTAGGCATATATAAGCCTATACATGTACATCTATCCTTTTTGTGTTAGAGGGAAAAACAAAAGAAAAACAAGAAATAAAAGAGACAAATAACAATAATGAAGAGCCCAAAACAATGACAATATAGGCTTTCAAAACAAGGTGATAGGAACATAACTAAGGTTGTTATTTTGCATAGTCATCTTCAAAAGAGTTACTCAGATTAGCAGATATAAACATGCAAAATTGATCTAATCCTATGAATGTTAACTGTTTTTTTCCAAGAGCTAGTGGATATTTTCATCCCCCTGTGGAATCCCATGCTTCTTAGCAGTTACTTCAACTCTCCCGTCATCCTCCTTGGCAAAAACCAACCTAGCTTGGCTCTGAGTGTGCCCATCATGGACGCCTCTTAAAACAGACCCAGAGGATACGTGGCCTTTGGTGCCAGATTCTTCCACTCAGCTCTGTGTTCAAGGTTCCTCTACACCACAGCATGTATCATTGCTTGATTCCTTTTTTAGATATAGTTCACATGTATGAAATGTACAGTTCTGTAATTCTTTAACATAAGCCTATGGTTGTACAACCATCACAATATATTTTCAAAATTTTCATCACTCGATGAAGAGGCCCATCATCATTATTAGACACCATCATTAGGTACCATCTCATCCCAGTCTACCCCTGAGTGGTTACTCATTGCTGTCTTGAAGAATTTTCTTATTTTGGACATTTGATATGAATGAAATCATAACATATGACCTTTCTTGTCTAACTTCTTCACTTCCAAGTTGAAGGTTCGGGTTTATTGGCACATAAACCAGTGCTCTGTTTTATGGCTGAGTGGTGTCCACTGTGTGGATGGACAACAATCCATTTATCCACTCATCAGCTGATAAACATTAAGGTTGTCTTTACAGTTTGGCTGTTATGAATAATGCTGCCTGGTCATTCACATACAAGCATCTGTGTGAATGTGCTTTCCACAAAATGAGGATCGGTGGCGTGGGGTGGTGGGTTCTTCAGCAACTTCCTTTATCCTTTGGTGAAGCAACTGGTCTGTTTCCCAGCAGCTGCCCCATTTCCCATTCCCACCAGTATTTTTTCTCTACTTCCTCACCAATATTATGATTGTCTTTTGGCTTACAGCTGTTCTGGTGGGTATCCCATTGTGATTTTCTTTGTAATCAACACAAAATTGCGATATTGTGCTACATATATATAATGTGTAATAATAAATCAGGATGACTAGCTTATACATCACCTTAAACATTGTTTCTTTGTGCTGGGAACATTTGATATCCTTTCTTCTGGCTGTCTTGAAGTAGTCATATTTTGGTTTGCATTTCTGTAACTAACAATGTTGAGCTCCTGTGCCTGCATTGGTGGTCACTTGCTGTCTTTGGAGAAATATCAGCCAGTGGATTTCACATTAGGGTTCATATGGTGAGGGAGTGAGTGTTCCCGGGAGCTCATGTTCAGTGGCAAACCAGAATGAAGTGACATCAGAGGTGGAGACTCAGTCCTCAATACTCTGCCTGGCACTCAACAGCTTTTCAATTAACCACCTTCTTCCTTTTCATCTTCATTGATCTCAATTGTCCAAAAGGAATTTATGTTCTTGGAATCATAACATGCCTTCCTGAAACATCCACACACCAAATTTTGGTCATACATAAATGTAGCAACTGTGGTGGAGACGCACAGAATAAGGCATTTTGCTCCCTGGGATGCCCTTCTGGATGCGTGAGACCAAACAGCTGCAAGGTCTTGGCGTATTAAATACTAAGTACTAAGACATAACCCCATGACCCATCTATCTGGTGAACTGTGCCTGGATTTTCTCTGGCTTTTCAGTGCCTGAGTAACTGGCATAATTTCAGCTATAAATAAGCAATGTCAAGTAACTGCTACTAAGTAAGAGACACAGAGCTGCCTATGAAATTGTCAAAGGCCCAGGTTCTTGCTGTCACCTTACTTTGGCATCATAAGGCCTTTCCTCATCCACATGGCCCAAGATGACACCCCCAATGGCCACCTTTCATTCAGTGGGAAAGAGAAAAGCGGAGAGGGGCAGGCACCATGTTTCTTAAAGATACATCTCATAAAGAGCACAACTATTTCTGTTGACATGATGTTGTCTTTTAAGTGCAAAGAAGCTAGGAAACAGCCTATAACCTCAGTGGGCATCTATCCCACAAACACTGAGTATCCTGTTATGGGAGGAAGGAGAGTGGGCAGGAGACTGGAAGTGTCTCTGCCTATGTTAGACAGCTTTGCATTACTATAACAAAACACTTGAGGCAGATAACAGAGAAGAAATTTGTTGTACTCAGTTTTGGGAGATGTAATTACACAACACAGGCTCTGGCAGGGACACCAGGAAGATGGTAGTGTAAGGACAAAGGATCTCATACTGACCCTGAAATCATGGGGAGAGACACTGACATCTCACTAACCCTCCCATGGACATGTCCTCAATGACTTCAGCACCTCCCACAAACCCCCTCTTAACGGTCCACACCGTCTTCCAGCACTGTCACCTGGGTGGGAGGAGACATGCTTCCAAACACAGAGGACCCTTGTGGACCCTCAAATCACACTCAAGCATAACACTGCTACAGAGGCTTCCAGAAACACATGACTGGCCACTGGAAAAAGTTTCAGCATCTGCAAGCCATCTGCTATGTGTTTCATTAGCCCAGCTACACAGTCCAGCCAAGGGCAGCAGTCTTCAATAGAAAGTTCTAGAAGGAGGTGGGAGAATGCCAAGGACACACAAATGGAGAAGAAGTAGTCCCAGCTGCCTTTTGTCCTGCACTCTCACTCTTCTTATTCCAAGGCCCCCCACATTGGTGAATGTGGTGGGCAACAGCTGTAGGGTTGGTGGCCCTCCTGGGACAGAGATTTTCACTGCAGGGACTCCAGTTCATTTGCCAAGATTACTTGTACATAGGCAGCTAGGAGGAATCTTACAAGCTCACCTAGTACAACAGCTGCCAAGATGGAGGCCATGGGTCCCCTGGGGTACATACAGCAGTTCATTGGGAAGACATATAGATCTAAATAAAACTTCTACTTTTGAAAATCTCATTATTTTAAAATTTCCCTTTGGGCATGTTTTGAAATGCAAACAGCATAAAAAAATACACTTCATCATTTCTAAACTTAATGGCAAACTGCAAGTTTGCTGAGAATTTTTGCTGGCAAGAACAGATTGAGTTTGGGGCACCACACCAGAGAGAAGTTGATGGCACAGCCCGGCCCCCTTCTAGCAATCTCCCTCTGCCCATAACAGCCAGTCCCTTCCCAAAAACTCTTGGGTCAGAGTTATGGAGGGAGCACCTGTCTTCTATGCCAAAGCTAAAATGGACTGGCACTGATTTGTCGATAAATTTTTAGTTTAAGGAGTCAAGAGGAAAATTGAAACTTTGCTTGTTCAAACCACATTATGCAGCACAGTTTCCTCTGGTCTGTGACACAGGGTTTACATGTGAATATTGCCACAGTTTTCTTCCTGAAACAGGTGGGACCTTGGCCTCTGCATGTCCTCTTCACCTCAGGTCTGTCTGATGACAAGGGCGAGCCGTCTCGAAACTCAGACTTCACTTCTTGTTCAGCGGCAAGACCTTAGATCTTGAAAGTGAACCATTCACAAGTCAGACAGGCAGAGGAAGCATCTGCCTTTCGTGGGGTTCTGTGTAGCTGCTGGAACTTTCTCAGCCATGTTCTCCTGCCTTTGTGTCACTTCACAGTCAATATAGGACAGTGCTGTAGCTTGGGTGTGGTGTCTGTGTCCCCCTGGGGCCCTTGTGATGAAAGGTTTGTTCCCTGGGGCAGAAGAATGTTCTGGAGGCCCATAGGTCACTGGGGTATGAGGTAGCTCACTGTGACCCCCCCTATCTCCTGAAAGGACCATGTGACAGGAGTGAGCCCGGCCCCACATGTCCTCTCTCCACTCCTGGTGCATGACGTCACTTGCTTGCCCCTACTACCACCAGGGTGCAGTGACATAGCAGAGGACTGAGCCAGTGTGGGCACCATGCCCTTGAACTGCTAAAATTGTGGGCTAAATAAACGTTGTCTCCTTATAGAGGTAGCTATCTGTGGTATCTCGTAACGCAAAGCTCTCAAATACAAACAGCAAATACAATCGCTGGCACAGCGGTAAACTTCCATTATGATTTTCCCTCTCATTCAGTCTGGTATTTGTCCATCTGTCCATCCAACCACTGTGGGCTGAGTACCTGCTCCAGGACTAGAAATCTGGGAGGGAAAGAGACAAAAATCATTGCCTTGCCGAAGTGAACAGTCTGGGGTAGAAAGAGAAAGGAGTGGGTGAATAAGGCACATGGGAAGGCAGGCAGGAGCCCCTCATCCAAAGGGGATGAACCGGTGTAAACGGAGATAGGGGCCCCATAGGGAGAGCAGCATTCTAGCACAGGCTTTGGGAGGCTGGGGAACAAGCCGTGGTGACACGCAGGGCTGATTTTCTCAACTTCAGCACCACAGACATTTTAAACCAGATAATTCTTAATCGTGGGAAGGCTGCCACATGCATTATAGCAGGTATAGCAGCATCTCTGACTGCTCCCAACTTCCCTCAGGTGTGACAATCAGAACCGTCTTTAGCTAATGTGGAAGCACACGCCTGCACATTCCAGCAGTCTGGGAGGCTGACGCAGGAGAATCATAAGCTTTCAGGCTCAGACTGAGCAACTTAATGACTTAGCAAGACCTTGTCTCAAAGAAAAAATAAATTAAGAGGGCTAGAAATGTATCTTAGTGAGGAGATGCTGGGTTCAATTCTCAGCACCATCAAAAAAGAAAAAGAAAAATCCATCTGCAGACATTAGTAATATCCCTTGAGGAACAAAATTACCCTCTAGCTGAGAGCCGCTTCTCTAGGACAGGAGCTTCTAAGTTAGCAAGTGCAAAGGCCCTGAGAAAAGAGTTAAGGAAGCCACTAAAGACAGAACTGTAGTGAGAGGAAATGCAGGAAGGTGGCAGGGCGGCAGCCTCAAACTACCAGGCTCTCACGGGTCATCATGAGAGCGTCTTGTATTGCCCTATGTGCTAATTTCTGTCAGCTAAATGTCCTAGAGTGGAATTGCTGGACCATGGCGTCCTAGGGTCCCACTCCACCATCAGCAGCGATGTCAACCAGCTCCCAAGAGCGTTGGCATGAAGCGTCTCTTCAGACCTTTCGCCCATCGCCCTTTGGGCTGTGCCTTGCTGCTTTGTAAATGTTCCTCATATTTTGGACCTGAATTATTTCTCAGATGCCTGTATTGCAGAAAATCTCTGTGCTCTAGAGAGTCTAGAGGAGTCTAATACAAACCTAATTTATATTAATTTTCTAACTGCTGCATAAAATGCCCATGGACAGGCCCTGTGTATCAGCTTGTTTCTGTAAAGTTAGGCCGAGCATAGCTCTGCGCTCTGTTCAAGGTGTCAAAACAGGATCACAGTGCTAGCTGGGAACCATTCTCAACAAGAAGATACAGGGGGGAATTTCCCGGGCTCATTCTTGTCATTGGCAGAATGCAGTCCCTTGCACAGGCATAAGGATGAGGTCCATTTCCTCACTGGCTGTCACAGGGGGCTGCTCCTGCTCCGTGATGCCACCTGCTTTCCTGTCCACACAGCCCTCCACCTGCACAGGCAGTGCCAAGACATCCTTCTCGCACTCTGAGGTCCTAGCTTCCCGCCTCTCGCGTCTAGACCCACACTGACGGTCAGGCCCTCCAGATAATGTTCTTGGTTAGCTCAAGGCCAGCTGATCAACAGTCTTCATTACATCTGCCAAAGCCCACCAGGCTCCATGTCAAAGCCTGACCATGTCTAGTTGCAGGGACGGCATCCCACTGTTTCACAGATCCTGCACCCTTAGGGCACTGAGGACTTCTAGAGTTCTTCCTAGTACACTGGTCAGACTGATCAAAGTGGGCGTGACAAGAAGGCAACACTTGAGCAAGCCCGGGGTCAGGGTGCTCTCTGCAGAAGGTACAGCCTGTGCAAAGGCCCTGAGCTGGGAGCGTTATGTCCAGGGAAGTCGATGTGGCTGAAGGAACAGAGTGGGACAGTCACAAGAGATAAGGTCAAGAGGCCACCAGGAATTGACTGGTTGGTACCTTCTAGGCCATTGTTAAAGACTGGTTTTTACTTTAAGAGAAACTGGGAAGCACAGTATGTTGATCGGCTTTCCTGCTGCTGGTACAAAGTACCTGACACTATTTGAAAAGAGCTTTAGTTTGGCTCATGATTTTAGGGATTCCACTGATGGTCCCCTGGCTCCAAGCAGGAACATCATAAAAGAAGGGTGTGGGGGAGCAAAGCTGCTCAGGTCACAGCAGCCAGAAAGCAGAGCACAAGGAAAGACAGTTAGAGAGGCAAGGGCCAGGGACAAGATTTAAGTCCCCAAGGTTACACCCCCATGACCACCCAGACACACCCAGAATTGTACTTTACTAATCCCCAGGCAGCAATCAAAGCAATCAAATTGACAATCAAAATTAGCCATCCCAGGGAGCCACAGGAGGGATATAAGAAAGAGTGGCATTTTCTGATGGGATCTTTTTAGGCTGTTGGGTTGAAAATCTTCAGCAGCAAAGCAAAGGTAGTAGCAGGGATTGGCTACAAGTTTGATGCCATAATACAGGTGAGATGTACAAAGAGGAGGCAGGCAACCAGAAAGACAGGGAGGCTACAGGGACCCCAGAATAATTGCTGGCAATTTGGAGGTGAGAGGTGCGCAGAGGAGGAGGGAAGGCTGAGTGATGCCTTTTGTGTTCCTAGCTGCTTTGGAGTGGTTATTTAGGACCTGAGAGGGGAGTTCTGCAGAGCAAGTTTGAGAGAGGGGCCGGGAGCTCCAGCTACCCATCTGCAGGTGGCAATGCTGCAGAGAAGACCCCAAGCTGGAGCAAGGGCGTGAGAGGCTTGGTTTGGGGAGAACCGTGAATCCCAGATGGAAATTTGGGGTAGATCTCAGAATGGGTTATTGCTACCCATGCCACCATGCTTGAGTCTCAAAAAGATGATGCTGAGCAAAGTAAGCCAGACATGCCGGGCACCTGCTGTACGGCAAGTAAATGGTCTGTGATGATGGCAGCAGGAAGTGGACAACTGGCAGGTCAGGGTGGGATCAGTTGGAAAGGGGCAGGGGCACTTTGTGGGATAAGGGAAATATTCATTATTCTGTGTGTGACGTAGTCACACTGGTGTGTAGTACACATATAAGACATATGCATATTCCTATTATAGAACTCATGTCTGTACATATCATTTATCTACATCATTTCTCTGCATATGTGCATATATAAGTATGCATCATTTGGGATACTGTGGGGAGAGAAGATAGCTGGAAGGCTGCTGGGGTAACCCTACAAGAGGCCGCAGTGACGACAGAGTAAAGTAACTGGGTTTGGACAGTCTGTTCATTTCTTCCCAGGATTACTGTAAATATGACTATGAACTTGATGGTTTAAAGTAACAGAAGTTCACTCTCCAGCAGTTGTGGAGACCAGCAGCCTGCAGTCTTGGCGTGGGTGGAGTCTGGCACTCTGCAGCTCAGTGGCTGCTGGCAAGCTTCGCCATGGGACATGGCTGTGTCGCTCTGTCTTCACTGGGCCTTCTCTGTGTGCATCTGTGTTCCCCTCCTAGGGACAGCAGTCACTGGACCTGGGCCCATTCTTACCTAATGAACTGTATGGGCCACACCTGTGAAGACCTCACTGCCAAGGGAGTGTACATGCTGAAGTTCAGGGTGGGCCTGAATGTCAGGGACCCTAAGGTGCCTGGCCAGGCAGGTTTGGAAGCAGAGCAGACAGGGCTGGCTGGTGCCTTGGCAGCACTGGGAAAGAGGAGATGGAAAAGGGAATCCGATGTGGAGAAAGTTTGAGCTCGAACAGCCAGGTGGAGGCCCCCAGCCAGCACAGTGAGACTGCAGGAGGAGCCTGTTCAGGGGATACCTCAGGGGTCTGGTTGGGCTACACCAGGTTTGAGACGCTGTGTGGACCTCCACATAGGAGAGTCCATGGGTCAGTACACTGAAGAGTCAGGAATATATGAACAGCATTCAAAGGAATGGGTAAGATCCTCTAGGGAGAATGTAGATGGGCCCCAAGCCTGACCTTGAGCCTTTGACCTTGATTTTTTAAACAGGAAGACAAAAGTATCCATAGCATCTATGAATCTCCAAACACAGAGATAGGTGCAGGTTACAGGAAAAATGAGCATAGGAAGACCAAAGGGCGGGGATGGGGTGGAGAGGTGCTTTGAGATTTTGCTGTAGCACTGCAGAAATGAATCAAAATTATTTTCCATGTTTTTATGGCCTTTGACAGAGCCACCTACTCAAAACTGCCTAATCCATTTCAAGCAAGACTGGCAAATGCTGATGTTTCTCAAAGAATGAAAAAGCTATTGTGATATTCAGCAGAACACTTCCAGCCTGGATGGGACTGGACTGTGGCCTTCTTCTTCCTATTCCTGGCCAGGTGCCCACTAGAGGAGCTGTTCCAGACATCCCCTCTGTGGTAACACAGAACTGGGGTTCTCAGAAAGATTTCTGCTTCCCTGAAGCCCTAGCCTTGGAGATCGTTTCTAAGTTATCCTTTGGATGAGGGGAAACTGAGGTCTTGTGAGTCAAGGATGCTTCTGTGACTGACATGATCCCCAGCCCATGGTTCAAGGCCTGCTTCAGGAGATGCAGCCACCTGAGCAGCTGTCTAGAGGTGGACGTGGCTGAGAAGAGTGAGTGACACATTGCCCCCATCCACCAAGCACCAGCCTGGGCCCAGCGAGAGCCGGGTGTGGCAAGAAATGAAAAGCAAACCTTAGCCTTTGCTCTTGGGACCATCACGGTTTAGGCCTGAGGGCTCAGCTGGCATCTTTTTGGGGAGCTGTTCAGAAAAACATCCTGTATGAAGGTAGGATACTCATGCTTTTTAACCAGGAACAAAGGCAACTGACAAGTCGTCCGCTTGGCAGATCGCTGCTGAGTCTCCTGTGTTCCAGCAACAGTGGATAAACTGACCAGGCCCTTTGCTCTGGGGCAAGATGTCCCAGCCCTCACAGAGCCCAGGCTTGTGTTGAGTGAGGAGGAATTGTCTTGGATTGCACATGAAATATATAGATAATGTACATAAGTAACAAAACTGTTCAGATTTATTTCTTGAAATAACACAAGTGCAAGTTTAATAAATAAGAACACCATCGTGTCTCCTTAATAACGATAAACACCAATCTTTGCCAGGAGATGTGGGTTGAGGCACTGTTTTCAGTAACAATTGCTTTTACTCTGTGAGTCGTGGAGGTGTGTGTAACGTCTGATGCACATGGGTTTCTAGAGCACTGCGTGTGGCGGTGCACGAGGTGGAGATGGCACTGCAGCGTGCTCTCCCCTACACGGCGTTCCGTGTTGCCACACAACTGAGCCATGAACAATAGCGCTAAAAATCACATCGTAAGTCTATGACCTTGTAAGGCCACATTACTATCTGTCAAGAGCTCCACGTGGGTCACGGGTCAGACCACAGGTTGAACATGCCTGCTATAAAGTCTACCAGTGACAACTGCCATGAAACAAACCAGCTTAAAAATAAAGATCTTGCTGCCATGTTTATGAGACACTGATAGGGTGGCAGACCAGGAAATTGGGCTGGCTTCTCTGGGAAAAAGACTTTGAAACTGAACTCAAAGAATGAGTGAGGCAGGGAAGGCAGGGGGGGGGTATGTGTGTGTGCAAAGGGCCTGGGGCAGATAAGGGCTTGGTCTATGTGAATCCTGGTAAAACAGGAAAGTGGGTTCAAAGTTCAAGGGGTACAAAGGAAGGAAAGATTCAAGGTGTATTGGAAAAGCAGATTTTGGTGAAAGCCTGAAAATAGAGGGCAGAAGGGACAGGTGGAAGTGAGGGGCCACTACTCCCGACCAGAATGGCAGATAGATTCAGAAATGTGTGTCTGCCCTGCTGCTGTGGTTTCTGATGCTCCGGTTCTCAGCAGTCTCACAACGGATGGGGCATCCGTGGAGCCGGAGGGAAGGCATCTCCAGTAGAAGATGCTGGGCTGGTACACAGGGACCTGGCTTGAACAGGCCCTCTGGGTGTGGTGACCGTACTCAGGTACCAGCCACTGAGCACGTGACTTTTGGGATTCCAGGGGCTGGGGACAGAGACTGCCAGCATAGAGACCAGTGGGCCTCTGGACCCAGCGAGGTGCCACCATGAAGACACTCCAGAGGCACCTCAGTGGGGACAATGTGGGTGTTCTGGATGGGGCAGGGGCCTCCTCAAGCTGCAGGCCCAGCTCATATCCTGGGGTGTCAGCTAGTCAGGCCTCTGCTGGGGACTTACAAATTTAAAAACCTGTACAAGAAGGACTTCACCAACCTATCCCTTTGCTTTTCCCTAGAATTCCCCGATTAAATAACACACAGTGACAAATATTGTTGCTTAGGAAAAGGAGGAGGCAGAACGGACCACAGGCTGTGTGTGATATGGGAAGGGGACAGCCAATGTAGAAATGAGGATGTTCACAGAGTATCATGTGAGCTGGGAGTAAATTCAGGCTCTCTCTCTGGAAAAGATGAATCTACCCTGAGCTGGGGAGGCAGAGGGGAGGCTGGGGTGCAGCAGCCAGAACCCTTCGCCTGCACGGTCCCCTCAAGCACTTCCTTTTCCTGCTTAAGTCTGCTTTGCAATGCTGTATGGCTTAGGACGCAATGCTTCACCTCTCTGGACCTGTCATTCTGCAGTTGCTATAAATCGTTTGCTTTTCACAGTACACCAGAGTCCAGCTGCCCCTTTCCCAGATGAGCTCAGGAAGGCCCGACCTGAGGCTTTGCAGCCAGCAGGCTAGAGTCAGGATTTGACCCTGGTTCTTGCTCAGCACTGACATTTACCATCAATCCAAATACCAGGTGTTATGGATTGAAAACTGGTGGTCAACTTAACGCCAGCTGTATTACATCAGCATGGCGCAGGGAGATGTTTCACCTGAGGAAAGTTGCCAACATAAATAGAGATGTGGAGAAGGAGAAGCTATTCACATTAGTTGCATTAAGGCATAGGTGTTGAGGCGCTGTGGGTTCTTGTATGAGTTGCTGTTTGAGCCATTGGTTCTCCTGGAGAAGCTTTGGTCTTCACATCGAGCATTGCTTCCTGGCTCCAGAGAGGAAGATGTGTGTAGCTTGGTCTCCAGGATGAACTCATCACACTGGCTTCCTGGCATGTACTCGACTGTGCTTGTCGTCGGAGGAGCTTGGGGCCTCCGTGTCGCTGAGGATGGCTGTGGTACTTTTCAGGACAGTCCTGGAGTTGTGGTGAATGTGACTTCTCGGCTCCAGCGTAGAACCCTCAACCTACCAACACAGCTCCTTCACCCCACTGGCATAGACTTTCTGGCTTCCACCACTGACCTTTGGGCCTTCCCAGCATGGATCCGTAAAAGAGACTGGCGTGAGTCCTTCTTGTGGGCTCTGGACCTCCAGTTGGACATGTGGGAGGTGTTGTCATGAGCACTGGGTCTTTATCTGGACTCATGTGGGACATTGCTGTAGGATTCAGGCCCTTGGCTGAATATTCTATGTCTTCAGTGATGTGGATTTCCTCCATTTTCTTGTGTTAAGCTTGGGTGATAGCATAAAAATAATACTGTAAACTCCATGTCCTTATTCTAATTGTTCTCTGTATAACCCATGACTACACCACCAGGAGAGGTAGAGAAGCCCAGAAATGTGTAAGGCAGGGCTTGCGATGACATCATTTGTGAAATATGTTCTTTGATGCTTGGTGATGGCTCAGGTCTGCAGTGGCCCCCAGAAGCTCCTGTGTGGAAGCTTGGTTCCCTACACAGCTGTGTTCACAGCTAAGGATGCTGTGGTGACAGGATCGAGAGACTCCGCCCTTAGGAATGGGTTGGTCTACCCATGGGTGCGCAGCTCTGTGGGCTTGAGGATCGGCTCTATTAAGAAAGCCAGCTCCTCCTTCCTGTCCCCCTTTCCCTCTCTCTCCGGCCACCATGAGGTAAGTTTCAGCCCCTTCAGCCCTCCCGGCCTGATGCTTGCCTCACCGCAAGGCCAGACACCACAGGGTCCAGTGAGACTTCAGAAAGCTGCGCAGGGCATTTCATTTGGCACTTTGTCATCGTGGCGGAGAGCTGGCCCACATATACTTATCCAGCCAGTATTTACTCAGCATCTAGAGCTGGCGCTGGGTCCCCTGGGTTAGGATTTGGGTAGGAAATCCTTTGCATGGGAAACCCTGCCCTCTCAGTTTATGTCCCAGTGGGGACACAGACAGTTGCCCTGTAACAGACTTGTCAGGGGCCAGGTACCCCTGGAGAAGTGGCAGGCTGAGGCCAGGTAGGTGCAAGCCATGCAGAGATGGGGCCTCAGGAAAAAAGGCTGTGGGTAACAGCAGGAGGTGGAATGGGGACAAGATGGGGACATTTCTGAAGCTCCAGCGGTGATTCCAGCATACAGGCAGGTGGGGCTACTGTATGGGAGTTGGTGATGTCCTTTATCTCTGCAGGCTTGAGTCACACAGAAACATTACCCAGGGCAAGGATGGGATCATATTTGCCTTGCTGGAAAGTGACCTTGTCTTCCCCAAGGACAGATGGCCAGGAGGGGAGACCTCAGCAAGGCGAAAGTGGGATCACACTGGGTGCTTGTGGACAATGGGTCAAATGGTGGCTCGAGGGAGCGGAAGGCGAGTTGGAGGATGGTGGCAGCGGGATGGGAGGGCGCTGGTCGTGTTCGCATCTGAGATCTCCAGGCAGAGCCAGGGGATGTGCTGCTCAGCCTGGGCGGGGGGGACTGAGGGGAAGTTGAGCATGACCTGTGTGGTCCCGCTACTTACTTGGGGAAAAGGAAGGGTGAGGACAGGCCGGAGCCAGCTTAGAGGAGGAAACGGAGGCCTGGGAGCAGCAGTCTGTGGTGCGCATGAAGCTGGGCAGGGCTGGTGGTGTGGTGGCTGCACATGAGACTAGCATTCAGGGAGATGGAGGCTGGCACATGGGACAGGGCAGGGGGAGCAGGGGGAGCCTCCGATTATTTGGGCTACCAAGTCCTGGAAATGTGATTGGTCCAGATCAAGATGTGTAATAATCATGAAATATGCACCAGAGTTTGACTTAGTACCCAAAAAGATATGCCTTGTTTTATAACATGGATTGTGTGGTAAGATATTTTGACTGTGTCGGGTTAAATGGAATGAGTGCTCACAATTAATTTCCTTTTTTAAAAAATATTTTTAATGGAGTTATGAGGAAGTTCAAAGGGACACATGTGGCTCATGTGGTTTCTGTTGGGCGGCAGGGAGTATAGGATGAGACCAGAGGGTGAGGACACACTCTGCTTCTCTGCATCCTGAGAGGTAAGGGACAAGGGAAGACCCACCAGGGGACACTGAAGCAGGAGTGCCAGCACAGCATAGTCCTGGGGACACATCCTCTCTACCGTTTGACAGCATTGGTGCAGGCAGAATGGAGTTGGCGTGGCTCATGCTGGGACTAGCAAGACCAGAGGAGGGTTGGGGAGTTCAGGATGTCTGGGCAGGGGCCCTGGAGCCGGTGCTGGAAGAGCGAGCTGGCAGGAGGGAGTATGGAGCAGAGAAGTCCCAGGAGAATGGACTGCAGCTCTCAGGGAGGTGAGGGTTGTTGCCATGGGAACACTGGTAAGGATGGTGCTGCCACTGGGTCGGGAAGGGGTAGGAGTGGCACGGGGATGGCACCCAGGAAGGAGAGGTAGGGACCTGGGGGAGGCCAACAGGAGGGCCACGGTGAGGCAGTAATGGCTGTGGTGGTGTGAGCTTGGCAGGGAGGGACGGTTCACTGGTGTCTGCAGAGGGTCCTTGGGCTGCATCTCCAGGGCAGAAGGGCAAGAGCAAGAGGGCAGGAGGAGGCAGAGTCACTCCCAGGACATCTCCCCTTGCCAGGGGATGCCTCCAGCACCTGTGCCTCTTAGCGGGCTCCACCTCCCAACACGGGTGCACAGGGCTGAGTTTCCAACATGGAAATATCTTGGCCCCCGACTTTAAGATGGGTGGTATGAAACAGGGAAATACAACTTGGGTATGATGGTGCCTATCTAATCCCAGCACTTTGGAAGGCTGAGGCAAGAGGATTTCTAGTTCAAGCCCTGCCTGGGAATCTCAGTGATTTAATGAAACCTTGTCTCATAATAAAAAGGGCTGGAGAGGTAACACAGTGCAAAGGCCCTGGGTTCATTCCTCACTACCTGGTCGGGGGCACAGACAGGCAGAAAATGGGCTGAGCAACATAGCTGGGAGGCCTTCCAAGGAGCACTCTGTCTGTGCAAGGCCACAGTATATAGAAATGGCTGGGACTCAGAGAGAGGCTAGTGAGGAGAGCTGAGGACATGAGGCAGTTTGTTCAGCACATATTAGAGACTGGAGGGTGGGAGGCAGGGGAGAAGGGATTGGCCAGCTGAGGCCGGGGGACCCAGGCCCTGGCGTGCTGGTTCACCGTCCTTATGCTGAGTGACCCTGGCAGGCTGTACTTGCTCGGCAGGGGCAGAGACATGTCTGCTTGCACACAGGCAGGCGATGCCCTGCAGGGCTGCAGCGGGGGGGGGGGGGGGGGGACGAGACGCCGAGGCTGCAGGGTCCCCGTGCAGTGCTCAGGCGCAGCCCTCAGCAGCCTGAGCTGCTCCTCTTCCTCCTGCAGGTCTGCTGGGCTCGCAGGGCTGCCAACAGAGACACCGCCGCCTGGGCCCTGCTGTGCCCATCTCGTGCCTGGCTTGCTCTAATCCTGACGACAGTTTTTCTACACTTTGGTTACCACAATCAGGTTAAAATGTAGGTCACCTTGCTCAACTTTAAGCTAAATTATCAGGGGGGCGCAGTACAGCCCTTCTTATCTTTCTGGCCTCAGATTAACGTCCTTTGGCAGAGAAGACCCCTCCATTCATACTTCCCTACTATTCCACCGGGAAATCTGGCCACGTCTGGAAACCACTGTGGTTGTGAAAAGCAGCGGTGCTGCAGGACCTGGCGGGTGAAGGTCAGGAACACTGCAAGCCCGTCCAGGCCTGTGAAGGTGGGCCCTGCCCTGCTGCTCTTCCCCTGGCCCCTGCTTACTCCCTAGCGATGTTCACTCTGCTCTAATTACCTGGGTGGTTGACTTAAAATAACCCTGTGTGTCTGCCTCACCCTAAATGTAAGTCTAAGACATGGGGACTCTTTGTTCTCTATCCTGTGCCCAGGGCCTGGCATTTGGCAGGTGCCCATTAATGGGCTGTTTCTTAAGTAGGTGGAGAAATAGGAACCTGTCAGGAAAGGTGATTTCACTGTGTGGAATTTGGAATTCATGCATCTGGTTTATCCAGATCTGCCCAATGACACATGTAGCTCCAAATGGGATTCTTTCATGTAATTAAAACAAAGTTACTAGTCAAGCTGAGTTCTGTTGTCCAAAGTTCTGTGTGAGACAGGGAATGAGCTTTTTGGAAGCGACCTTATGCATGTTAAAAGTTCACCTAAATCCCCAGTTGTTGAGGAACCAAGGCAAAGAAAGAGACCACACACTGAGCATCTAGTTTATAAAATGTTGCCATTTTATCTTGTCACTGTAAAGAGGTTTATTTCAACCAGATTGTAACAAAATTACCATAGCTTATTCCAAAAGAAAATTTTAATACAAGAGATTTTAGAAAATTAAACATATTTGCTTAAAAATTCTATCATGTAAACCTTAACAGAAGAGGGTAGTTAGGATACTATGTGTCCACTTGCACCTGTGGCTGGCCGTGTCCTGCCCACCTGCCACTTGGGCTCTGATGCAGCCTCCCGGTCCGCCCTAGATGACTCACTGCTCAGCATGGCCAGCACTCAGGTTGGAAAGGTTCGCTCCTCCAAGAGGTGTGGCCATACCAGTGAGGCACAGTGGTCTGCAGGCCACTGCAGAGGCTGAGGCTTTGTTTCCAGGATGATAAGGGCCAATCTCCTTCCCTGACCCTGGAAACCCATGCCTCTGGGCTCCTTTCTTGAGTGTTCAGCAACTTCTCTGTCCTCTGTCCTGAAACAGGCATCTGTGTCTTTACAGATGGTAAAGGGACCCAAAAGAGACTAAGTGGCTGCTGACAGTTCGGACAGGGAGCCAGTGGCTCCCCAGACAGAACAGGGAAGCATGCAGTAAGAGAAGGGATCTGGTATTGTCCACAGGGCAGCTCAGCCCTCTTCAAGGAAACCAAACCCTTCTCCTTTTCGACTTCTGTAAAAATTTTGGGTATAAGAAAGCCCATTGAACTTGGTTGTTAGCACTTAAGAACAAAAGTAAGGGCTCTGTGATGAATCAGAAGCTACCATGATCAGGCCCACAACACATGATGGCTCACGGTGAAACAGTGGGCTGGTGCATTTCAGCACAGGGGTGACATATGGGGCCAAACCCCAGGGTCCAGCTGTGCAGAGCCAGGAGCTATGATGCTAAACCCTCATTCCTATCAATCCAGGAGCTGAAGTTTTATTTCAGAAACATAATCAAGACCATGTGTTACTGAAACAGTAAAATGAACTTTTTGGCACAGAAATGTTAGATAAAATATACAGTGCTACAGTTGTGCAAAATTAGCACAGAAGCCAATCTGAACAGCAAATATTTAACATTAGCTTTAATAACATAATGCACAATATTTTGAAAAATGTTCATTACAATAGACCTTGTAAAGAGTCGCCTGTCTCCAGAAAACAGCACGCGTCTGCCAGGTCGGAGCCTCCAGGCTGCAGAGGCGGCCGCAATGTCTGGCATCGTCTGGAGTAACACAAGGAGAAGGCAAGACAGTTCCTGCTGCTGGGGACTCAGGTCCAGGGTTACCCCTCTGGGGGCTCAGTCTCACATGCTGGGCCACCAGGGACCACCCATGCCAGGGTCTTCCTTGGACAGGTGCTGGGGGACGTAGATACAGCCGTCTCTTGGCTGTAGGCCAGAGGCTGCTTCTGGAGAGCTGGCTGGGCTGGGGCCAGGGCGTGTGGGGAGGATCTGGGCTGACAACCACAGGCAGGCTCTGGCAGCTCCTGGGAGTGTGTGTCTGGACCTTGGAGAGCAGGGCCTGGCTCTGTGTGGCAGGTTGGCCAGTGTCTCTTAAGTGGCACAGGCAGATGGAGCTGTGGGCAGGGGCCAAGGCCCAGAATGGCACAATTAGGTCCTCACATGAGTAAAGCATCCTGTAGGACTCAGCCACAGTGTAGTGCCCACAAGGCTGCCAAGGCTACTGAGTGGGTTTGGGGTGAGGAACGTACACCCCATAGGCAGCACTGTGTGGCACCCACTGGGGGGGAAGGCTGTGTCTGTTTGTTTCCTCACTCTGGGGTCCAAACCTGGGACCTAATGAGTGGACTCCTCTGCCTGTGGCCTGCTGGGATCAGCTGGGGCTTTGTCATCAGGTAGACAGATGTAAACAGCTTTCGCCAGCCTGCTGCTTTACAACGACGAACCTGCACTGTTTCAAAAGCTCCGCTGGAGTCACATACATGCACATTGGACAGAGGCCATGCACTTGTGAGCTAGAGTGACAGGGGACAGACAACCCACAGCCTGAGGGTGATGCTAGGGTTTCTGGGAGATCCAAGAGGGGTACAGACTGCAAGTGGCTGGAGCATTCCCACATGGCCCAGGGAATGTACTTTTCCATAAGGCATGTAGGTGAGCTCAGCAAGTTTTCTACGAATAATTGAGTTTTACAAAGCAAGGAGGTGGGGTCAATTTAGTTCTGGGTATCTCTGGGGTGGTTTTATTTTATTTTTTTATTTTTTTTTTGCTTTAAATTCATGTGTACAGTTTCCACAAGGTTTTCTGGTGGGGCAGCTGGAGAGGACGAGGGTGAGTTTTTGGTCCACTGGCTCCCAGTCTTGATCAGGTCCCTGGGCCCAGGGGCCCACTGGAGACAGTGGTGGGTCCTCCTCCTTCAGTGATATCAGCACACAGTGCTTGTTTGGAGGCCCACGCTTGCAGTCGTTTTTTCTTTTTTGTACCAGGGATCAAACTTTTGACCTCACACTTGCCAAGCAGGTGCTTGTGCCGCCGAGCCCTATGTGCTTACAGTCTTGTAGTTGGAAGCCAAGGCCCCCTTTACAGCCATTTCAAACCAAGAGCACATTGGGGGATGCAGCCCGAGACTCAGGCCACTTGGTTCAGGAAAGTTCTATATTCTCAGTCACGAGGCACAGCAGCCCAAACAGTGCTTGGGACCCAACTCAAACACCAGTCATTTGGGGAGACCAGGAGAGGAACATGTTGCTCTCCATAGCCAGAGCTCACACAGGCAGAGCCTTCGCTTCCCGAGCTGGCCACCAGGAACAGCAGGCTCGCTCTGCTTCCCGAGCTGGCCACCAGGAACAGCAGGCTCTCTCTGCTTCATCTGGCCCGAGGTGCCTCGAGAGCCCATCGTGCCTCCTGCGTTTCCCTGTGGAACTGTGTGTCACTGAGCTTTCCCTAACTGCCTGAAGAAGCTTCCCTCTGGTGACCAGGGGACCAGAAAGCATCCATCTTCCAGGTGATTCTTCCCCAAGTTTTTTCATTGAATTAGGAATGTTCTATGCTTACCAGGTGGCTTGCCAAGATGCCAACCAGTGAGTTGGAGCAGTTCCTGCACTAACCATGGTGGCTTCCATGATCACTTCACACACAGAATTCCCCAACAACTCCACCTGCCACAGGCAAAGATGAATGCACTTTCTTTCACAGTCCAATCTGAAAATTCTTCCAACTGCAGTCATCCTTGGAGAAGGCTCTTGCCTAGGCAGGAGTGGGTCCGTGATTCTGTAAGTTAAAGCAGCCACCAGCTGGGGTCCCGTGAAACCATTTGATCAGGCAGGTCCAAGGAGGAACATACGAGCTGCCACATGTTGGTCCTTGTCCTTCTCCCTGCCTGCTGAGGTCCCTGGACTATGACACCCTGCCTTGAGGCAAGAGGAACAGCACAACAAGTCTTAGGGTTCTCATCCAGTGGGAGCTTGTTTGGAGACAGATGATACACGGTGAATGTGACTTGAGGGGACAATCATGACCTATTAGACATGGAGCTGGGTTGAAAACCTGAGGGCCCATGAAACCTTCTGTAATGGTTCCCCAAGTCAAGTCTCTCAGGACCTGAGGCCAAGGTTACTGATGTTCAGAGAGGTCAGGGTCCCTGCCTGCCTGGTGAGCCCGACAAACCTTGCTCAGGCTTTCTACACAGCTCGTGCTTCCATCGGGCAATGGTCAGGAAGGTGGAGAAGTTTTCCAAGAATCAGAGAGAAATGTCACTGAAGACTCCTTCACCAGGCCACAGGGAATGTCTGCTGGAGGAGACATGCCAGTGAGGGCCACAGCAGCAACGCGACTGGGTGCCTGCTGACCATGGTGCAGCATAAAATGGAAAGGAACAAGATCCCATCCACTGGTCTGTGGGTCACAGAGAGGCAAATACTGTACATTAAAAGAAGAGCAAAAGAGCCTAACAGTCGTTCTATTCTCCTTGCGGGAAAGTCATTGGAGTTGTGCATCTCAGCCAGGGGATTCCCAGTCTAACTGGGTGCCTACCCTGCTGCTGGCCCCTGAGCTGCAGGAATGGGTTGGGCAGCTTTGGCTGCCCTGTCAGAGTAGTGACCACACATCCCAGTCTGCAGCGAGGAGCTGTCTTGTTCTATGGACAGGGACCTGGTGCTCTGAGACCAAGCAGTTTAATCAGGGTGGCATGAGGCTGACAGGAAGGTGTGCTCTCTGGGGTTCACCAAGTGGATGTGGTCATCACACCAAGGTGTCAGGGGCCAGCTGCTATGGCCAGGCCTCACAGAGAAGCTAGGGTGCAGGATTCTGCTGAGGTCAGAGGTCACCGCTCTGGGGCTCCACATTGCGTGTTTCCCTTGGGGGGCCACGGGACAACTTGGGGAAGCGGGAAGCCACTTTGGATCGGCTGTTCTTGTTCAGAGGTTCTCCAGGAGGAGTGATGTCACTAGAAGACAGGAAGAGAATCGCATTAGGTTGGGGGTTCAAATGCCAATGGGAAGCTAAGGGTTAGGTAGGTGGGTGAACAGGAAAAGTCACAGGAGAGCAGACAGCTTTGACCCAGCTCTGACTTGGAGAAATGGGGAATTTCTCCAAGTATTGCTACGTAAACTTTGTCTTCTGAAAGTACTGGAAGAGTCCAACTGGATAGCTTGTGGGGTCACTGTTCCAGACCCCATTGCAAGGAATGGACTGGCGATGGCTTGCTTTGACCCCATTTGCCTTGATATCCCAGCACAGGCACATTTCAAAGCCAAAGACCAGTGCTTTGGAGAAGACTGTATTTAAAGTCATGTATAAAAGATATATAACAAAAGTATAACATAGGGACCTCTTGTGGAACTGTCCCTAAGAGAATGATCACAGCACTGTGTAAAAGACTGTTTGCTCTGTTTGGCTGAGTCCAACAAGAGGGGATTACTGAGATTAGTCACCAAACACCTATCTGACTTGAGTAAGCCCTCTCTGACCTGTAAGGATGGAGGTCAGGCTGCAAAGCAGGGAGAGCACGATCATGCCACGTATACACTGTTTCATTTGTTGCATGGTTATTGCTCTAGCCTGATGAGGACAGGCCAAGCACTGGCCTCATCACCTCTGCTCTGTGCTGAGCCATGGGGTTTACCCCTCTCTTTAGCTCAGCTAGGGTGGCAGATATCATCAATTTTTGTAGAAGAGGAAACACCCAGGATGAGGCACATGCCATAAAGGTAGGAGAAGGCTGGTCAGGGCTGATCTGATGTCTATAATGTGGTGACTTTTGAGCTATATGAATTCACAGTAAATGAGGATCTCAGAGTTTCTGTGGAGGCAGCAGTGAGGCCAAAGGCTCATGAAGCTAAGCTGCAGCTAGGTTGGGGATGCAGGAGTCTGACAGCAAAACTTGTGAGCTGCTGTAGTCCAAGAAGGGGCCCTGATGACAGCTAAAAGGCACCAGGCATTGACTGTTTATGGAGGAGACTACTCCCTCACCTACGCCATCTCCCCCAGCCTCATGAGCCATGTGACACGGAGGTGGCTGGTGATTTCATCCTCTCACACAGGTGGAAATTGAGGCTCACAACACAGCTGGGCCAGGTCACCCAGTAGGTGGCTGAGGTGCTGTTCACACTGCTCTGACTCCAACTCTGGCATCTGCTCTCAGCTCGTTAAAGTAGGGCTTCTCAACCTGGATGCATTTTAGAGCCATCTGGAGAAGTTTAAAAAGTACCCTTGCTCAGGCCCAGGCCCCAAAGATTCACGTCATTAATTGGACAGGGGAGGGCATGGCCTCTGTTCTATTAAAGTAGGCCAGCTGGGCAGAAACAGCTGGAAATTTGAAGACAGCTAAAGTGGAAACAACTCCATTATCTCTAAGGTTTTAATACTGGCTTGTTGGTGGGTTGGCAAATTGGTCAAATACCTGATGGCATTTGAACTTTGAGAAATGGCTTTAAACTGTCTTTGGAAAGAGGCAAATAGGCACACTCTCACTTCACGTAGGTTAGTAAGTGTGATTGCTGTGTGCAGTGCTCAGGATTTTTCTGGAAGCCATGTGCTTTTGTCTGTTGACTTCAATATGGAGAGAGGCTCCCTTCTCTCCCAGGAGACACCTGGATCAAATGTGCTGTCACTGACCCGAGCCTGCCAGCCACAAGGGCTTCATAAGCAACTTCTTTCCCTTGAAATAGGACTGCAATTCTGAGCTTTCTTCACAGGGTTTCCCTTTGAGTCTATTATGAGAAGACTATTCACATAGAAAAAGACCCCAGGTTTTTAAAAAAAAAAAAAAAAAGCTCCCTTGTCTTTAACAGGTGAGGAAAATATGGCAGGAGAGGCTCCTTCATCTTCCTTATCTCAGCTCTTCAGTCTCGATGCACTGTTTGAAACACATTATTTCTTCATTATTTTTTGGAATTGGTAACATAAAGTGGTGTGCAATAAAAAAGTGTGCCGAGATAGAGGTATAAAAAGAGCCTCACCAAGCCTGTCTTTCGGCAGCCACAGTTATGATTTTTAATGTACAGTACCTCTGGAGTTCTCTACTGCAGCTAGAGGTATACATGCGTGCACAGCTGTGTGTGGATATATAGGGTTTGCTATTTCTAAAAAAGGAAAATTATTCACTGTGCTGCCTCCTGCTTCTCCCTCTTAATGATGTATCATGGAGATTTTTTTTTTATAACCCTCCACATAGACCAGCCCTAACATGCTGGGAAAGGGCTGACAAAAGTTTCTTAAGTGTCACGTCACAAACCTTTCAGGCTTCAGGGGCCCTTCAGTCTCCGCTACAGCCCACCACTCTGCTCTGGTAGTAGGAAAGAAGCCATGGATACTGCATAGGTAAGCGGGAGCTGATGGCACCCTATAAAGCTTCACTAACAGAAGCAGGCAGAAGGTAAGGTGTGGTCCTGGCCTCTCTGGCTGGCCTCGGTGCTAAACTCTTACGTGTTAATAGGTTTGAGCAACCACACAGTTCCAAGGCCAGGTGCACTGGCCCAGAGCACATGCCCAGTGCATGGGCCTTCCTCCCTCATGAGCCTGACTGCACAGAGAAGTCACCCACCCTTGTGTCACCCTCAGATCTCAGGCTACATGATGGGATGAATCTTGCTTGGGGACTACTGGCTCTCTGAGTGGCATCTAGGACATCAAAATGTCACACCCTGGGTGCATTTTAAGCAGCTTTACTCTCCTTCCTGAGATGGTGCAGAGGCTGAATGCCATGAAGCTGAAGGGGGCACACTGCTGGGAGGTGTGGGTGCTAGGGCCAGTCCTGGGTTTGAAGCTACCTCCATCACTCTAGCAGCATGTGATGACCCAAGAAAAAAATTTTCCCAATATGAGGGACTGAACCCAGGGCTTTTTGCACTGAGCTATACCCCTCCCTTTTGAATAGGGTCTCACTAAGTCACTAAATGGCCCATCCTTGGCTCAAATTTGTAATCCTCCTGAGTCAGCAATTACAGGCGTGTGCCACTATGACCAAAACTACACTATTAACCAGAAAGCCAAATGCTACACTGACCACCTGGCTATGTGTGGCTATACTTCCAAGTGTTCCCTCCCTTCTCTCTTGTTTGTTATTGTTATGCCTGCCATGACCTCTTTCCTGAGCTAATATAGTTAGAATCACCTGCCAACCTTTCTCTGCCCCTAGATCAAAACCACCTGGAGAGCAGGGCCCTCATCTGTTGTCCCTGTGGTTTTTCCAAGCACATGGCTAGAGCAGGTGCTTGAAAAATACACACTGCCTGTGTGAACGATGGCATTTTCAATATCCAAACTGTGGGCCTTGGTGCCCATGGTCCATCCTCTGACTGGAACTGAACGGCAAGGCTCATCACAGCCTGCCTCAGGGTCTAGGATGGCCCCTCCCACAGGCAGGACATCCTGCTGTGCTCCGGTTTTGACATTGACTATCTTGGGTTCCTGCTGAGCTGGAACCAAATGGGCCCTTGAGTTATTCCTTTCCTTGTGGGGCTTGGCATAGCACACTTGCCAGACAAATTCATGTGGCTTAAAGGGAGGCCACCTTAATCCACAGCAAGCTGTGAAAGGTGTCAGGCAGAAGGCCTGTCCTCAAGGCACACAGGCCAGAGGAGGTAATCGGCTGCCCCCAAATTCCAGTCTCTCCAAGGAAGTATGGCCTTACAAGGTGTGGGATTTCTAAGGAGGATCTAAAGGACACAACCCAGTGGCTACTGGTTTCCTATTGATGCTGAGTGCAAGCAGCCACAAACTTAATGCCTTCGAGGGTCATTCTCCTTGAAACCCCAGTCATTTAAAATATGTAACAGCAGCTGAGAATGGTGGCACATGCCTGTAATCCCAGCACTTGGAAGGCTGAGGCAGAGGATCTTTGCAAGTTCGAAGACCAATCTGGGCTACAAAGTGCACTCAAGGCCAGTTTTAACTGAATAGTGAGACCCTGTCTCAAAAAGCTAAAATAAATAAATAAATAAATAAATAAATAAATAAATAAATAAATGGCAGCATGCTATTCAGAACCAGCTGTAAATGAGTGTTATGATTTTTGTACAGCTGTTCACATGAATAAACACTATTGATGAGAAAGAAAAACAAAACTTAATGCCTTAAACAGGGTGGTTGCTCCTCTTACAACTGCAGAGGGCACATGTCCATCTCACAGTGCTTGAGGGTAGTGACATAATGCTATGCATACCCCACATACAGACTTAGAAGGGCCAGGTTTCCTTCCAAGACTCTGTTCCCTGGGCAGCACCTGGAGGTCAAGGCACTTTCAGTGCCCAAGGTCCCTTTCTCTAGGAGGTAAATGGAGAACAGCAGCAATAAAGGCCTGACTGCCTAGATATGGAATCAGGGGAGGGGAGGGAGACAGAAGCTAATGTCTGCTCAGCATCGCTCCTAGGGCCCATTTATACACATATTCCACCAACATGGACAGGGGCAAGGTTCTCTGTTCTTGTTTCCAAAGAAATACTTGGTTACTATGAAAGCCTTAGTATTTTACTTGGAAGTGCAAGTCTCATGTTCAAAATGTGTGTTCCTTTGGATTTCCCCCGTGCACAAACATGTATCTGTATCACATAAATGAAGCCTGCCTAACATACATAGTTTTAGGGTCTTTTTCTTTTCTTCTTTCTGGCTTTCTCTTAGTAAACTGTCTTTAATTCCTAGACATCCAAGAGCCAGGCAAGAAAACTCAGAAGGTGAGTGGTTGGCCCCATGTCCTAAGCATTAGGTAGGAGTGTGGCTGGCCTCAGCTGCAGACCTCCTGGGTCTGCATGCCAGCACTCTGCTGGGGATGAAGAGAAAGCGCAGTCACTGCCTGGCACCCAGTGGCATCCAGACAAGGGCTTCACCTGAGATCTGAAGATAGGACGTCAATGCCTGACCAAGACAGGTCTCCTCAGGTAAAAGTGAAAAAGCCCAGCACCTGCTCTCCGAAACTGCGTGGACAGACCTGAGCACAGCAGTTGCCATAACCACCCTGAATCAGGGCTACATCACAGACCTGCTCATTGGTTATCTCTGTCACTGCCCAGGGTGAACCACGGCACAACTTCCACAGTCCATGCCTTAGAAGTGTCCGGTGGACTGCCTTGGTCAGGCAGGAAAGAAATGAGTGTCCCTGACCCTTTATCCTGCAGAGAGGACAGGCTACAGCCTCATGTTGCCTAAGGGACCCCTGGAAGAGGAGTGGCAGGTCCAGCCCAAGTGCACCTGTCACGCTGACAGCTGTGGGTCTGGACTGGGGGATAGAGAAGGCAGCTGTAGGTTTTCCCAAGGTCTCAAAGAGGCTGTCAATGAATGGCAACTATAGTTACTGGAGATACTTTACAGACTCACAGGCCAGTTTCATCTTCAAGTCCTAACCTTGTCTAACAATGGGTGCTTGGGGTGCAGGGCTAAAAAGCTTATGTCATCTCCAGCCAACCTGGTCCAAATAGTGCCATTTCCTTCCCTTTAATAACTGACATCCTGCTCTTCCAGACCCTCACCCCAAATTCCGCATGTTCCCATCCACATCCAGGAGATTCCATCAGCTTTGTCTTGAGAAAGTGTCAGGAGCTGATCCCTGTCTACCCTCCTAGCCTGATGCCAGCACCTTCCCTCACCTGGGCTACACAACGGACTCTCAGTTCACTCTGAGGAGAGCGAGAGGCCTTGCCAGCTCCTCTCTTGCCTTCTCAGCCTTTCCATTTGCTTTTTTTCTGCCTGGCTCAATCCCTCAAGTCCCCATACTGGATCAATCTACCCTTGTGGCCTTCCCCATGTTTTCTCCACTTGATCAGTATATATCCACTTGGCTAGTTCATGTCTGTCTAACCCACCAGAATGTCCATGAAGGCCGAGATGATCCACAAATTGCACATAGTATGCCCATAATAAACACTGGATGGATGGTTAGATGGAGGAAGAGATGGACAGACTGAGGCATTTCCCTCCATGTCACCTCTGTTTGAGTCCCCAGGTAACCCTGGGCTGTTCTCTGTGCTCAGGCTGAGCCAGCTTTGCTCAACTTCAGAACACAGACAGATCCCAGGAGAACCCAGCCAGCCCAGTCTTACCTTTTAGTGTTTAGACTAATCTTACTCCTTTTATTTTCATGTATTTTGAAAGCAGTCCTAATGGTTTATATATAACATTTCCCTTAATAAATGTACTTGCATGGAAGGGAGCTACTTAAGTGTGTCTGTAATTTTCTCATCATGTTTTCTTAGTTTTCTAGTCAAAACAAGTTTTAATCACAGCAGTTCTATATGTACTAGGAAATAAAGATTTTTCCTCTTGTTCTTGTAATTGTTAATAATTACCAATTGATCAATCTAGTATTTATATTCCACTTGTATTAGCTACCTGGGGTGGATGAGGAATGGAAAAGGGCAATTATTACAGCACTGAGTACCTACCATGCGCCATACTGTTTTACACTAACTGTCAGTCCACTCTGCCTGCTGTGAAGGCACAGAGGTGTCCTCTCCATTATCGCCAGTGAAGAAATACAAGGTGTGGAGAGGAGGATAGTGGCCAAAGCCATGCAGCTCAGTGATAAAATGCGGACTCAAATCCCACATGGTTCCACTCCTTCTGGCCCTGTGTACTAGGTTTTCTGACATCCAAATATTTAAACTGTGGTCTCCAGTGAAACACTGTTTCTTGGTTGTCAGATCATAAACACCCTGCAGTACCTGGGGCTCAGACTGCCCTTGGGACTCAACCCCTTCTGAGAAGTAATCTGAGGAGATCTGGAGGAGCCATCTGGAGGTGGCTGTGATTCTGGATGCTAGACCAGGCACATCAGGCCTGCAGACCATGCTGGCTCAGTAGAAGACTCTCTGGCCCTTGGGGTTGACGTTCAGCACCTGAGGAGACCAGACCCAGGACACCATGTGCCTCATGGAGAGACTGCCATGGGGCAAACGGTGCCTCTCACTTACAATCTAAGGGCCTCCCTGCAGTCTCTTCCTGAACTCTGACCTCATCTCCTAACACCCCACTGACAGCCCTGGACTCCTCACAGACGCTCCTTGTTCCCACCTGAGCCCCTCTTTATCCAGGCAACTCCTGATTACTCTGGGCTAAGGAACTGAGACATCCTGAAGCACCCGGCCTGGGACCTTTTCTTGGGTAAGAGGTTCATGACTCACTTTCTGATGTGCTCTGTGCCTTACAGTCTCACAGTCATTAAAGCCAGGTCTGCTGCTTCCTAGCTATGTGACTTCTCTGTGCCAACTTTCCTCCTCTGTGAATAAGAGATGGTAATAATACATCTAATCACTGGATTGCTGGCCCATGTGTCACAGGCTGGGGGCTATCTAAACACAGGCTGTGTGCATGGCTGTTTCACCAAAGCCTTCTTTCTGGATTAACTCAACTCAAAGCAGGACTAAGAGTTCAGGATCTGGAGTCCTGGCTCTGCCATTCACCAGTCATGTGACTCACTGCAAATCACTTCCCCTCCTTGGGCCCAATTTTCCTGCCCCTATGGAAAAAAATGATGTGGGGAGTAAAACAATGCTCTACAAGGCTGCTGTGAGAAGTCAGTGGTACCGCATGAGCCTGTTGACCCTGGTCTGATACAGAGTCCCTGATTAATGTAGCCCAAGGGGAAATGAACCCACTGGTGTGCTGATCTGGGAGAATGTTCCTTTACCATAAGATCTCCACAGGAAAATTCCATCAAGGCCTCCAATAAAGTGCAGCTCTCCAGAATATAGGTGCCCACAACAGGAAAGTACTGAGATGACAGATTCCTTGGGTTTTACAAGCTAAGCATGTGAACCTGCCTTGGTCCAGCTCCTGCTGTATTTTCTAACAGCCCTGACCTTTGCAGTGTCTGATAGGCACCTTCTGGCCTGGATTTCAAGGATACCCTGTCCCTCTGGCCTCCAGGCAGGGCCTCATGATTCCAAAACCATGTGTTTGACAGTGATCTGCATATGATAAACACAGCTGCCATGAAGCTCAGCTGACGTGCACATGTGCCCTCCTGCCCACTTTGTGTCTTCAGGAATGACATGGTTTTCTTTACAATGCCATGATTAGTTTAGCACCCAAATCCACGGAGAGCTTCTGGCCACACTTATGAGACCACAGGGCAGCTTAAGGATTTAGAATTGGACAAAGCAGAGCAGGGTCTGGAGCTCAGGGCCTCATGGTCAAGTCGGTTCTGCCCACAGGGTTCCTTCCTCATCTGTAACAAAAGGCATTAGTCTGCCCTCGGCAATCCAGGTTGAGGGACATGAGTACTGGGGGAAGGGGAATGTCATCATCAAATTCTCTTTTCCAAATATAAAACAATCCCCTAAGTTTCCACAGGCTGGGAAAGAACCCAGCAGCTGAGCTATGTTGGAAACATCTCTCAAGCCCTAAACCCCAGAGCCATTCATTCTCTATGGTTGACATTCCCAGCAAGATGGCCTAAGCTCCAGGCATGCAAAGGCAGCTGATGCCACCTGGGGACACTGAGGCAGGTCTCACAGCCCTTAGGGATGGCAAGCAGCTATCAGAGGTGCTTCTGCAGAAGTATGGTGGCTTAGTGGGTGCACAGGGCTAGGACAAGGTGTCACTGGCTTCTTACAAAACAAGCTGTGCATCAGGCAGCTGTGGCCCTCCTGACAGCCATACATCAGGCCCCACAGAATGTGTGCATCTATCCACCCACTCTTCTGTCAGGGAGCTGCTGCCCTCCAATAACAATCTGTCTATGAGTTCAGGTAGGCTGAATGTCCTGTATCTTTACCCTGGGTTTGGCTCAATCAGTGGGCCTCAAGACATTGGCTTAGGTACACTGAGAACCCAAAGTGGGGACAACTGGGATGTCCCTAAAAGTTTTGCAAGTACTATAAGGAAAAACAGCACTTAAGAATCTTCCCCAGGGCTTGCTGCTGCTAGTGAAAAGACTACTCATTTATTGGGCCCTGGTTCTGTAAGGCACATACAGGTTTGGAGCTGCTCAGTCATTTTTCTATCAAATAGATCATACCTGAGAATGAAGCTAATACAGTTCTACTGACATTACTTGAAATTACTGAATCAGCCATTCCTGAACCCTGGGTCGAGGCCTTTGTTCCAGTTAGCCATTGTTCTATCCAAACTTAGGACCCTCTTGGTGCCCCACAACTACAGAAATGTATTCATCTCTTTATTCTTGCCATGGGTTGCACTGGAAGTGGTAGATTGGAACTGTTGGAATTCCAATAGCTTTTCCCTGGGATTACAAATGTGGACACCACCAGAACACACCGAGGTCTAGAGAGGGTTCTCTATACAGGCTACCAACCATTGTGGGTGTCTTGTACACAGCATCAATCCAGCAGCAGATAACTGAAAACCCAGTAAGTAACTGCTCTCAGTTATCACTCCTGGAAGAGTGTTGTCATCAATTGATGGTACCTCAGTGGGACAAGACAATTCAGGTGCAAAGGCCAGCTGACTTCTTGTGTGCAGTAATTGTACCTCTCTGATACTATATTACTTTTTTAAAAAAACTAGCCCAAAATTGGATAGAGGTTATTATACCCAAAATAACTTTATCTGCTTCCCTTTTCAGATGCTCCAATGTTTAAAAATAAAAGACATGAAATAGGACAAGCACTTGTAATAATATCTAAGCTGCCAACTCACATCGTTTTGGGACTGAAGTGAGAGTTTAAACAAAAAAGTAGAAGATATGACTGCAGTCAAAATAGCTTCCGTTGGAGAGGCACTTACAAGGTTTTTGCTATCAGCCTCATTTTACAGATGGGGATACAATGGCAGACAAAAGTTAAGGTCAGAAATTTCCTAAGTAGCAGGACCTGGAATTTGAACCCATGTCTATCTGACTCAAGGATGTGCTCTTTCTAGTATCTACCAAGCTGCACTCTGAATGTTATAGGAAATTAATAGCAGAGCTTGGACTTATATGTTATAATGAAATTTGATAATCTGCCACACTCACTGGTTTACTAAGGGAAAAAGAGGATCCTCCTCTGGGGGGACCTGCGGTTTGCAGCCTGGTCTCTAGGCTCAGCTGAGTGAAGGTTTGGTCATGGAATGCTACCACTAAACTAACAGATCATAGCGCTTCCACTTCCCAGATGAACTTAAAAAACATCTCAGAAGACAGACCATGGCCTAGAGACACACAGAAAGATTCATTTGAACTCTTAAATGTCCTTAGTGAACATTCTTACTCCGTGTTCCCAGGTCTACCCTGCATCTAGGGAACCCAGGCAAAGGTTAGCTGTACACATGCCTGCTACAACAAAAGCGATTATTATTACTGAAGCCATAACTGAATTAGCAAGTGCTCATTTTGTGTCTTCTGGTAAGGGCTCTAACCTCCTGAGACAGGTCTATTAGCAGACAAGGAAATAAGACACAAAACCTACAAATGGCCTAATCCAAGATCACTGAGACAGCAAAATGTATGGCCTGGAATGAAGCCTAGGCCTGTGTGACTGCAGCGCTCTCACCGCTGAGGCTGTTTTGCCTGCATTCTCACGGTAGATGCTCTGGAACAGCATGGCTTTGCTTCCTGTTGCATTAATAATTTCTTGATCTGGCATCCCAGAACAAGCTGGTGAGAAAAACATCTACAACTCTGTCACAGCACGCTCTCATGTGTGAACAACAGAAGCACACTCTTACCCAGCCTGTCTTATTGCCTGAGTGATGCTTGCTAAGCCAGTGGGCTGCATGCTCAGGGGGAATATTTGGGGCTACAGCTGGACTTTCCTTTACCTTTCCAGACCAGCACAAACACCATGGGCACATCAGACAAATCTGGGACATAAGCACAGTGGCTAGGGAAGGCTGGGATGAAAATGGGTGCTGAACACTTACCTAAAATGCCTTTTCCTCGATGGAATCAAAGTCCTCAGAAGTTCTATAACCTTCCCAGTCCCATTTTTTCCAGCCTTTTCTGCAACTTTTATTTAATTCAGGAATTAATCCCAAGAGAGGTAATGAATAGAACCCTGGACAGCAGGCACCATACAGCTGATCATGTCACCAGAGACCAAAAAGGTACAGGCTAGAGAGCCAGTACCCCTATTCCCCTCTCCAGAAGGCCTCCTGAAGAGAGGCAGATGGTCAAATGAGTGTGATGATACCTGGGCTTTATTCCCTCAGAGACCCACAGTTAAAATCTAGATCTTGGACAATCATGAAGCCGTTTAGAGTGCTCTGTTATTGCGTTGCCTTCAGACCATGGGGACAAGGCATAGAGGCTTCTAAGGTCAGCTGTGCTCTCTGCTTCCCCTCATCTCAGCTATGACACTACTGCTTGGTCACTTCATTCTTTGCCATTTACTTTGCTCACTTGAACAGTAACACAAGGCTCAAGGGAAAGGAAAAAGAACTTCATGAAGGTAATGCTGGCCTAATGCCTGGTACCAGGCTAGGCTAAGTGAACATGGGATTCTAGCTTCCATTTCTTTCTTAGCTACAAAACCCCAAGTCTACAGCTGCTTTTCTGAGACCTAACAAGTCAATTGCTGAGGCCAAGACAGGGCTCTGTGATTATGGCACCAGGTTCATGGTATCCCACACCAGAACAAAATGGCCCCTAGAATAAAACAAGGGCAGTCAGTCCTTTGGCCTCAGATGGCTGCTAAGTCCACAGTCTGGTCTGTTCAGAGAAGCCCTGCCTGTCAACAGGTAGGCCTTTCCCCACTGGAGGTGTCCATGCTTCTCCTTTGCTGCCCCTGATGATTTGTGGCATTCTCCCCACCGACACTCGTGACAGGGACGCCACCACATTTGTGCTGAACCACTGCTCCAGTGGGTCAGGTGCCAACTTGGCAGCAAAGGAGGACAGCTTACTGTTCTTAGTGCTCTGGGACTAGGTGTTAATTGTGCAGCTGTTTCACACCTAGAAGGCTTCTTTGGGAACACTGCTCTCCTTGTGATCCTGACACAGTTTTCTCCTGGCTTTCCTAGCTCCCTCTCCCCATCTCTTGCTAGCTCTATCTCTGGCTCCCATCCTTCATTGTCACCTCCTTTAGCACTTCCTTCTTTCTCTGGGAAACTTCACCTCTATTATCTCAGTGATTCACACAAGACAGCTGTTCTCATATGAGTATCTGGAACTTTTATGCTGAAGACTTTCCAAATTCCTGAAAGAGGGCTCTTTGGGATTTTTGATGGTGAAGTCAGAATTCCTGAGGGATTTCCCAAATCAGAAGTTATTCTTAAAGTATTCCTAATATGCTTCAGGCACTGTTATAGAAACCCAAGATGATCTGTTTCTAAAATAAAAACTTTGGTAGGCTCTACAAAAAAACTAACCCAGAGCAAATATCCAATCACTGGAAAACACCAGCGACAGAGCCAGGTGTAGCTGGAACAACCATGTGCCACATTAACCTCCCAGCAAGGTTAACAGCATTATCAGAATCATGTTTGCAGAACTTGTTTGTTCTTATGACTCTCATAAAGTCTCCTATGCACACAAACATATTAGTATTTATTGCATTTTCAAGCAAAACTCACCATTTTCAGCAGACAGAACCATGAGCACAAACTTTGATCTTGGTATCAATTCAAACCAATGCTAAGCAGTTACACTGTGACTATGTCTTTGTTATGCTCCAGTCATTCTTGCCAACCTTGATTTTCACCTCTATCTCTGCTGGACTGCACTTCCTACTGGATTTCATCAAACCAGGGCCATGGACAATTATCCCTGATATGCTGCAGCTCAATTATAATACGTATTCCCAATTTCATGATTGATTTTTCTGAAAATCTGAGATTCAGAAGAGTGCACATTTCCTGAGAAACTCCAGAAATTGTTGTCTGATGCCAGCTCAGAGAATGTAATTCTAGGGCACATTCAAGCTTCTCTTTCCCTTCTTTTCTTTGCCTGGCCCCAGGCCCATTTCCAAGACCTCATGGAGACCAGTTTCTAAATCTAGCATCTTCTCTTTTCCCTGTGTCCCCTTAACTTTTATCCATTCAGAAACATGTCTCATTCTCTAGTGCCTCCTTCACTCCTGCCTCAACTGCCTGCCTAGGTACCTACTCAACTGTCACCTGCTCCTCTCATCCCCAAATGATGACAAAGCTGACCTACCACCTGGCTGTGAGGATGACATGAAGACCTCACCCTGGGTCCTTACAGATCTACTCTCCTCCCTGTGGCCAACTTGATTTTCTGAAGGCTCATATGGAGTTCAAGTCTGTAAGGGCTCCTATGTTCAGGGACCAAGACAGATACTCCCTGAGGAGCTACCTCTGGAGGCCTGCAGGTATCCCCATATGCCCCAGTCACAGGGGCCTTCTGCACTATGCAGCAGTTCTGCACATCTGGAAAGAAAGGCTGCCCTTTTGTGTCTGCTGCTAAAATCCCGAAGATTAAATTGGTGTAAGACAGTGGGAATTCCTGTTATCTGTCCACATTAAAGACGCATATGCCTTCCACCACAGTGGCTTCTAAAAATCAGTCCTATAGAGCTTCCTGCCCAAATGCACCTCCACTGAGAAGTCCCAGTGATACTGTTTGAGGGAGGATGATCTGCAGACCTCTTAAACATTTAGGTTAAGCCATGGTGAAATGGATCATGAAACAGCCATGATGGAGGGTACTTCTATTCAGCTTTCTGAAGAAGTCAAACAACTTCACCCAATGGAAACCGGATACTGTAGGGCAGTGTGTAGTGTAGTTTCATTTTGACTTAACATTTTGCAAAGTTACCTGAGAACTCTGACAGCAGGTGTGCACTTTGGGTATAACATCTCCTTTCTCATCCCTTTATCTTTATGCAGTTTTTCCCATATATAAGTTCCTCACTTCTTTACAAGGCCTGCTTTCTGCTGGCTGAATCAATTACACACCTAGGATGCTTATTATATGTAAGGTGCTGTTCTCAAGGCATGATGTCTGTGCACTCCTGGAACCCTCCTGGATGGCTGCCATTATCCCCATTGTACAGGTGAAGACAGGGTGCAAATGACTTGCTTATGCCCACAGAGCTAGCTGGCGACACAGCTGAGATGTAATCGAGGGCAGTCTGATATCTTGACTAGGAGCTTTGCAAAATCTTACTGAATATGTGAAGGGATGAGATTTCTGCCTTATAATTGTGGCCCATGAGGGTAGAGCCCAGGTCTTATTTACTTGTGTAGTACCCTTCCTGGCCTCTCTGCTTATCCCAGGGCCTCTGATCCAGGTGATGAATGCTGATTTGAAGGAGAAGGCTGCTCCTGCCTCAAGTCAAACCCTGACCAAAGTGGGCATATCTGCAGCTGCCTAGCCTGGTAGGATGCCAGGAATAAAACAGAAGCACTCTACTCTCTCACCAAACAGCCAGTCTCCAGTTATTTCCAGAGTTTGATCACTCTCCACCCTGCTCAAGCCAGCACCTCTCCTACCTGGACCCTTTAAAAGCCTCTGCCTTGCCCCTCTCTGATTCTATTCTATAATAACATTAACAGTGAAGTTATCAAATATCACCAGGTCACATCACACCCTTGCTCTACACCCTCCTACAGCTTCCTAGGCCACCTAGAGTACATGCTAAAGTCATTCCTCTGGCCCTATCTGATCCAGTCCAATGACCGCTCCAGTTTCATTCCCCTTTTGCCTTCACACTGGCCACATTGGGCTGGGGGTTTAGCTCAGCAGCGTACATGCCTGCCTAGCAAGCATGAGGTCATGAGTTCGATCCCTGGTACCAAAAAATAACATACTGGCCACATTGGCCTTTAACACACAGGACTTGTTCTTGTCTCTGGGCTTTCACACTTAGAATTCTTCTACCTGAATACCCTTTCCCCAGAAATTCATGGCCCCTTTCTTCAGAAAAGCATTTCCTAAACATGTCATGGGCAAGCTCACCTGTGGGTTCATGCAGTGTCTTGCTCTGGATTCATCTTCTCTAAAAAGTCTTACATTTGGAAGAATATGTGTTTATTTGTTCATTTTTCATTTTCCCCACTTGGTTCTTGGTTTTCTTTTTCTTTCCTTTTCTTTTCTTTTTTTTTGAGACAGGGTTTTGCTACGCAGTTTGGGCTGGCCTCAAACTCACAGCAGTCCTCCCGCCTCAGCCTCCTGAGCACTGGGATTACAGGTGTGCACCACCTCATGAAGGTTTTTAGTTTTTTCTCTCTGAGGACTCAGTAGGTATCCAATACACAGAATGAGTGGATGAAGATGTTTGCTGAGCACAGGCCTCTGAGAGGCCTGCTCTGTTCCCCCTTGGCCGTTTTGTCTCTAGTCCTTCTGGACACCCCCACTTTTGTGGAGCTCAGTGAAGCTACCCCACTGCCTCTTCCTCATTCCTCCTTGTGGAATTGGTATCCCTTCCCCACCAGGCAGAAAGAGTGAGCAGGAAGGAAGGTATAATTACTATGATTTGGGGATGCCTGGGGTCAGAGAGGCTATCTGAATTAGTGGCTGTTCCCTTGTCGTTTTAAAAAAGAATGATTCATTATGATCTTCCTCAGCAGGAACCCTTTACGCCCAGAGGGCCTGCACCCTAAGGACTCTACTTTTAGGCAGCTGAAGGTGATTAAGTAGCATTTTTACACATCATCTTTTTAAGCAAGAGGGCTATAGGTCCCCCAGAGGAAGGGTATTCAGGGAATGAGTGTCCCAAGAACGAGGCCATTTCCTGCAGGAGGTCCTGGACTCAGATGGCAGAGCAGTCATCCTGGCACAGGCCAATCTCTCTGCCACCTGAAGAGCCAGGGCACAGTTGTGCTTTCTGTTACCACAGTGCAGGCCCTGAATCATTTTCTGATACTGGGAGATCCTGGGTTGCTAAGGAAGGATGGAAAGGCTGCCTTTCAGAATGAGTCCACTTGGAACAGCTACGAATCATGAGCATCTGCTACGTACTGAATGGTGCCTCTATTCCAGGGAAGCACAATGGAGTCCTGGCCTGCCTGCAACTTTCTCCTGGAATGACTACGCAAACCACCAACTTTTCCTACATTCCATGGCTTGTTGTTTTGCCTGTAAAGGTAGATGATGTATGAAGAGTTGCCTACTGGGTTTTTGTAAATATTTGCTCCTCCACTGGCTCTCCTGAAGGAGGAACAGCTGGTATACCATGGTAACTGTGCTAGGCACTCTTAAACAAATGATCACATTTAATACCCCAGCAAACAACACATATGGATGTGAGGACTTAGGGCTGATTATTCTCTTTAGACTATTACTGACCTTCAAACTGCCATGCTTTTTAGTTAACTACAAGGTCTCAGAGTCATCTATCTTGGAGGCCAGGCAGCTGATATGAAAGGGTAAAGAGGACCAAAGGAGATGCAGGAGGGACTGGGTGGACAGGAGCCCAGTTGGGGCACACTTCTCACTGTAGGTCAATCACGTGTACGCTTATTTTCAAGCACTGCCCACCTTAGGATAGCTGGCCAGCTCCTGCTCTTTTTGTCACCTGAGCAAAAGCTGAGGACTATGGCACCAGAAGATTCCCACCAGTCCCCAAAAGCAATGTGACACCCATCACAGACACCATCATTCCTGTTAGCAGTGAAAGGTCTCAATTTGGGCTCAGATGACCTCTGGCAGTGTATAGGTCAGGACATTTCATCCCTCCAACAAGCTTAACTGGCTCACTGGGAGAGTGTGGCAGTTTACATTTCAGCAAAAAATGTACTTAGCAACTTTAAATGTAGCAGCAGAGTGGGGTGGGGTGGACCACATTTTCTGTTGAAAATTCACTTGGGAATTTGTGCTGTGATCTACATTACTCTGCCTTCTGTCCCTAACTTTCTCCCTTCAAGGAATATGTGATGATTTCCCAAGGATGAAATATTCTGCAGAAAGTTTAATAATGTGCTAAATGACAGCATAATAAGGCAAATAAGCCTTCACTGATTTTCAGTCCAGTTCCCAGACTGAATTCTTGGTTCAGCTTCCTTTTATTGTCACCTGACTCTTCCCATGGGCTCTGCTAACATCTGCAAAGTGGGTACCTTGTCCCCAAGTGGAGGAGAATGCAAACACAATGGGGCTCCCAAAAGAAAAGGATGTTGGCAGCCTTCCATTTATTTCTCTGTTTGGGGAGCTGTTACAACTTGAATCTAGTTGTTCCCCCAAAGCCTCATAAGGTCCTCAGTGGGGTTTTTCAGAGGGGGCTGGATCCAACATGTGATGCTGAGATTAAGGGTGTGATGCTGGGATTAAGAATGTTGCACTTTGGGTATGGGTGTCGCCAATCAAAAGGCATGTAGCCTTGACTGGGATAAAAGGGAGAGGGAGGCTTGCTGCCACTGCTTCTACTACTGCCTTCTCTGCTATTTTCTGTCTGGCCTGCATTGCCTTGAACAGTGTCTCCTCTGCCCTTCCCCTCTGTCATGCCATCCTGCCTTGAAGCCAGCCAACTATGAACTGAAACCTCTACAAATGGTGAGCTACAATAATAAACCTTTCTTCCTCTAACTTTGAGTGTTGGGTATTTTGTCTCACCAACAAGAAAAGAAATACAGGGGCAGACTCTGGTACCCTATGGGTCACACTGGTACCTGTAGTCCAAAGTGGAAAGGATATGCCACATTTCCCACCATTCCACTTACTAACCTAGAGCTGTTGCTGGAATTAGCAAGCAAGAAAGGTGAGATGTTGGGAGAGAAAAATTCAACCTGCTGATTTCTCAAGGTTCAGATTTGCACAAATGGCAGACTGACTAGAAGTCACAATGCCCCTTGAAGAACACAGTGAAATACTGACAATGGCACAGAATGCAAAAGTGTGTGCAAAAGTAGGTCCTGTCTAATAACTGGACTCCAGGCTCTAAGTCTGAAGGCATATTTATGAGGAAAAACACAAGCAAATTCTACCCATAGCACTGATCTCCCCTACCCACTTCCCCTCCTACTAGGGTCCCACAGTGGGAACAGAACCACACCATTAGAGATTAGTGGGCCAACTGACAGGACTGGCGGACTGACAGGAATGTACAATGGGATGCAAATGGCACACGGATAATAGGGAGTGTCCTCAAATTCAGAATGTAGACAAGCAGTGACTGATACTATCCAACTATTAGTGATTTCAAGTGACTGATAAACTACCTAAATATTAGGAAACCATACAAAAAGCCCCATGATTGGAAGGCAGGTTCAAAGTCCAGAGGACAATAGGAGATGGAGTTCAGGATTACCACTGACTGTATCCAAGTGCGGTGGAGAGAAGTGATGGAAGTGATCAATTCTTTTGCTTGTTCAAGAGAAGTTTGGTGCCTGAATTTTTTATATGATGCCTTCTAATTTTTCTTTTTTTGATGTGGGCAACTACTTCTATTAAGAAATACAAATGAGTAAGAAAACCTCACTGTCCTGGTCATATAAAACAAATGGGAGGATCAGGTTGAATCTACAGACTGGAGGTTTCCTAACTATCCCCCTCAATCTGGGTACAGATGTGGAGAACCACCTGGACAACTCTCCTTGAAAAAGAGCAGTTATCTCCACCTTGCCTAAACCTACCCTATCTCTACATACTGACATATACAGAGCTGGCTATGCTATTTCCTTTTTCCTTCAACTGGCTTTAAGCAATGTAAATAGGGCTAGCTGAGGTGCTGAAGGGTAATCTTTAAAGCTAGGACAGTGCTGTTTCCCTGCCCTGTGACTCCCAGAACACGGTTGAGCCAGATTGGATGAAGAGCCATGGCTCTAGATAAGAGGGATCAACCTCTAGATAAGAGGCTATGACTTCTCAGGGCAGAAAAATTTACATATAAGAATTGAAGCACCTTCCCCAACATATTAGATACTACCTCCACTGTGTTATGCAGGTTAGTCTTTCTGCATATTTTTCTCTCTTCTCTCTACACACTGCAGAGGTACTTTCAGGCCTCCTGGCTAGCCCAGCTCACAGTACTCAGGTATTTCCAACCATTCTCACAGTCACTCATCCTCAAGCCACTCCCTTCTTCACCAATTAATAATATCTGGGTTTAGCCCTGGGTCAAGGCCTTTGTTTTGATGAACCTTTATCCTGGCTGGACTTAGGACCCCTTGGCTTCACAAAACTATAAATATGTCATGGTGTCTTTATTCTCACTGTGGGTTACACTGGGTGGTAGACTGGAATCTCCTTATTGAATTCCAATAACTTTTCCATGAAATTACAAACATAAACTTCCCAGATTGAGACAAGGTCTGGAAAATGTTCTCTATATACAGGTCCTACATAGCCAGGCTCGCTGTGTGCTGGGTGGATATTCTGGGATTGGCCAAGCGACTTTTCTGGGTTTCATTTCTCTCATCACATATTACATAATTTTGATGTGAAATCTTGTGAAATTACCATTTTAATGGCAACTGTATATAACTGTACCTAATAGAAGGGAGATACAGTGCCCACCTAAAAGGCTCTCAGAAAGATGAGCTGAGATAAAGCACATGAAACATTAGGTTGGGGCCCCTAATAAGTACTCCACAAATGGCAGTATTGCCTTAGGAAACAAGCCCACTGAGGTTCAGTGACCAATAAACAGATCCTTTAGGATCTTGAAGCTGTATTTGAAAGAACCAAGGAAAATCTGCCAATATTTAGAAGAATAATTAAGCTTTGCAGGACTGATTTCCATAGCCAAGAGATTTTTTTTTTTTTAAACTAGATATCTCTGCAGCTAGGTTCTGTCCTGGAGAAGCCAGTCTTGCTATGTTCTCTAGGCACACAGACAGGAAACTGTCACATGGAGATTAACCCAGGGGTGAGGTTTGGTTGCAGCCCATCTCTCCTTACCCTAAAATGAGACAACCTACACATTTCAATGTGTAATCCCATCCTGCTCAAATAAGAAAAAATAGGAGGGGGTAGCTTACTTTGGAATTGTGAGGAAAACCAAGGGAATAAATCTGTTTAATTTCAACTGGATGTAGAACAATGTTTAGTGGAAATCTGGTCATACTTTGTCATCTGTCACAATCTCCTATGGAAATTCCTTTTTTTATAAAGTTCATAAATTTGAACCTTACATTTTCTGTGCTATTAGCACATAATGTCTCTCTCACTGTGCAAGGATAAGTGGCAACCAGCACAACTGAGCATGTGTGACACACCAGATGATACACAAGTAGCTGTTTCAGTCCAGCAGGCTGGTGCACAGTGAACAATGAGCTGGAGTAGTCTGGATTTTCTCTGCCAGGTAGGAGGGATGCCAATATCCTAGATACAGCAGTGCCCTCTCAGATTCATTCTTAGCAGGGGCCATAGTAGCAACAACTCACTACGTAGTTTCATCAGAGAATCTAGCCAACATGACTATGACTTGAGGTTAATTCCCCCAATACATCATGTGTTGGTGGTGGTGGTGGGGTACCTGTAGGAGGGGTGGGAGAACTCCTCATATGTACCAGTGTGTGACCTTTCTGAAGACAAAATGCCCTCACATACCAAACACCCTTGAAAAAGGAAAATTAGTGTTCCAAATGGTGTTTTCTACATTGGGAACCAAATGGGTCTCTTTTTATCACTGCAGCACAACATGATTATGCCTTCTCACCAAAATCCTGAAACAATTAGGGAAATATAACCATTTTGGCTGCAGTAAGAGGATCCAAGCAGATAAGAGAGGCTTCCACTAATGTCTGACTGCAAGTTCAACTTGGAAATGCTGGGAACGTCCCACAGAAAGAAGCAGAAAGAAGCCTGTTTTTGAGTTACATCTATGGAATAAAACAGACCCCTGCTGACCCCATGTGCCATTTAAAGAACCAAAGTGTATGTTTTCCCAGTAAACTACAGATCCAGGCCAGTGACGAGTCCTGCTATGGTGTAGATCTAAAATGTCCCCCAAGTGGTTTGTGTTTTCAGAGGTGGGACTTTTGGAAGATAAGCAGATCATGGAGATGCTATAGTCATCAAGGGATTACTCTGCTGATGAGCGCGTAACTGAATGTGTTGTTAGGAGGTAGGGTCCAGCTGGTGGAGTAGCTCTGTGTCTTTCTATCTCTGTGTCTGTTTGTCTGTCTCTGTCTTTCCTTCCTTGCTGTCATAAGTTGGACAACTTTCAACTGCCATGTTGTTTCTGCCTTGGAGCCAGCCAGACTGAAACATCTGAAACTATGAACCAAAGTAATAATCGTCTTCCCCTTTAAATTGTATATGTCAGATATTTGGTCTCAGCAAAAAACAAAACAAACAAACAAACAAACAAACAAACAAAACTACTAATACAAGTCTCAAACTGTCCTTGAGATGCATCATTTTTTTGTTTTTGCATTTTTCCACATTCTGAGTTTCCATGTTGATATTTTTAAATAATACCATTACCTTCTGAGGCACTTCAAAAATATTAAAAACCAAGCAGAGGTTTGTTATTGTGTTTCCCCTAATTCTAGGGATGTGAGTGTCTCAGGCTAGGAACAGAGCAAACTGATTAGTCACAAGGTGCTAACATCAACGTGGCCACCACCTACCTGTCCCAGGGGACTGCCTAAACAGATGTTTCCCAATGACAAGACCAAAGAAGGTGGGTGGATGAAGTCAGTACAAGATGTACCAATGAGGCACAGGGCAGGGGCAAAGGAATCTGCCATGCACCTTAGCAAGTGAAGAGCTGGTTCCAGAAAAACACCAGCCTCTGCCATGTTCATGGACAACTTGGAACTAAAAATTCTCTAAGAGTATATCATGTAACTTATTTAATTTTTCACTTTTATAAGGTGAAAAAGGCGTCTGTGAATATAGCTCAGTAGCACAGTGCCTGCTTGCAAGCGTGAGGTCGTGAGTTCAATTCCCAGTACTAAAAACAACAAAAACCAAAACAAACAAACAACAATGACAAAAAAAAAAAAAAAGCAAAACAAAATTTGGACCTCATTTTAAGCATCCTTAAATAATATGGAAATGATATAAGTTGACAGCACTGGCAGTCAGAGTTTTCCTTGGGTACATCACCCAAGCTTGGGGAACACTGATAGTCCATTTTCATTTTGGGACACCTGGGAGCTGAACTGAAAATGAATCTTTGATTAAGATCCATCAAAACATGAAGCCATGAAGCCCTGAACTTACCTGTGAACCTCAAACCAATGATGCTCACTTACAGACTTTAGGGACTGCCAAGCACAGATGCCACGTTTCTATTCCAGCACAGCTAACAACTCTGGGGACACCCGAGCCCCAGTGTTTGTGATACCACAGAGAGCTACTTTCCCTCAATCCCAGAGATCTGAAAAGCAGTGCTTGGAGATCCCCAACGAGCATGCCCACATGACAGTACTCACACGAAGAAAGGCACCAGCTGTACCAAAGTCTCCTTCTTGGGGCTGGCAGCAAACTCGGGCACCATCTGTATGACTTTGTTCATGACACTGCGCAGGTAACTCTGGAGCTGCTTTCTCCGTTCCTCTACGAATTTGGCATCCTGAGAACATAGACAGAACATATGTGCTTAGTATGGATTCCCCATTCATTCAAGAATGAACCCACAGTACATGAAGTAACCAGACAGCATCACCAAGCCAATCAATCTCCATGGCTTCACATAAGCTACTGGACTTTGCCAAGGGAAAGATGCTCATGAGGCTATTATTAGTAATAAGTGGGGGGGAAGCAAGTCCAGAACACACATGTGAATTCCCATGAATGAGTAAGTGAATGAATAGGTAAAACTGTTAATTCTCAGGTACCATTGTGGTACTGAGAGCCAGGGACAGAAAAATGAACATAAACAGTCACTGCTGTGTTCACAGGCTAGTGAAGAAGATACAAATAAATCCAGTGACCACACAGGTAAACATATAATTATTAAACACACTAAGTGTCACCCTCAAGAGCATGTGATTAATTTTGCCTTCATAGTTTTTCAATTATGAGTCAGTAATCACTCATTAAGAAAGACTTTATTAACAAGTCAACAATTGCTGCCTTTTCTTGAGAAACTAGGACATGTGATGGTGGCATGGCCCCCCACAGGGATGATCCTGGTTGAGGCTGGGAGTAGGCATACCACTCAGCTGTACCACTCAGCATGAAGAGCTCAGTATTCCTGACCCCATCATTCATTCCCAGGTCTCACTCCACCCATGTGGGCCTGGCCTATGTAGCATGGATGGCTACATGGAAATGTGACCTGTGCTGTCACAGAGTCTGTGCTTGGACCTGTATGATAATCTGCTGCCCAACCTTGAAAATATCAGCAGTGGTGGAACAAGGTGCCCCACCAACTGTACAGTGAGTCCAGCTTGCACATCTCTGCACTGTGGGTCCAGCTCATGACAAAACCCTGGGCAGCACAGGCTCTGGTAAAGGCTTTCTAGAGGAGGTGGTGTTATTGTTGGGCTGAAGACCAAGTGGGAGAATCAAGGAAGAGCAGAGAGAGGGCCACTGCAACCTCACAGGAACATGAGGAGAGTCTTTAACACATAAGAAGGTGCTACGAATGGGCAGAGCTCTTCTCTGCCTCCCGTCTGCTGGCAAAAAGCTAGGCTATGGCATGGGCTCAGTAATGAACTTTCCAGTGCTCAGAGCACCTGAACAACTAGCTTAGTGCCCTGGCCTCTGATGGAGTGATTCCGTAACACTCTGCCAAGGCCTTGGCATGGCAGGAATATTCTTTCTACAGTGGCTCCTCTAAGCCAACGTGGGCAGTTAGCACATACAGACACAGGATGCCCAGTGAAACTGAAACTTCAAATAAACAGCAAATGTGTTTTCAGCAGAAATAAATCCCATATAGAAAAACTTGCCTGTGCAGTACTAGGACACACTTATACTAAGGAATTATTGGTTGTTTATCTGAAACACAAATTTCTCTGGATGTCTTATTTTTCCTGGCAAGCCTTCTCTGAGTACCAGGTGCAAGGAAGAACAAGGGAACATCTGCTGTCAGAAAGGCCCCTTGGAGCTACTCCAGTCACTCTATGAGGAGCTGCCTCATAGGGATCTTCCCCAGAGGAGTAGCAGCTCTGAAACTACCATGGGCCCTCCACTGGCATCGCCACTGCAGTCCCAGGCCAATGGCTAAAATCTCATGCAGCTTGTTAGGAGATGGACTAGGTGCGGGCAAGTGAAGACATCTGGCCAAGAGAGTGGAAGATCCCCCAGTCCAACCTAGATCCACTGGGTCTGAAAGTCAGGTTCTGCACCTCTATCTCCATCATTAAACAGTTAGATGTTGTTCCTTGGAAAGGTGGTTAATGTACCAGATTAGCTAATCAGGCCTAGTTTTTAATCTGCATAAGAAACTCTTAAGGACAACTGAAGAGGTTCTCCTGCAGGAAGACATGGAAGGAACTCATTAGCCTCAAAATGACTGGGGAAACATTCCTTTTTTGGGGGGTGGGGAGTGGATGCTCAAAATACAGAAGCAAAGGGCGGGGGATTTAGCTCAGTGGCTCAAGTGCTTGCCTGATAAGTGTGAAGTCATGAGTTCGATCCCCAGTACAAACAAACAAACAAACAAACAAACAAAACAAACAGAAGCAAAAGAGCAACCAGAATAGATGAGAGCTGGTCCCTTGTGCTAAGCCACAATGGCTGGCTGAGTTAGAGAGCCCAGAGAGGGTGAACACTCATACTGAGGCCAGATGATTCCACACGAGCCTAATCTGCCCAAGGTCACTACTGGTGTCTCCTCCTGCCCAGGTCCCACATGTAACAGCAACTTAGCAGAGAACGCTGGAGTGCCTCGAGTGCCATTCCTTACAACAGCTGCCTTGGAAGCCTATGCCAGTCCTGCCCTGAGATCATCCAGAGTGCAGCAATCTCAGTTTCACAATCAGGCAATTGTTACATGAGCTATTCAGAATGAACAACAGTATCTTTATTTACGCTCAGTGCCCCATCCTCTGTTGCATCCTTACAATTTGTCTAGGGCTCAGTGGCAGTAGAGCAGGGACTGAGGTCTCCTGCCAGGATGCAATCATAACTCCCTCAACCAGAAGTCTCCTTCAGCCCACAGAAGGGAAATCTAAAGTTTCCTCTATACCATCTCCCCCCAAGTGAAAATGGTTCACAGAAATCCCACTTTCAGGTCAGCTTTAGCAGATGCTATCTCCTGTGTGAACCAAAGGACACCTGGAGCGACACTGTTGCTTTGGCTCCTGTGGGGTCCTCAGCCTGAACCTCTGCACACAGCTTGGTAGAGTAGCCCGAGGTACATGGGAGACCTCAGACAAATTCGTGGTAGGCTACGTTCTTTTCTGTGACTGTGTGTTTTAATTATGAAAAGTTTAAACATGCCAAAGTAGACATGAATGGAAATAACCCTTTATGTAATAAAGTCAGCCCCTTTCCACACTTGCTTCATTACTTTTACCTTTTTACCACACTTGTCCAGTTTAAATCACAAGATGACATTTTCTGAGAGACTGCAGTATCATTTCTCAGTCCTAGGCATGTGGCTGAACCAGCTGGAGCCTTGGGTTTCTCATCAATGATGGGAGAATAAAGTAGTGTCCCTCATTTGTGACAACCCAGGCTAAGCACATGGTCACAAGCATGGCCTGCAGACCCTGGAAAAGGTGCTGATTCATGGTTGTTTAGCTGGGATCCTTTTCCTTAAGGACTGTATACATGTAGAATGCAGTAGGATAGGCAGGGGCAAGGCAGGGATGCTATAATCCCCAGGCGCTAGGAAGCTTACAGAGAGAAGGACCAGGGTAACAGGAGGGATGGAGAGGGTTTTGCTCAGAGGATGCTGCTGCTTTAGCTGACTCCCGGAACAAAGGCGCATATCCACTAGGCAATCCAAGAAAGTACCCTGAGAGTAAAGGAAGGGCATGTCAAGTGGGAGGAATAATAAAATGGGAAAAAGAACTTCATAAGCAGAGGGTCAACTTACTGGAGCAGCAGAAGGAAAGGGCTGTGTTGCTAGGGCTCTTGTTTTCATGGCTTAAGATTGAAGTATCAGCACGAGTCCCCTGATGCATAGCCTTGTAGACCACAGAAAGCTCAAAAGGGAAGTAGGAAGCCGGAGGCATTTACCACGAGGGCAACGGAGGAAGGAGGCTGTAGCAGCTTTGACAGAGAGATCTTCCAAAAACCATCATGCCACTTGCCAACCTGGGATTTGTCAGTGATTCTCCATGAACTCTGTCTACCTCTCAGCACACATCTCCTGACACACACCGACACTCAGTATGGCTCATCAGAATCTTTGTGATGCAGCTCAGTATGTTTTGCAGAACCAACTTCTCAGCTCAGTGTGTTTTGCAGAACCAACTTCTTGCCACTTCCAACACCATCAATACTTTCGCACTTCTGAGTTTTCTGGCATCCTGTACAGTCTCTAGATATCTTCAGCCTTTGCCTTGGCTGTTCCAGCGGGACCTTCCCCGGGGTCCTGCATGTGAGTGGCTCGACAGACAAAAGTGGACTGGGATTCCAGAGTTCCTTTCTGTTTTTCTCTAAGAATATCATGGCATTTTATAAAATAAATATAAGGTACAGTCCACCTGGGGCAGCAAGCAGCTCGGTCCTGTTGAAACAGCTGCTCCAGAGCCAGCTGATTTTACAACTTGTCTAGAAGATTACAAAGCTTTGACTGGCTCCCAAAAGCCACAGTATTAGGAGTCTTCAGGCTACAAGACAGCATTGGGTGTCCACTGTGATGACATTTGCTAACCAACCCCATTTCTACTATCTGAGCACAGAGGAAGACCAAGTTTCCCAGCATGCCCTGAAACTACATGGAAGCCATAGCCAGGTTCTGACTCATGCTAGGTGGTGGGAATGGATAAATCTGCACCCAGGCCTAGCCACAGTCCTCTCTCTTTTCATTTTTCCCTCCTTTGGGAGTGTGGAGGGCACATGAAGAGATGGTAGGACCACACAAAAAAAAGGAGAGCCACAAAACCATCTGATCTGCACTGGGCCATGATGTAAGAAACTTATGCAGTAAGCCACTGAGTTTCAGATTTATGCCACATGTTGGTTATGGACACTTGTGTCACCTATGCTGTTTCCCATCCAGCTCACTCAATGACTTTTTGCTACACTCCTGCCCATGTCCAAGGTGTTGTGCCTTGAAGGAATGTGGCCTGGTAGAGAGATGTGTCCCTGTCTTCAAGCAGCCCAGCTCTAGGATACAGAACAAGCAGATACAGAGTACATGATGGTAACTGTGGGGTGAAGATGGCCTTGGCCTGACTGATGAGGAAAGGAAGACACCAGAGATGACTCCAAATAGGTGGCCTGAAGAATGAAGTGAAAGAACACAGAAGCAGGTATACCTGTTAAAGAGATGGCTGTGGTCCTCCAGGGAAGAGATGCTAGTAGCCCAGACTGGAAACTGAGGAGGCAAAGTGAAATGGCTAAAAAAATTTTTGAGTCTGTTTTAGATCTAACAGTCCAGGTAGGACTTGCTGATGGACTAGAATCATTCATCTGATCACCTAATTATGCAGTGACTCACCTATAACTCATTTATTCATCAGCATTTCTCTGGTGGCCTGATATGAGCTAAGCTCTGTAAATAAAAAATAAGACCTATGTCCTGCCTTTGAGGAGCTTATAGTCAGCAAAGGAACACAGACAAATCAATCATTACAAAACAGCGGTACACATTTGCTAAAGGTATATACCTGATCCACTGTGGGAGAATATTGGGGCAGGGGGTGATGAAGCACAAAGAGGCCTGTATCATACAATCATCACAGTAGGTGGAGTAGGAACACTGAAGTGGCAGCAACAGGAGAAGCGGTTGGTACAATGAACATTTAGCTGGTATTTCCTCAACCAGTCAGTGGGCTAAATCTCTGATGCATTAGACACCTTTTTATTTTATTCTCAGCTGCAAACTGACATAGAGGCTCTTCAGTATTCCCACTTCAGCAGAAGGAAAATAAGATTCAGAGAAATTAAGGACCATATGCTCAGACGAGTAGACAAGAGTTGGTTTAGGAACCCAGATGTCAATCTTTACTTATGCTGCCCCAAGACAGGGAGGGAAAGATGTTTCAAGCAGGGAAACCAAAGGCAACATTCTAAAGACTATGGTCTTGGAGAAATCATAGGATTCAGGAGCAGAGGGAAATTAGGGTGCAGAGTTGGAAGTGGAAAGCTGAGGCAGTCCTGGGGATCCATGTTTCAAAATCTGAGCTCCACCGATGTGATAATTGGTATTTTTAAGCAGGATAGTGACAATCTGCTTTTCCTTCCCTTTAGACAGGGTTTCACTATGTAGTTCAGGCTGGCCTTGAACTTACTATGTTAGCCCAGGTGGCCTCAAACATGTGGCATTCCTCCTGCCTTAGCCTCCCAAGTGCTTTGAATACAGGAATATGCCACCAGACCTGGCACTGCAGCTTCTGTTTTTAGGAGCTACTCCATTTGGTTCCTGGAGTTCTCAAAACCTGCCTTCCCTTTTTCAAGCATTAGCCAGCTGGGAAGTGAGACTGCAGCTAATCTGAACTGCATGCCCAATTCTGCCATCCTAAGATGTAGAGAATGAGCTGAAATCCATTGCAAATACATGCAAACCCATGCACTTTGCTTTATTACTGGGTTAATGCCTGGGTTTACAGCATCAAGGCCTGACAGTTGTTTATAGGAAAACCATTATACAATTGCTAATTGGAAACTGAGGAGAGAAATTCCTGTTATTATCATTTTAAAAAACTCTCCATGGAGACATCTAAGCAGTAACAGCTGGCCATGATGGGCCCTCTGTAGCTGCCTTCTAAACACCATCCATCCCCTTTTATAAGTTTTTGATCAGGTATTTTTAGCAAAGTTGCATAAGGTAGCTTCAGCTAAGATACTCAGGGAAAACCATGGAACTGCAAACATGGGAAAGGAAACTGCCTTAACCTTTGCACAGGGACTGGACTCTGCATGCTCATGCAGGGGGCTGATGTTCATACTAAGGAAAGCCAGCCAGGTGAGCAACCTGGTGGAGTGAGCGAAATAAGATGCTGTACTTGTTTAATAAGCTTCTTACTAGGTGATCATCAGCTGTAACACATCACACATGGAGAGATGCAATGATGCAGGCTCTATTCAGAGCAGTTTTCCTAGGGGAGGGCAGGGTGTGAAGCATTTGGGTGAGATTTTTCTTTCATGGAGGTTTACAGAGACTCATTAACTTAGAGGAAAACTCTCTGCTCATCCTGAAGGAACAAAGAAAGACTCTCAAAGGCCAGAATTATTCTCCCAATTTGACAGCTGAGCAAACTGAGACACAGAGGAAAGAAGTACCTTGCCCTTGAATCAGGATTCAAGCTCAGGTGGTCAGGTGATACCCGTAAATTCTTTAGGACAAGAAGGGGCAGCCACAATGGAGTCTTGGGCTGAACCTAAGCTGACCGTACTTTTAAAAAAGTCCCTGGGCCACTGAGGGTTTAGCTCAGTAGCACAAGTGCCTGCCTGGCAACTCTGAGGTTGTGAGTTTGACCCCTGGTACAAAAATAAATAAATAAATAAATAAATAAATAAATAAATAAATAAATAAATAAATAATAAATCCCGTGATTCCAGAATGAATGTGAATAGTGAGTGGGCAGCGGATTATTTTTCTCTGGATCACATCTAAGATTTTCATTTTGTGCAGAAAAATCTTCAGTGGCTCTCTGAGGCTTCAGGATCAATCTCAAGTTTCAAGGCCTTTCACCTCAGCTCCCATTGCCTCTCCAACCTCATCCTCTGCAAGGCTCCAGACTGGGCCTTCTCACTCCCAAGGAGATGATGACCCCAGTTTCAATCTTGTCTCCATTGTAAGTACTTGCCCACAGTGGGAAGAAAGCCAGCTGCTAAGTGTACCAGGGAGCCCAGAACCTGCTGCGATTTGGCCTGTCTGCTTATACACATCTGGTTCTCTCCATTCCCCACAAGTCCCTCAAGGGTCTTACCTGTCTGCAGCACCTCACACAATGCTGGGTCATGCAGACACTTTTGTAAATGTTACAGCTGTTACCTGAGTGGCTCGTGAACAGCCAGGCCAGCTCTCTGCCCAGCCCCACACCCTCAGTGGTTTCCTGGTCCATCTGGAACAGAACTGCAGTTCTCACTTGACACCAAGGCCACCCACTGCCTGGTTCCTCCCATGCTCTCTGACCCTGTGTCCTTTCACTTCCTTGCTCATTCACTCCTGAGCCACCTAGACCTCCTTGAACATGTGAAGCACACTGCTGTGTCTGGACCTCAGACGTCTACATTTGCTAATGCTTACACTCTTACATTACAGCTCACAGCTTATTACTCACATCTGCTCACTTTTTTCACATCGCTGCTCAAATGTCCTTTCTCTGAGAGGCCTTCCTGTGGAGAGTGTTGAAGCTGAAAACACGCGCAGGGCTGTGGCATGGCCCAGGTATGATTGAACTGAGAACGAGGAGACACATCAGGGGGCAAGACAGGCCACAGCTGATGCCACCTAGAGACTTTTGGGGATAGTTTTTCTTAATTAGCATTATTTGTTGCTCTGAGGGGTCCTTGAACCCTTCCCAAGATCCTGTTGAGGTTTCCTCCACCATCCACTCAACTCCTTGCTTGTTCTGATTAAACACAGGCTGCCTAGCAACAGTTGGCCAGCCGGCTAGCAGTTATGAGCTCTGCAGGGATTTCACTCCTCTTGTTGCCCTAAAGACCATGCCGTGTGTCTCATTCCTTTGAGCCTTTGCCGTGCACCTGTTTTCAGGGTTGGGCGTCTAGTCACAGACCCCTATATTCCTGTCCACTCTGAAAAGACACAAATATCACTCCCTACACTTTATTTTTCTGAATAGCAATGACAATATCTAGCTCTAGTACCTGTTGACAGTATCTGTCATCCACTAGGTGTTGATAAGTATTTATAAAACCAATTCTCTGCTTACCATTTTACCTGTAAATCAGGTTATAGGGTTTGCCAAATGCTTTCTTCTAGAACTTATACCATGGACTTAGAGCTTCTTTACAGCACAACATACACATCATCCAGTCCCCAAATTGAAGCCATGTGTCTAATGTGCCTAGGGCAAACGCACAGTTGCTTGATCTTACCCAAGAATAGCATTAGAGATCTCCATGACCCTGCAGGGCTGCAGGTCTTCCTGCAATGCTGACCTCTGTAGCAGGAACCTCCAGCATGAACCCTTCCACCACTGCTCCTCCTGTTCAACCTTAGTGCTGCTTTTTAAATCATTTGTGTCCAGGAACCATGGCCCTTCTCCCAGGAGCTTGATAACCTTAAAGGACTTGATTATTTTCCTCCTTTTATTTCCCCCCCATCCTTGCCCCTTTTCCTACTGTTAAGTCAACAACTGCTATTGTTGATTTGTGAATAGAAAAAATGTAAGACCAGGACAGAGGAATAAGGAATCATAATCAGACAGTGACTAACACCATGAAGCACACAGGAAGCACAGGCCCTGAGCTCAGAGACATTGTTATTACTTATTATTACTATCCCCTTTCACAGATGAGGACACTGAGGTTCCTAATGGTACACTGCATGTCAAAGGTCAATAATCAGAAAGCAGTGGTGCTGAGATTTGTGCCCAGCCTAATATTAGGATCTTTGTTCCTAATCACCTGGTGTTATTTTCAATAGTATTTACTTATAGGAGGGAGGAATTAACATTTCTCAAAGACAGAGAGCTGAGCATACCCACAGTTGGAATCTCAGATAATCCACTGAACAGTGCTCTTAGCATATTCACCCTGTTGTGTGGCAGGGATTGGGGGAAGGCTAGGATCTAAGAGTTTTATTACCTAAGGCCATACAAAGGTGCAGTTCCCATGTCTGTGTTTCCACTAAAATAAATCAACTGCCCCTATTTTATGTAGACAGTGACAGGTTAGGGGGAGGGAGAAACTAAGAAAATTGTGAACCTAACTTTCTAGCAGGGAACCCAAACTCCCCAAAACCAAAACATCCTCACCACAGATAGGTAAAGAATAGGAAACTAACACCTAGCAGTTGGGGATCCCTGTGACATGTGGTGCTTGGTGTCCCTTGTACTGTCCTGTTGCTGGATCCACAGCTCAGCCTCACAAGGAAGCCCTACCATCACTCTGACTCTCAAGTGAGCAAGCAGATGAAGAAACCCACCCACACTCTGAATCTGTTCCTTATAGAGCTAGGGTCTGAACCCAAGTCCCCTGGCTCCACCATCAGCACATGCTAAGGAAAGGACAAAGGGACTTCTGAAGACCCACCTGTCTTACAATCATTTCAGTTATGACTTCCCATACAACACACAAAAGCTTATGACTATGCCAGCAGCTCCCATGCTGGGTTCTGATGGACTCTGGTTCCCTGCAATGGGAAGAAAAAAGGGCAGACTCAAGAGGACAGCACAGACCCAAAGGTTTTCTCCATATTCTTTTCATGGAAAAACCCAGGGTTTAGCACCTGCACCAAGCCCCAGGTTGTTCTTTCCTCCTTCTTATAGTGTCCCACAGGCGTCTGTGAGAGAGCCCAAGACTTCCTGTCCAGTCCCACCATTTATAAGATGGGGGTGGAGAGTTATAACAGTGTGACAAGTTATAAACTCAGGACTGGGCAGCTCCAGAAGGGAACACCCAGGAAAGAACTTCAACACTGAAACAGCTTCCATATGGGCTAAGTGTCAGATCTAAAAATATGTCCTCCCCTTATGCAGTAAAGACCTACCTATACCAAAACTCAGCTACAAACACGGGAGAAAGCACATCTGTCTAAATATAATGCTGAATGAAATAAATCAGACACACAAACTTAAATACTATACAGTAGCTCTCAATTGAGTGAGGCAAAATACAAACAAAGAGAATAATAAAGGACAAGATAGAAGAGGATAAAAGAGTATAGAAGAGGACAAGGAGATGGATCTCTTACAATAAGGACAATGTGATTTTTTTCCCAGGGAAAAAGCACAATGGATGAGGAACAGGGGAAGGGGTAATAAGTAGAATAAAGAAGATACGCCATGTGTAGGTTCATAGTAGCCTCAATTAATGCAAACATTATATGCCATAACATGAGCTAAGATTAATATCAATAATAATGAAAAATGGGATAGGGGAATTGAAAGACATGGGAAGAAGAGGAAGGGATGGGAATGGGATTTAAAAAAAAAACAGGAAACAAGCTGTGGCATGTACATGTAACCACTCCCCGAGATTACTGTAAACTGCATGAATAGACATGTAATAAAATTAAAAATTTAAAAAAATTTAAGAAAGTACAGTAGATGTTGTTTCCCTAGCACTCCTGAACTTTCCCTAACCATAACAAACCCTTTGTTGTGAGTTTACTATGTGCTAAGCTTAGGGGACAAGCTCATTAACACAATTAAAGCAGACTCCTGCAATAGTTTTAGCAAGTAGATGCTCTGTGCAGATGAAGGAATTGAGTTTTCAAGAGATAAAAAGCCTTCTTTAAGGCAACCCAGCTGCCATGATTGATCCGTCCTTTCTCTTAGGACCAAAGCACTCACAACAGCAGGACTGCTAAAAGCAGAATGAAAAAATGAACCTGTAGTTCGTATGGGTTGAACCAAATACTACAGTTCTAAAAACCTTCCTTTGGACACAGATGTAAATATCTGTGGCTGGATGAATCAACAGAACCCCATCTGTGGGAGGGTGGGTTACAGAGGCCTCATGGTAATGTCTTCTGGACAGAGTAGCCTGTTGCCCCACAGGCAGAAGCCAGCCTACCATGTCTCTTCCACACTCCATGGTGCCTGACACAGGCAGCCCTCAGTGGACACACAAATGACTCTCATGGCAAGAAAGCAGCAGGCTCCAATGCAGCTAAAGACTATTTTTCTGTTACTGACTCTGTGGCAGAGGGAGATTAGGGTAGGACAGCTGGGGCAGCGGGTGGGGAGAGGGAGAGGCTTGTTCATGCATTAAATGAGAATGGCTCAGAAGATGCCATCCATGTACAAATGTGTTTTTTCCAGGATAGGCAAATCCCAGTGTTAGGAGAGTGAGGGGATAACACAGACAACTGAAGTGGCTGGTACAGACAGAGACAGCTGGAAAGGGGCAGCCAGGACTTGATTCCCAGCATGCGGGCCTATGGGAGGGTGGCAGCACTACTGCCAGAGAGCTTTTATGTGAAAGCTTGTATGTTAAAATGTTGAAAATCAATTATAAATAAATGTAAAGACCATGTGGATTAAGCAAAACACAGGCCATATAAAACCATTAATTTAGACCTGTGATGCCTCTCAACTTACAACAGATTCCACAAATTCATAGCAACTAGAGCTAGCAAGCGCAGAAACGGAGCCCAGTTACTCCACATCTCTGGACTTCAATTTTTCTGCCTGTGCAATGGAGATTTTTGCAATGTCCTTCTCAGAATATTATTATGTGACCAAATGAGATGATAATACTTTTAAAGCAAAAACAAGAGCTATTCTCAGCATATAACAGATAATACATACTGAATTTCTTTTTAAAAAATTTCGTTTTTAGAAGAAAGCATAATTCAGGATCCTTATCCTTTTTTAGCAACTCATCCATCTTTTGTCAAATTAAATAACCTAGTAACTTCACCCCCGAAGTTCACCCAGGGTGGCTCATGCTGAACCACAGGGGTTTTATGACCACAGAGGTCATAAAAAAGGAGACAATGCAGCGTTGCTGGCAGTGGTGGGAAATCAGAAGTCAGTTAGGGACTACCTAAGGGGAAGAGTCAACAAAATGTGGTGAGGCACACTACAACATGTCATAGTGAAGCCAAGTGTAGGTTGAGCAAAGAGCATAAACATGCTGCTGAGTGGAAAAGTGAAAGAATGAGAACCATATATTACAACAATGTGATGTGTTCTCAGAGGGAACACTCTCACAGACACAGAGCCACTGCAGCAGCTGCTTGTGTTGGGAGAACAGGAGGCTGATGGGGTGAAGCGACAACTAGTGCCGGGCCTATAGCAACTGGGAGGACAGAGTGGCAGGAGCTGAGGAACAGTAGTGACTCATTTTTTTGTAAGTAAAGTCCAAAAAGAAAACAAAGAGAAGAGACATTTCTTGTTTACACCTGTCTACTACAGAGACCTCCATGATAACCAACTGTCCAAGCAAAATCTTGGGTTCTGACACACTGCCTGGAAAAAGTTCCCACATCCAAGAATTCCATGGGCTGAGCCTGAGCTATAGCGCTCTAACTGGTGATCCTGAGCATGGACCAGTCTTCCCAGTGGTCTCACAGGCCTGTTCCTCTCCTATCCCCAGGCTGCTAAGCAACTGTTATGGCTGGGCTGGCCCTGGATTGGCACAATGATGACCAGGCTAACAGCACACACACTGTCACTCCCTCCTTATGGACAAGCGAGTTTCCTCCCAAGGCCCTGAGCTATTTCACAGTCTACTGAGAGTGTGATGGTCATACAAGTCTGATTTCAAGATTCCCAGAGGTTCTAACAGCAGTGGCGATGGCCTTGTGGGACCATCTCTGTCTTAACTGAACCTTTATGATTAGTATAAATTCTTCACTCCCAAGTCCACAGGCTAAAATATTTGGGTGGGCGAACAGCATACAGAGACAAACTGTTAACACTGGCCTGTGTGTGTTGAATGGCAGGAGCTGAGTGGAAGCCCTTGGGAATATAACCTCTAACACCACCACATTACATAGATGAGGCTCAAAGAAGTTAAGTGCTGTGGCAAAATCACAAAGATAAGGAGTGGCAGAGGCAGGGCTGGAACTGATGTTACCTTCAATACTGATGACGCCTTCAATATAATTCCTAACCAAAATCCCATTCTTTTTTTCTCATACCAAATTTTCTCCTTTTTTTCCATATCAAATTCATATGGAAATTTAAGGGACCCACAGTGCACAAACTACTCTTGAAAAACAAAGTTAGGAGGACTCACATTGCCCAATTCTAAATCTGCAAAGTCACAGTAATCAAGATAGAATGAAACAGGTAGGAGGATAAATATTTAGATACATGAAAAAGAACTAGAAGTCTAGAAATAAACTTTCATATTTATGATCAACTGATTTGTACATAAAGTTTTAGTAACATTCTTCCCCACCCCCTCAATGGGGGAAAGAATGTTCTCTTCAACAAATGGTTCTGGGAGAAGAATATTTTCATATGCAAAATAATGAAGTTGGGATGTCTTCCTTATTCCATACACAAAAGTATATCCAAATGGTTTACAGAACTAATGAAAGAGCTAAAATCATAAAACTACTGTATATTGGATATATAACAATAACAAATCTCTGTAACTCTTGGTTTGGCAAAGCTTTCTTATATATGACTCAAAAAACACAGGCAAACTGGGTGTGGTGGCTCACGCCTATAACCCCAGCACTCAGGAGGCTGAGGCAGGAGGATTATTGTGAGTTTGAGACCAGTGAGCTCAAGCCCAGCCTGAACTGCATAGCAAGACCCTATCTCAAAAAAGATAAAAAAAAAAAAAAGGCAACAGAAAGAAAGTGATGCATCAGAAATCATCAATATTACAAGGTTTTGTTCTATAAAGCGTATCATCAAGAACGTGAAAAGATTACACATAGATAAAATACCTGCAAATCATGTATCTGACAAGAGACTTACAGCTAGGGTATATAAAACTATTATTATAATTGAACAATAAAAAACCAAATACAGTGTGACCCAATTTAAAAACAGACAAAAAATCTCAACAAAAATTTCTCCAAAGAAGATGTACAAATAGCCAGTGAACACATGAAAAAGTGTTCAATGTTATTAGTCATTAGGGAGGCACAAATCAATACAAGATACAACATTACACCCACTAGGGTGGCTATAATGAGGGTGACAGTTAATTATAACCACTGGTAAGAATGTAGAAAAATTATACAGGCATATATAATCATAAGGTGCTGAAATGAAGCGAGTTTAGAAAACAGTTTGACAGTTCTTCAAATGCTAAACATAGCATAAATAGTAGTCTGAAAACTTGTGCTTCCCCCCAAATTTATATGTTGAAATTCTAACCCCAGAAGTGATGGTATTAGGAAGCAGGGTCCCTGGGGAGGTGATTAAGTCACAAAGGTGAAGGCTTCCTGGATGGAATTAAGCGCTCTTATAAAAAGAGGCCTCAGAAAGCTAGCTCCTTTCCCAACATAGGGCCACAGCTAGGAGGCATCATTTATGAACCAGGAATCAGGACCTCACCAAATATCAAGTCTCCTGATAACTTATCTTGGACTTTCTATCCTCCAGAAATGTGAGATACAAATTTCTATTATTTACAAGCTACCCACTTATGATATTTTCTCATAATATCCAGAATGGACTAAGACATGATGTGACCTAGCAATTCCACTCCTAGATAGGATGTAATGTAATGAGATGAAGAATAAAATGAAATAAAAAAGAAAGGAAAACATATATCTGCCCCAAAATGTTTACAACAGGATTATTCATAAAAGCCAAAATATGGAAACAACTCAGTATCTATCAACTAATGAATAGATGGGAAAACTAGTAAATATTTATATAATGGGATAATATTTGACAATAAACAGTAACAAAATTCTGATGAATGCTGTAACACAGATAAACCCTTTAAGGGTTTATTTTTAAATATTCTCCTACAAATCACAATTGCATACTTTCACTTATAAGAAATTTTCAGAATAGGCAAATATAGCTACAAATAGATTAGCAGTTGCTTAGTGCTGGGTGTTGAGAAATAGGGAGTTCTAATGGGTACAGAATTTCTGTTTTGTTTTGTTTTGGTGTTTTGGTGCTGGGCATTGAACTCACAACCTCACACTTGCCAGGCAGGTGCTTAAGCCACTGAGCTAAATCCCCAGTCCCCAGAATTTCTTTTGTAGGGTGATACAAATGCTCTTAAAATTTTTGGTGGTAATGGCTGTACAATTCTGTGTATTTATTAAGAGCTACTGATTTGTGCACTACAGATGGTTAACTTGCATGATATGTGAGCATTAGCTCATAGAGCTGTTAAGAAAAAAAAAGAAACAACCCCAAAGAACCAGTGACATCCAATCTCAGGATTTTCTGCAACTTCTGGCAAGAGAGGGTCCTTTCTGATGAGCCTGCTATTCATTTTGGGAATGAAACTAGCATAGTAGAAAGAGAGAGGGGGAGAGGAGATGGGAGAAGGGAAAGATCAAATTCTGATGTGATCATTAGAGCCCTGGAGCCTCAACTACACTATTTTTGTTCTTTGATCATGTATATCAAATCCTTTCCTGTCCCTGCCAATCTGGAAGGATGTTTACTTAATTCCTCACTGAAGTTCTGATTCTTCCTGGGCATCCTCCACTCACTGTGTGGTCTTGGGCATCTCCTCCTCTGGACTGTCATCTGGGAAACCTCTCCTGTACCCAATGCCCTAACCTACCAATATGTAGACTTGCCTAAAACGTCTCCTCTTTCTTCTGCTCATAGCAGCCTCCCAGCAACCACACAGACCCTTCCTGCCAGTCCTAGACACTCTTGCACCTGGACTGCACCTGGGGTAGGGCTCTGTAACTCAGCTGCTTAAAAATAAACACAAGCTGTGCTATTTCCAACACGTTCTTCCTACCCGATTAATTACTTATCTAGCACCTGCTTCATAAAAAGGAACTCAGCAAGGAAGAAATGGGGAGAAGAAACTGGGAAGAGAATGGCAACTCAAAACAGTAGTGGTGAGTGGGAGACCCAGCAGGGCAGGGAGCAAGGGTGGGTGGGAGCCAGATGACGCTGAGCTTTAGAGAAAAGAAAATTGGCTAGGTCCTGTGAAGGGCCCTAGTGAATTCCATCAGCCCCTTTTCAAGTATAAGGTTTTAAATTCATGAAGCAAGGGACATAGGATTAGAGAGAAAAGCACTTGTATTTAAATGCAGTTACCAAAATTGTGATGTAGCAATATAAGAGCTTCTTTTCTGATGTATTAAATAATAAGATCTAGCAGCAGGTCTAATTACTATAGAACTTTCAAAGTAGTGATGAAGTTTAGCCATATTTGGAAGCATGTGCAGCAACTGTAATGTGATATGAAAAACACATGTTATTGACACTATACTGCTATTAGGGTCACCTAGGTTTCACATATGAAGTTCATGGATTTCGCAGAGGATTGCAAAGACACAAGTATAATTCATTTTCACTGGTCACCTGGATTTTATCTTTAAACCTCAGGATACGAAGTCCTGGACTAGGCATTCAGGCTGAGCCCCTGAACAGGCTTCCCTGACCCTCAGTTTCCCCATCTTACAGATGGGGTCAGGAATAGTATCCTGCTCACTATAGGGAGCTGATGAGAGTGGGGAGGATTGGGTGGCATTAAAAGGATACTTTGGGCAGGAGGCCTAAAAATTCCCACATGCTACCTTGGTTTGGCTGCCACCACCACTTGCAGTTTCCAAGCAGTTCTGTAGGTTCTCTGCAGGACCTACATGACCTCACTTAGTTCCTGAAATGATGCTGGAGGTAAATGCCATTGTCTTTACATGTGAGGACACCAAAGCACAGCAAGGTCACATGCAGGGCTACAATGGTGTCAGGTTCCCACCACATATACTGCCCATGCTCTCTGCTACCACTTCTCCTACCTCAAGTTCCAAGGGAGTAAATGCAAAGGGAAGCAGAGTCAGATTGCTTCATTTAATTTGGAACCTTGGTTCCCAAAGCTCACCTGTCCATATGCCATGTCATCTGCCAATCTCAGGGGAAGTCCTGCATCTGGCCACAACGCAGACCCTAACTTTCCACTGAGAAGTAGAATTGTTTCATCACAATGACAGGAAAGGTCCTATCAATGAGGTGGAGCAACATCCAGACCCAAGAGCTAGTGTGGAGCTGATGCAAGCTTGCACCTGCCCTTTGCTAGCCCTGGACAAAAAACTGTTTCCTTCGGCTTCTTAGCTAACTACAAGATACCCTCCATATCCTAGTTTAAGAGTGCTTGCCTAGGCCCTATGACCACCTCAGGTCCTTTCTACTACAGCTCTATACTTCATTCCTGCACAGTAATCTAGCACCATGCTGAAATACATTTACTGCTTTGATGTCCTTCTGTTTCTCCTGGACTGAATGTTCCACAATGGCAGGGACCATATCTGTCTTTTCATTACTGTCTTAAATACAATTATTAAATGAGTAAGAATAAACAGAACATGGAAGAAGAGAACACAGAGGGAGACTCAGCCCTCTATGTCTAAGGGCAGCTTCCTCTTTCTGCCTGAAGGGGAAATGGGACACAGATACATCCCAGTGTGCTAAATGAACACACAGTGACTCTACACAACAGGTGTGGCTCTGAGCCCAACAATCAGACAATTGAGCAATAATTTTCCTCTTTGCAAGACAAGTGATTTGGCCAGAGAGAAGATAGGAAAGAGCCCTGTTGAAAGAGTCCAGTAGGAAAGTGGCCAAAACAATGGCATGGATCAAAGTCTCCTGTGCACACCTCTCAGAGAGCCCATTAGCTTGAGGCTCTGATTCAAAGGTGTGGATGGGCCTGGGATCCTGCAGGTTAACAAGCTCTCTGGTAAGACTGACACTGGAGGTCCATGGGCTCCACCATAAGTGGCAATATCTTTTAAAAAAAAGTAGATATGAGGCAATCAGTCTTGGAGTTCCTAGTCAGTTTCACTCACCTCAAGACACAACTTAGCTAGAAACCTGACACTGACCATGTGCCACTACGTTCTTTGTTCCTCAGCATAACATCATGGGAATGAGGGCAAATGAGCCTACTGAGGAGAACTGGACTCATACCAGAAGTGCCAGTGTTGGCTCTTTGAATACCCACTTCAATTTCAAGAAAGGTATTTCCTCTTCTGCATGGTCTTGTCACTGGTCTGCAGGTCAGCTATCTGTGTCATCCAAGGGCTTTTCAAAAGTAGAGTAGAAGGAAGGCTTATTTCTCTGGGCCTGGGGTATGGTTTGATCACTGGATCTGTTTAAACCCCAATGATTCAGGTACACATCTAGAGTGGAAAACTCAGAGGTGGTCTCTGAGGAATTGGCGCTGTCCTTGGTGCTGACCAATGGCTTGTAATGAGGTCTAAATAGTAACATTTAGGGAGAAGCCTGAGGAGGTACTCACTTACTAAGGTACTTCATTTGAGAATCTGGAAAAGATGCAGCCATCTCTTGCTCTGTTTGAGTTTCTGGCATTATCAGCACACCCATCAGTCACCCAGAACATAACAGTGAAGCCTAACCCACTGCAAAAGGCAAAACTAGTACATTCAATTATTTTCAGAATCAAAGCATTTGGTATCATCTGTGACAGTTCACAAAGCAATGGGAGAAGGGCACAATTTACAGCTCTCCAGACTAGCCTGAATGTTAGTAGTGTTATTGAGACAAATGCCCCAGAGAGCAAAAATTATTGTTTATTTTTCGGTCCAGTTTGAGGCATGACAAATCCCAGCTTGTGCCTTCTGCTGGGAATTCCTGTTGCAGGACAGAGGAATGAACCAAGCACAAAGGGAGAAGATAAAAGGTGGAAATGAGGATTAAGCAGGATGCCAGGTTTGCTTGGCTGGCTCATCTTTCCTGTTATCCCAAAAGATTTATGCACCTGTCCAAAATGAGATATGGATCCATTACCAGCACACAGGGCCACTTCTGATACCTGGTGGCAGAAGGTCAAGTCCAAATGATACTTCAGTGCTTGTTCCTGAAACCCTGCTGCCTCTCAATTTTTACCCTTGTCTTTCAGAAGGAGCTAAATAATTTCACTCTAGTTGACAACAGTGGACATAAAGAACCTTTATTTGTAAGGCTAATAAATTCTATGTTGTGCTGTTTCTAACTTAACACTTTCTAATATCTGGGTCACTTTCTACCACAGCTCTAGATTAAATCCCAATTAGCTATTTTATGTCATTCAGAAATTATTAGGGATTATTTACATGTTTTTAATATGTAATTATCTGGTCCCTATGAATCGTAAGTCTTTGTGAATACAGACATTAACTGTTTAGTTCCCTGCTGTATTCTCTGTGATTTGCATATAGTAGATGCTCAAGAAAGAGCTATTGAATGATATCACTCATTATGTCTATAGCCCTCTGTGCATTTCCCTGGTGAGCTCTCCTGGTAAGCATTTTCTTAAAAGAAAAAAAAAAGCACACTCATTTAAAACACCATGCCCCCCCACCCCGCTTTCTTTGATGATTAAAGTCCAAACTCCTTAGCTCTACATGAAAAGTGACTGGCTCTGCCTGACTCTTCTGACTCGTCTGCCTTGTGTATCCATTCTTGGACCCATGCTGTCTGCTCAGTATTAGAGGCCTGAGGAGGCAGAGTTGTTCTAGGACTACTGCTTTCAGAAGAGCTCTTTCCTCTCCCTGGAATTTTTCCACCTCATTCAACAGCTGCATCCTCAAGACCCAGTTCAGGCAGTGCCGCTGGCTGCTGCTTCCCAATCTTCCCTCTTGCCCTGTTTTTACTCTCCATGCCCCTTCCTCCTAGTGATAATGCAACATCACCCCCATGGAATCAACTTTCTCTCATTCTAAGGACCTCCCCACTCAGCACTGTGCACATTAGTCAGTCAATCACAGTTACTGTAACCATTGTGGGAAAGGCACAGGACTCAGGTTGGCCAGCGGGGGTAGGTGTGGAGACTGAAACTTGTTCATTCTGCCTGAGGTGTTTAACTGACAGAAAGCCTACGCAGAGGGGGTGATCTCTACCATGACAGTCTGCCTAAAAACTAAGTTAACTCAGAGAAAAGCAGCCAAAAGACAGACAAGCAAGAGTCAAGTGAGACAAGTGAGAAAAAAGAAACAGACTGGCCAAGATGTACACGTCTGATAGTATCACTGACCTCTTGGATCCAGCCATTTATGACGTCAGAACCTACACCTCCTAGGTACACAAGGCAACACATTCTCTTTTTAAATGAAAGAAGGTGATTTTGTGTCTCTTGCAGTGAAAGTATCTTAGATGATACACTTTACCCTATGCTCTCACATATCCAGATTTAACCTTATCCACAGCACTTACTGGGGTTGTGAACTCCCTAAGGAAGAAATATGTCTTATTCATCTCAATAATCCCAAAACTGATGCACCCTAGATACCAATTAAATATCTGAGAAATGAAGAATGATTTCTCTTTATCTTACTTGAAGGGTCTTTCTACCTAGAATTCTTTTTTTTTTTTTTGGTACTGGGGATCGAACTCATGACCTTGTACTTGCCAGGCAGGCACTTATGCCACTGAGCTAAATCCCCAGCCCAAATCGACACTTTTTTTTTTTTTTTTGTACTTGGGATCAAACTCATGACCTCATGCTGAACCCCCGACCACTCTATCTAGAACTCCTAACTGCCACAGGGCCTCCATACCCAGATACTTGCTTTTTAGTATCTCTGCTGCCAGATCCTGGAATTAATAGGAGGAGGCACATCCAAGTGGTTGAGAAGAAGACTCTGAGTCTTACTATTATTGTGCTGTTTGTGCATCTGGACTTAATTTGGGACTCCTAGCACCTCCTTGCACAAGTGAAGGGAAACGGCACCTCCCCACACCTGAACCTATCAGGTCTTCAAGATCATGCTTTCCCCGTGCCGGGAATACCCATTCATTCTCTGGCTACTTCATGTTTCACTGCTCAGATGAGAAAAACCATCTCTTCAAGAAATCCTGCCCTGAACTCCCCAGGGTGACAAAATTCAACAGGCATCAAGGGCTGACAAGTAAGAGAAGCAGGGTAAAGGGAACTGGGAGCAGATCCCCTAGGGAAGAGAACAATGGCTGCCATAAGAAAATGTTCAATTGATAGGAACAACAGGCCCGGTGGCTAGAGAGTTGTGTGCTTCATCATCATCACCAGCACCAAGGGACAGTGACTATGTCTCAGGACAATGTGGGTCACCAGATGAGACCTTCTGTATGAGGACTTTGTTCACAGCACAATTATAGGACCTTCCTTCTGCAGAATGCAGTCAACTATGCATGAGTCTGACTTTTCTGTAAGACCTGTCCCTGCCAGGTTGGACTCTACGTCTACAATTTTGCTAATTCCCCTCAGTCCTCAAGGACTCTGCAATGACACAACCCCACCCTGTCAGCTGCAAAAATTGTGCCTAGCCCCACCCAGCCACCCTTCACTTGACAATGACAGTTCTAAAATACAAGGTGGATCTGGTTACTATCCTGCTTAAAATATTTCAGTGGCTCTTTCTCCCAGTACATGCATATACCATGTTTAAACAAATGAGAACTGTACAAGCCCTGCTACTGCTATGAAGGGAACAAACAAGGGTCTAAAGGAAAGCACAAAGGAAGATTACTTATACTAGACAGTTGGGGAAGTGATTGCTGAGAAAGTGGAACTCATGCCCTGAGATTTGCTAGATGAGAAAGACTCAGCCATAGGAAGGGTGGGGAACAAAATGTTCTAAGAAAAATGGCATGTGCAAAGGTTCTGAGCCAAGAAAAGGGTTGTAGGTTTAATATTTAAGAGGAAGATATGCACTGTCACATGAAGTGTGGTGATAATCCCCTGGCCACCATGATGCTTAGATTAAATGACAGCATGCAAAGTCCTTAGCACTGTGTCTGGCATGTAGTTAGTACTCAATAAATAGCCACTATTCCTATTAAGATGGTACTACTGATATGAAGGGCTTATTTATTTCCTGCTAATAGGAATAAATCTGCCTAGTTCATAGGAAAGAACTAAAAGCCAGTATCAAAGGCTCTTTTGTGGCACAAAAGAACTTCATTTTTCATCAGCTTATGGGGATCAGGCAGTTACCTTGAAAAAGCTTCAAAACTCATTACAAAAGAGAACTTTATTTTTCCTCAGAAGGTAAAAGAACTGAGAACTTAAAGGTGCTGGCTAAGTGGAACATGCTTGTGAACCGGCAGAGTTCTTTGGGCAGACTGGCTCCCCAAAGAAGCACCTGAAATTGTGCCCTGAACTTTCAGGTCACTCAGTTTTCAGGACCTGTTTTGAAGAGAGGAACTGGGGCATAGATTTATTCTTTAATGCCACATTAAAGGAAGCAATTTGGGGTCCAGTGTTCCTTCACACTAACCACAAATTCAGCTTTAGCTATTACAAGACATGCTGTTTATGTGCATGTAAAATTTCATGAGAAGTTGCTGCTCTCTCAGAAAATCAGTCCAGTGAGGGAAGCAGATATGTAAACAAGAATGTACACTACAGCACTATAAGAGCTTGCAAGGAAATGGGGGCAAATGCAGGAGGCACAATGAGAAAGGGAGGTAATGAATTCCACTGTAGGAAGATCCTGAGCTGCAGCTTCAATCAGGAGATAAGAGGTAGCTATGTCCTTGCAAAGGAAATAAACACAAAAGGTGATATCAAGAAAACTAAAGAGACCCTAGAAACCAGTAAGAAAACTCCTCCAGGAGAAAAGTGACCAAAAGATACAGATAAGAAAGAAAAAAGGAAATCTGAATGGCTAAAAATCATGAACAGATCATCAACCTTATCAGTAACTAGGGAATAAAAAACATGACTAGATACTACTCTGTACCTACTGTATTGGCAAAAACCACATAAACCTGAGGTCTAATGGTGTCAAGTGTCACTGAAGATGTGACAGTGAGAAATCTCATTCACCTGGTTGGAAGTGAACAACTGGTACCTCCACCTTGGAGATCAATTTGCTAAAAGGCAGGCATGTTGAAGATAAGCATGCCCCATAAGCCAGCAACCACATCCAGACACAACCTGGACACCAACTCTCAAATATGTAAGACATGTGCCTAAGGTGGGGGCTACAATATTGTCTAAATAGAAAATCTGTATGCAACTTGTCCACCAAAGAGGGAATAAGTAAACCCAACACTGGACAGTCATACAACAGAAAATGGTTCTGTCTCAGTTAAAGTAATTAGAGTAAAGTAGTTCGCAATTAGCTCTATGTCTCAGTTAAAGCCACGTGTCCAAATGAATAAATCTCAAAAAATGTAATATTGGTGAATAATAGGATATATAAATAATGATATTATTGAGGAGTAGTAAAAAGAAAACTCATGATCATATTTAATACATGTATAAAATCATGAGCAGAAAAGATGAAGAACAAGTCCACAGTGCTTCCTTCTGGGAAAGAGGGTACATACAGTGAGAATTCAGCTATATTTTATAATGCTTATTTTCTAAACATTAACATATATTGCATCCAGATAGTGGTATGTTCCTGTTTGTTATGTTTTTCTGAGGACTCTGGAGCATATTAGAAATATTTTGTAACAATCTTTTAAGAATTTAGAAGCAAATCTAACAAAATATGAACAGTTACTAATTCTAGGTGGTGGGAATATGGATGCTTGTTATCTTTGTCTATGAATTCTTTTCCCTTTCCTTAGAGACATACTTTCAGTATGTGATTACTCTGGGGAATTCTTTGGAAGTGTCTCCTACAGGGGATCATAGAACGCCTTATAGCCAGCAATTCCATTGCTAAGTATAGACTCTTAGAAATCAGACCTTATATCCTGTAGATGACATATACAAGAATTTAAACACAGCCCAGTTTGTAATTAAGCCAAAACACCCACCAATGGTAAAGGTACTGAAATTGTACATAGTCATTATTCATACAATGTAATACAACACATCAACAAAACAGAGCCAAGAACCATCACTTGCAAAAGCATGTATAGATCAAAACATATAATACTGCCAGACATCAAGGATAACATGCTGTATGATTCTCTTTCTGTGAGGTCTTCAAACAAGCAAAGTGGCTGGAGATTTAGCTCAGTGGCTTAAGCGCCTACCTGGCAAGCATAAGTTGTGAGTTCGATCACAACACCCCCCCCCAAAAAAAAAACCAAAAACAAAACAAACAAACAAGCAAAGTACTTTGCAACATTAGAAATCAAGACAGTGGCCCCTGCTGGAGAGGGTAACAAGAAGGAGCTGCTATAGATGAGGGGCCCAGGTCTACATCTAGTTCTGTTTGTACGGACATATTTATTGCATGAAAATTCACCAACTACATTTTAAGATTGGAGGCAAGTTATACCTTAGTTTAAAACAAAAATAATAACAAAAACCTCACCACCATAAAACAAAGTGAAAAATAAAGAGGCAGAGGATGAGAGGGAAAGGAGGGGGGAATCAAATGTGTACGTCAGAGTTATCACAATTTACAGAATAATGGAAACTGAGTTGAAGAGGTTTCCCTGTGACCTATTTTCAAAGCCAGCATTTGAAGGCTCAAGAGATTTCAGATGCTGCATCAAACAGCTAGAGTCTCATTGGATCTTCACAAGGACCTGCACCATTAGCACCTGCACACCATGTGATAACTGAGGGTCACAGAGGCGACTTGCCCATCAGCCAGTCAATGTGTGTGACGGGCAGGAGCTGAACTAAGGTCACTGAGACTATATAGCCCAAACTCATACCTTCTGGATTGTGTGGCTTCTAAAAATGCACTGAAGGACAGGAAGATTCTGACTCTAAGCCCCAGAAAGGTAGCATCAAGGAAATAGCTAAAACGGCAGCAATCTAAGAGACACTGAAAATATTTTTTTTCCAGAATGCTAAAAATGAACAAAGATTGCAATTCCCAGCTCTCAAATATTAATGGGAGCACTGGAGGGAAAGGTAGTAATTATTCTCAATTACTCAAGAAGAGAGTAAGAGCTGAGAAGTACTCTTCTACATTGAGATTTTAATCAGCTGTCCAAAACTGTGAGGAAAAGCAGCAGATATATTGCAGATTAAGTATATTCAGAAGGCCTGTAGTGCTGGAGGGAGAGATTAAATAATGATATATATACAATCTAAATCCCCAGAAATATTGTGGACATTTAACACCCAACAGAGAGTCAATTGTCTTATAATTCATGTCAATTACAAAATCAATGGGTTGGACATAGAAATAAGGCTCTCAAACTCAGCCTAAAATAAGCGAAGTGGGAAGAAATGACCAATCTGGTTACCTAATTAGTAAGGCTAGCCCCAAATGTGTCAGACAACTCCTCTGTCACAAGGCACAGCAGATACACACAAAAGGATGAATCTTCTGCAAAGTTTGGGTCAGTCAAGTCAATGTCCAGGGGGCAGTTCAGATAATTCCACTGAAGAACCAGCTTCTATTCCCATGCTTAATTATCCACAACATCACCCTGCAACACAAATTGCTAATCAACAATGGTGCCACACACTGCATCCTACTTGTTCACCAAACAAGGCACTCAGTACCTCTATGCCCCAGGCACACTGGAAAATTCTAAAAAGACATAAACTCAATGAGGCCAGGCTCCATCCTCCAATTCCATTGTGTGCTGGGGAGGGAGAACTATAAGCCAGGCAGGCAGGATGGAGTATGAAAAAAGCTCAGGGGGAAGAAGCTCATATTCTGAGCTCAGGAACAACTTTCTGGAGAACATGTTACATCTGCCATGGATAGTGGGATCTGTAAAGTCTTTGATTCAAGACAATCCGGAAGATTTCCTTGGGCCCAACTTCCCTACCTACTTCTAGTTGCTGGCTCTAAATAATTCTTTATAAATGATTGTGATTTTATTGAATTTTAATTTAATATTCCCAAGGAGCCCTAACTTATTAAATATGTATACATATACATATTCCGAGTCTGAGCTCATCCATGTCTCTATCCTGAGATAATTTTTCTGGCAAGATGACTTTAGCAACTGCTTTCCTGGAAAATATCTTAAGAGGCTTTTACTGTATTAATGAGAAACACAAGTATGTAATATATAATGAGCCCAACTTCTCTTTTCTTCTCACTTAATATATTAAGTACCAGGACTATTTACACAGGGGTTAACAGAGTGTCAAGTGAAACACAAGCTTGAGTTTATGGCTTCATTTGATTGTAGCTTTTTTTTTTCTCTCCAGTTTTTCTCTGGAAAATGTATGCTGCTTTGAGGATAGTATCAATTCTGGCCACTGCACACCAAGCAGGGGTTGTGACTATGTCTTTGAGACTGCCTTCACAGGAGGGAGTTACCACAGCTCTGCACATAAACCTGTGGTAAGTGACTGTGTGTCAGCAGCTCCCAGATTTGGGTATGGATTTAAGGGCTCCTAAGAAGCATATGGGTGCAGTGTCTTTAGCAGAGTTTAGCTCAATTCTGGGCTTTGGGTAGAATGCTTACTGCCCATGAATTCCAGTTTCTTCATTTAACAAAACATTTTACAGGGGGCTTGACAAAAACTATATGATGAGCAAATATAAATGTGGTGTTTTTCACAAGCCTGGCACTGGATGGCTGGTACCACTCTACACAGAAACACAGGGTGAGAGGTTTTTGAGGAACTATTCACGTGAGACTCATCTACCACATTATGTGTCTGCTAGCTGCACCCCACCATCAGCCCCTGAACCTCTTCATCTAACAAAAAGGAACATGGCACTTACCATGTGCCAGACACTGTTCCAACACACGTCACAAACATCCCTGCCTTTGATTTTCACAGAAACAACAGAAATGCCACCACTATTCCTGTTGTATAGAAGAGGAAATAGGCATGGGGGTGCCAAATAATTTATCCCAGGCCTCACAGCCAGTAAAGTCACATGAATATGTACCTTCTCCCTTGTTCTCTAATTCTTAGTATCTCTTATAGCCTCTAACTTAAACAGTTGGTAAAGTTCCATTGAATACATTCATAAATGAGTGAGTGAATGAGTCTCCCTACATGCTTAGGATGACCAGGAGGGTTCCCATGAGTCTAGGGAGAGACTGTGACAGCTCACACATGGCCCCAAGTGGGAGTGGGACTGAGGTAGAGGTGACTCAGCAGCAGGAAGGCAAGTGACCTACTGCCTGCTCTCCACAGCTCCTAGGTGGAGTGGCCTTATGCAGTCAATGTAACTATCAACCTGCTGTGTGGGGCTGACTCCCTCATGTTCATCCTCTCTTTAGGGCACTCTAAAGTCATCAGCTGAGAGGCTGAAGGCTGGTTCTTTACACTGTCTGCCTGGGGCAGATACCAGCCTCGACACTGCCCAGCAAGATGGCCTTGGATAAGTTACCTCACTTCCGTGTGCCTCTGTTTTCTCATCTGTAAAGTAGGATAACAGTAATAGCTCTACCCCAGACAGGGAAGGAAAGGTAATCAGTAGACACATGCCTCTCCCCAAGAGATACCCTTGCCCTAATCTCTTGAAACCTATGAAGATGTACCTTGCTTGGATGGGGCTTTTTTTGCACAGTAATTCCTTAATTCCAGGTGTGGTGATGGCCCTAAATTACCTGAATGGACCCAATGAAATCACTCCTGAGAAGCAGTGCATGTTCCTTGCTGTGGCTGAGGAAAGTGTGACTACAGAAGAATGGCAGGAAAAATCTAACACTGAAAGTGAAGGTTCGGCCACAAGCCAACAAATACAGAAGATAAGGGAAAGACAAGGAGCCTCTCCAGAGCCTCTAGGAGAAACAAAGTCTCACCCATGCATGATTTTAACTAACCTGATGAGTCCTGTGTGGGATTCTGATCTCTTCAGCTGAAAGATAATAAATCTGTGTCATTATAGCTGCTGGTCTGTGGTCATTTGCTTTGGAAGCCACAGGAATCTAATGTAGGATAGATGGAAGACATGTACACCTCATGAATTGCTTTTCTACTCTTATCCAGAGCCCTGTTGGCCCAAACATTTACTTCTGTAGGCAACCAGCTCTGCTGTTCCCTCCATCTCCCTAGGCTATAGAAAGCTCCTCCTCTAGCTGTCACTTATTCTCCCTACAAAGATGTTGAGGCCAGAGAAGCACCTGCATTTGTCTTTATCTGCACTACACCTATGAGCACCCTGTGCTCCAGACACACATGCAAAAGTGGATCAGTCTTATCTCCTTTGAAGTGTCCCTGGCTCCCACCTCATTTCTCCCTCAGGGTCCCTGGAGCCAAGGCTGCACCTCAAATATACCCCCAAGGAGCTACAGAAGAACTTCTCCAGCTCAATGCATACCAGTCTTGTGTTTTTAATGTATAATTTATCCAACAAGGTGAATTATCTGTGGCTCTGGGGAAAGTGATTTGCCTTGCCTTATCGCCAAATGAACTCTTGGAGACTGATTCTATTATCCTAGAAAGAAATGACAATTTCTCAATTCTCCTTTGGTCCCTAAGCAATCATGGAGACTTTGAGCATCATCATCCAAGACAAATCCTTTAGCTAGGACCTCATGCTAACAAAGTTCAGGTGGGCAGGGAGCCTACTGGGCAACTTAGACAGTTTCCTACTACCAGAACCCCGCTGGCCTCCTGCCCATACTACAACAAACATCTTGCCAAAAGTGGAGTGAGAACAACTACCTTAATTACCTGAAGTGTTTTTACTCACTTCTGGAATTAGGGCTGAGGACCAGTGAAGTGAAGAAAATTAAAGAAAAAACAACTTTTTATTTATTTCTGTTCATTTTATTCATTAACGTGTTCATGACGGGGCTATAATTTATATCTTAAGCCTGGGTGGCTCTGAACCACTGGTGGTACAAGTATGACTGCCCCATCATATGGCATGGGACATCACATCTGGTGGTACAAGCTTGTGGGAATGTATTAATCTAGGTCATGAGTACCTCTGTATGTCTTCTAAGGCCTGGGACAGAGCAGTGAACAGAATCATATCCTGCTTCTCAGGCCTCACCTGGTATAGTGATAAAGCACACCTGAGTGGACAAAGAAATCATTTCAATAAATAATGTGATGTGGGAAGAAAAGTAAGCAGAGATAAGGATAAGAGAGTGACTCAGCTCTCTCTGATGAATGGCCTCTCTCTGAGGACAGAAACCTGAGCCAAGACCTGATGAATCAGAGAGCTGTTCATGCAAATATCTTACAAAGGCCATTCCAGGTAGAGAAATAGCAGATGTAAAGGCCCTGAAGTGATAACAGTATAGATTTTGGTAAAGCAGTTCAACTGTGAGAAGGAAGAAGAACAGGGCACAGGATAAGATGGGAAGTGTTATGGTAGTCACTGTAGTGACACAATCAAATTTATATTGTACAAACTTCACTCTGGTTACAGGGTACAAAATAGACCACAAGGAAGGAAAAAGGGCAGTCATGCAGCCAAGGACACCAGTGGCTTAGGTTGGAATAGTCTAAGCAGGGATGCAGGTAGCCAATGAACTGGTGTGTCTCTGGAAAGAAGGGGCCACAGGACTGCCTGTTTGGGACTGGCAGAGTTGTGCTCTTCCATTGTCTCAGTCCTGCTCCACAGTGTGTCTCCATAAGGTACATCACCACTCCACATAGTAAGTCATGAAAGCTGACCACAAAGGTCCAGGTTCTCCTTTTGGGCATGCAGCAGAAGTGTACCCTTTGCTCCTTGGCAGTAAGTGTGGTCATGTAACTTGCTCTGTGGAGTTCTTACATATTACTTTTAGAGGAAGCTTCAGGAATCATTGCCTGAATGGCCCTTCTCCTCATTACTGTTGTCACCATTGGGCAATGTTACAGTTTGTGTCTGGATGTTCCCACAAAGCCTCATGCAGTCATAGGGGCAGGCTTCTAGAAGTTGTGATTGACTCATAGTCCAATGCTGGGATTATGGGTTTGAGTGCTACATCCACCTTAGGGTGGGTGGCCTACATACAATATAAAGGACAGAAAAAGTCTTTTCTCTATACTCCTCCCTTTTTGCTCTTGTTGCTTTTGTTATCTTCTGCCACCATGAACCGTTGCCTTCTGCCATGTGCCACTCTGCTTTGGAGCCAGTCAAGTATGAACTGAAACCTCCATGAACTGTGAGCTAAATAAACTGTTCTCTCTTTAATTTTGGGCATTGGGTATTTTGTCTCAACAAGGAGAGAAAAGTCACTAACACAGGCAACATATTTAAAATGGATTCTCTAGCAGCCTGGATCCTATCACAGTAAGCAGAGCTCCCATTCAGCCTATAAGGAATATGAAACAGGAGTCAAAATTAAAGCTTTGTCGGCTTACGTCATCAAGACCTTAGAATAGTCACCTCAGCTTCTTCAAGGCCACCCTGACAGAAGCCCAATATCTGTAACATTTAAAAGTTAAGAAGTAACTTTAGTATCCTGGATATCTACTGTGGCTTAACTCAGCTAAAGAAATGGTCTTGATCAAGGGTGCATTGACACCCACATCACTTGGCCTTGATGTGATATGAAGACAAGGAGACCCCTAGAAGTACTCTGCATATCTCATGTGTCTCTAATTAAACATGTACATAGCAAGGTATAGCAAGTGGAATTCTTTGGTAAAGACAAATTCTGGGTTCACAAACTATACAATGGCCTTATTTATTTATTTATTTATTTATTTATTTATTTATTTTATATAGGATCTTAGCATGTAGTTGAGGCTGGCCTGGAATATCCATCTTCTTGCCTCAGCCTCCCAAATTCTGGGATTACTGTTGTAAGTCAATATGTTGGCTCAAATACACTAATGTTATCAATAAAAAGTGGCTTGAATTGGGGTTAAGATCACATTTTAATCCTAAAACTGACAATCTTCAGTGACAGCATTTTGGGGAAATTATACAGAAACTCAGGCTAAAAAGATACTCATCTGACATACAAAAAAAGGTTAAACTATGCTTAAATTTCCTTCAATAATGTTCATATCTCTAGACTTTAGAGTGATTCAGTTAATGGGTCCAAAGCTTAGATTAACACTCTATTTAAGATGCAATTAACTCAAAGAAGTCTTGCCTGTGTGTGTGCCTTAATAGTTCAAGCAGACCAGTTAGCCATCCTTGAAGCAATCCAATCAAAGAAAAGATTCTACATGGTTAATTTTTCTGGGCCAATTTAGAATCAAAGCACTCCAAGAATTTTTCTCTGAGGACACCAAAGCAGAATGAAAGCTTAGCCTTAAACTGAGTTCATCAATGACCTCTATTGGGCATTGAAATTCCTAGATCCTGACTCAATCCTTTCTTGAAAACTGGAATAACCACCCAGGTTTTTCCTGGGCAGCAACCAAAGCAGACTAATTAGAAGTGGGTATATTATAACTGAATGAAGAAGAAGGAGGAATCTAAGTTCAATCGTTGTCCAACCAGCCAATGAAAAGTTAAAGGGCACCACAGAATAGAGAGGACACTAAGGCTCATGATCACTTACATGCTGTCAGTTCCACTCTTGTCCACAGGGAGCAGGACCCTAAATCTGATTACAAACTAGCCAGTGCACTTGGACAAGCCAGTCCTCACTGGCCAGGCCCACCAAGGTGCTACCTTCCACCTCCAAACTCATTTATTTGCACATACACTTATGAGGTGAAGATACTGCGGAGCTGGCTGCTCTAACCTGAGGTGAGGGTAGAGATATTCCTGAGGATTTCTTCTGTGGGAACTCATGGTTGGTCCTTGCCACTTCAACTGGCTCAGAACTCTTTGTGAATGAGTTCATTCCACAAAACCTTCCTACTTCTCAGACTCAGCTTCATCTCCCTGAACTTGACCTTTACCTTCCAGCATCCTCAGGACTTGTATTTTTTGTAGCTTCTTTTTATTTTACACATGTTTTGCCTAATTGCAGGGCTTGAGGAGTTAAGAGATGATAAGGGAGCTGCTTCAGGCTGCAGAAAAACCATTTAGTAACATACAATGTATGGTAGGCTGAATAATGGCTCCAAGTGACATCCCAACCCCCAAGCTATGGTTTGTGACTGGATGTCCCCCTCAAAGCCTCCTGCAGTCAAGGAGGTGGGTCTTTATGGAGGCAGCTGAATCTAGAGTTTATGATTGGTTCACTGTTTACTGCTGGGATTGGGAGGTGAGTGTGAGTGCTACACTTGCCCTAGGGTGATAGCCTGCATACAACATAAGGGAAGGAAAGTTTTGCTTCTTCCCTTTTGCCCTAGTTGCTTTTGCTGTCTCTTGATGCCATGAACTGTTGCTCCAGTGCAACACTACCCTGTCTTGGAGTCAGCTGATAATGCATTGAAACTTCCACAAACTGTAGGCTAAATAAGCCTTTCTTAATTTTGAGTGTCAGGTATTTTGTCTCAGCAATGAGAAAAGGAACAAAGACACCCTAGAATGTTACAAGGCAAAGGAATTTAACCTATATGATTAAATTAATGATCTTGATATGGAGACTATCTTAGATTGTCTTGAGGGGCCCACTGTGATCACAGGAGAGAGTCAGAATCAGAGAATGAGATATGACGAGGACAGAAGCAGATGTGAGTGATACACCTGCTGGTTGGAAGACAAAAGAGGATCACAGGCTAAAAATGCTGAGCAATCAGAAGCTGATTCTCCCTGGAGTCTTCAGAAGAATGGGCTTTGCTGACATCTGATTTTAGCCCCATCAGACTGATTTTGGTCTTCTTATTTCAATGACTGTGAGATAACAAATTTGTGTTGGGTTAGACCCCTATACCTGTGTATTTTGTTACAGCAGCAATAAGCAACTAAGGTACAACATAAAACATTTCACCATCTGCATCCCCTTGATTCAGCCTTGTGGTAGAGCTGTCAGATAAATTTACTGAAAGTTTTAGCGAGGTTGCCTGCAAATGAGCACGTCTTACAATGATAACAAGGAGGTTAGGCAGAATTTTGTTTTATGACATTTGAAGACCTTCTGGGTGGGTCTCAGGATTTGTATGAGCTTGTAAGTCATTAGGTTAAATCAGTACATGTTTCCTACACTTTTCATAAGAATTATTGTAATCTTTACTATCAGTAAGTGTAGAATTTTTAAGTCTTTTATATGTGTGGGTTCAACTCTACTTTTCTGCAACAGAAAGATGGAGGACGTTTATTCTGAACCTATAATAAAGCTGCTTTAAAATCATTCATATTGGAATCTCGTAGAACTTGAACTGTTAATATTTCCAATAACTTAATCCAAAAAGGCATTTGCAGACTACAACTCAAAAAATGGAAAACGCTATTCCATGCCACAGAACTCAAAAACAAGCAAGAGCACCTATTCTATTCTCACATAAATTGAACTTCAAGACAAAACTGACTAAAAGAGCAAAGAAGGTCATTATAGATGAGTTAAAGGAACAATTCAGTAGAAAGAGATAATAATTATAAATATATACGTACCAAACAATAGCATACCTAACTTCATAAAACAAACACTACTAGACATAAAGGATGAGGAGATAAACATCAACACAATTATAGTAAGGGACTTCAATACCCTTTGTCAAAAAAAATCAGCAAAGAAATACCAGAACTGAACCAAACATTCAAGCAAATGGACTTAACACAGAAACCTATGATACAAACACAGCAGTTGGTAATCATGGTCTCCTCTATAAAATTGACAAATGCTATCAGTGGGTTACAAAGACTCTTATGTCGTTTTTCTGTGAGAAAGGTCCAAGGGGTGTTTTGACAAAAGCTAGGAAATCCACTGCATACAAAATCTGCACATCAGTCTGCTTTGTCAATCCCATAGGATGGTGGCTCTCACATTGCCTTGTCCATCAGCACCAGCCAGCATGCAAGCTAACAGAGACTTTGGGGGCTCAGCCCCAGAACTTTGGAGTCAGCAGGTCTAGGGTAGAGCCAAGAATCTGCATTTTTAGCTGAGAATATAGCTCAGTGGTAGAACATTTGTCTAGCCCCAGGTCTGATTCCCCATTAGCACACACGCATGCACACAAAGGAATGTGTATTTCCACCAGGCTGTAAGGCAATGGCGACACTGCTGGCTCACAGCCGGCAGCCACACTTTGCGAACAAACCCAGTTGGGATCATCCTCAATGCAATCTCCATTGAGTCATGGTCCTGAAAAGGGCCATGACTCCTCTCTTGTCTGATTGCCAAGCTATTTAATATACAGTGGTACCTCAGTTCGTAAGCACTTCTGTTTGTGAAAAATTTGTTTCACAAACAGAAGTGTTTTTTTGTTTTTGTTTGCAAACTCCACATCAGAGTGATGAACATGACCAAAGCCATTTTTTTTGCATGAACACAAATGTGGCTGTTTTCCTCAGAATAATGGAATGAATCAAGTTCCTGAACTGAGGTACCACAGTACTGTAATTGTTGAAGTACCTCCATCTTCCACTTGACTCTGAGCTACACTGCTCAAGCTTGGCTCATCCTGAACCATCTAGAGAGTTGTTAAACCTCTCCATTTCCATGCCTTGCTCCAGATCCACTGAACTAGGATAGGGAGGGAAAGGAAAGGGTAGGAAGTAGTCAGTGGCTTTTAAACCTTCCCAAGTGATGAAAAGTACAGGGGGACAAATGAATGCAAACTAGTTAGAGCAGACAATGAGCAGGCACCACACTAGGCCCAGATGTCTCTGTCTATTTCAGTCCTGGGCAAGTTTCTTGCACAGAGACAAATAAGAGGTGCTTAATAAATGCCTGCTGGCCAGTGAAATCAATCAACCAGCAAAGACAGCACCTCCTTCCTCAAGGGCAGCAGGATGGACACACAGAAATAAATTATGTTATCATAAATCACTAACCTTCATGATGGTAATGGCCCTATAATAAAAGAAGCTCCTCTGAGAAAGTCCTACCCCATATCTATGCATCTAGATGACTATCATGACAATTATCAATGAAAACTAGAACAAAAATTGGGTTCCCTAGCAAGGGTGCAAACTATGACCCATAGGCCAAACTCAGCTGGCACTTATATTTAAAAATTAAATTTGAAGGCTCATAGTCATGTCCATTTCTGTCCACATTGTTACAGATGCACTTGTGGTACTTTGGAATAGCTGATAATTTTCTGCTGAATTGGTATATAGTAAGTCCCTGAGTTACAAACATTTGAGTTGCAAAAGTTCAGATACGAATGGACCTCACATTACAAACATTTGGAGATGTGAACAAATCTTGGAAATAGCTCATATATCTGCTGGACATTGTTACACTTACATTGTTGTGTGCTTACTGTACAGTGCTATATGTACAGTAGTACAGTGCTCAATCAGAGCCCAGTATGTCCAGAAGCAAGAGGAAAAGCAGTGGTGATGTGGAGGGGACTGCTGGGAAGTGCAAAGCAATATACATTGCATATTTGTGTCAAAGGTGTATAAGACTTGCTTTGTGACACTTACAAACGAATCCAACTCACAATGTTCTCCTCAAATGGAACTCATTTGTAAGTTGGGAACTTACTGTATTTCACAAAACCAAAAATATTTGCTTTTTAGCCAGTACAGTGGTGTATGACTGTAATCTGAGCACTTGGGAGGCTGAAGCAGAAGGATTACTCCAAGTCCAAAGCCAGCCTGGTCAACATAGTGAGCTCAAGGACAGCCTGAACTACGTTGTGAGACCCTCTCTCAAAAATAAATAAATAAATAAATAAATAAATAAAGTTTCTGTGCTTTTTGATCTTTTAAAGAAAATGTTTCCCAGCCCTTGTCCTGAAGAAACTCACAAATAAGAACAGTGGTAATATCTTCAGGTGATGGAATCATGGGTGACTTATTTCCTTTTGCTAATTTTTGGCCATTTTTTCTTTAAAGAGCACTATTTTAAGATAACAGATAAAAGAAGAAATGATCTGCCTTAACACAGGCTGTGGTGGGAGTGTTGCTGGTCCCTGTGGAGGAAGATACCTTATTTCCAATGGCTTTTTTGGGTGGGAAGTTGTAGGCCCGCACTTGAGGGTACTTGTTTTGCAGCTTGTGGTGCAAAGCCCGAAACTCTGTGTATCGTCGGTACACATTCCACTCATCATCTTTTATCCGGATATAAACCTGTTGGGAACAAGAAAAAGAAAAGAAATGTAAGCATCTCTTTAAACCCTCATCACAAAGGAGTAGGATTTTAGGACTCTGGTAGAGGAAGGGCAAGTGGGTCTCACACTCCACTTGATACCAAATGCCTGGCACAGAACAGGAAATAAATGAACAAACGGGCACATGACAGATTTAGGCAGACAGGTGACAAGAATGACACGGCTATGTCACTTCCTCAAGATAAGCAGAGACTGCTAGCCAGTTGACAAAGCAGAATTGTATTTCCATACTGTCTTCACGTGTGTTTGCCAGGCAGGCGCTTAAGCCACTGAGCTAAATCCCCAGCCCTGTCTTCACGTGTGTAATGTTGCAGTAAAAGGTTGCTGGTGAGGCACTATTCATGTTCTCTGCCATTTGTTTTTGCCCAGTGCAGCTAAGAACACATCCCACCTCATTTCCCCAGGTGGGAAGGAAAGCATTCAGGTCAACTGGCCTTGAGCCAGGGATTGAACAGGTCACCACATGCACAGGGAAGACTTCCATTTGGGAAATGAGCTGAATTCAGATCTATTCAACAGTACAGAGTCTTACATTCAGATGGGATAAGCACAGTCAGGGAATATAGTTGTCTTTATTTTCACTGAGTTATAACTCTCAAGAAAACATTTTGGAGGTATAAAATGTAAGGGATTTTTCATGGGCCCTAGCACTTCTCAGGATGTATAGCAATCTGGTCACAAGAGAAAACAAAAGTGGGAAAGAGATCAATAAACTTTTTAAAATTACATAAGTTAAGAATAGCCCAGGGAGTAACATCCCCTGTGATAAATGGCTATTGTAACTTACTATTGTAACTTACTTAGTGTCAATACCCATCTAAAAGCCTCTTTACCCATAAAAACAGACATCTCTAATGGAGTGATAAATCCTGCCTCTACGTGAAAACCACCCATTTTACCCAAATGAAGACATTACATTTTTTAACAGTGGTAAAAAGTGCCCAAGTCTTGGTTCAAGAGATGGATGGCCAGGGTGAAGCCACCTGGACTGAGAATATAAGTAAACACTCAGGGAAAGGGACCACCATTGGCAAGATGGCCAGGGTGAGGAGGGGAGAACGATACCTGCTGTGAACAGAAGGGATCTGGTATCATAACAGCATGATCAGTAAGGAGACTTAAGGTGTGGAGGACTCCCAGATTCAAAGCCTGTCTCTGTCAGATGCTAGCTATCTGACTTTCATCTTCTCTTGGCCTCCCATTCCTTGGTGAATCGGGCATGATGATTGATACGACCTCACTCACCCCATCTTGGGAGGAGTAATGAACTCAGATACTAATGGGCTTAAGAACATAGACGATGCTATGCAAATGTTTAATAAACATTAAAAATGAAATCTGATTGATTGTGCTGCCACTGCTAAATGACAAAGAATTGGTTTTCTGAAGTCTATGATCTTGGCAACCAATTGTAACACAATCTTCCCCAAACACCTGTGATGGTGGTGTCTAGATGTCCTCCCACAGCCTCACATAGTCATAGGTGGGGCTTTTCCAGAGGTGGCTAGATCAAGTGTGATGCTGGGATTGATTCATGATGCAATGCTAGGCTCAAGGGCACTAGGATTAAGGGTATGAGTGCCACTCACCCTAAGTAATCTGGAAAAAATAAAAGGCACAGGAGGACCCTGTTAAGGTCCCTTACTGCTTTTGCTACCTTGTGGGCACCATAAGCTGTTCTCTGTGACATCCCCCTGCCAGGCGCCACTCTGCCTTGGAGCCAGTCAAGCATAGGCTGAAAACTTTATAAAATGTAAGTCAAAGAAACCTTTCCCTTTTTAACTCTGGGTGTCCGGTATTTTGTTTTGGCAATGAGAAAAGTAATAAGGCAACACTAGACATTCATTTCTGGCTCACTGACTGCAGCAGCATCACAGAAGGTAACACTTCTCTCACTGCTAGTTATGATGTTAGGCAACATGCTTCTGAGACTCGGCTCACTCATCTGTAAAATGGGTACAAATGAAAAAAGATGCTTCAAAGCATTTATCAGAATGCTCACACCCTGTAACTGTTAGCTGCTGTTGCAGTTACTAACTTGGTGGTCATACCTGACTGTGCCATCATCACACCTCACCGAAATGATGGCATTATGCAAATTTTAAAAAGTACCATCAGGAAAGTCACATTATGACTTTACAAACTGTATTGGAGGTCTCTTACTTGGTGAAGAACAAGTAGGCAGATCTCTGATCACAAATTAAACAAATTATTCTATGGATCATTAAGTTTTTAAATAAATACATAAAATGTGATGCCCCCCCCCAACACCTCTGAAACATGAGTCATACAACAAAGTTCTTCTTAAGGGAACATAAAAAAAGCTCTATGGTGGACCTGGGTGGCACCCCTCCCCTCCTCTCAGCTACCACAACTGTTTGGGGGACATCCTGGCTTTTTTGGAATCAGTTTCCTCCTGTAAAATGCAGTGTTGGACAAGAGAGTCCCGCAATCTTTGAACAGCTCTCCAGTTCTGATATTCTTGAGTTCTTGGATGACTTAGAAGCACAAGTACTCCACTGGGCCTTGCCTACTTTGTATTCCACCCCCATTTTACTGTGAAGACAAAGATGTCTACAGAACCAGCAGAGGCCTGACCTGTAAGCTTCCTTTAGGGAAACCTAATTTTCAAGAAAAAAAAAAAAAGCAACAGCAAAGGCATCCTAGGGTCTCTTTCTTCCAAGCTCAGCTGCCTGACAGTCACTCAGCCAGGCCAGGGGACATACTGTGTGACAAATTAGAGTGCCAGGATCTAAGGACAGAGTGGGCTCTATGTGGTTCTATCCTGCCTACTTTTGCCACCATCAGTAGCCCAAGGCCTACTTTAAGCTCCATTAAACAAGCAAAGGAGAGGGTCCATTACCAGATCAAGATCAGCAAATTAGCATCATTTCTAAACTCCACTAAAACATAAATATCTTCAATGCTAACAGCTAGCACTCATAAGGTACCTACCTGCTCTGCAGAGGCCATTATACCTGGTGTCTCATTTTATCCTAATGCACCTGAAAGGCAGATGTGAGCAACAGCTCCCTTTGCTAATTAAGGTATGACCATCCATGTCATTTGCCTAGACAGGTGGGGAGATAAAGGATCTGCTACCCAATGGCCAGTACTTCCTATCCCAGCAGGCTGTTGCAGTGAAGACCCAGGAACCTTAAGTCAGCAGTGAAGTCACTGGGGAATCAAGAGACTCAGCTGGATTCCCTGAGGCTCAAGTGCCCCTTTTGTGGCAGTTCACATGACCTTCAAGATGTGTCCTTTGTACCAGAACCTACAATATAATTTTCCATTTATACCTCTCTCTTCCAATTTAATCTAGTGCTATTAAAATTGTCTAGAATTATCTAATAGTCTGTCCTCAAAAACAATGCTTTTAGCATCTAAAATTGGGAAACTTAAATTGCAAATTAAGTTGTCCTTGAATTATACTTAACCAAATAATGGGCTTATTTCAGTGAAGAATTGAAAGAGCTTATGCCCAGAATGACATTTATTTATTTATTTAAAGGGTCTCTTCTTTCCAAATTAAGTCTGATTGTCTCCAATTCCCTCTGCTTGAGTCATAAAGATAGTAATTCCTTGGAGCGATAAAAAGAGTCAACCTCTCTTGACACAACCAAGCTCCCTTCTAAAACACACAATAAAAAGCTACTTCAGGTCTAATCTCCTTGACTTAGAAAATAATAATAATAATAAAATTAGAGGGTAATATCTGCAATCAGGAGTCAGAGCAAATGCTCTGCTCTCTAGTTTAAAAGAGGAAGTTCAGATTTTGAACCATATTTCTTCTCCACTGGGAAGGATGATCCCAGCAATGCCATGTAATGAGAAATAAGAGAGAAGTTAAAGGGTGGGAGAAAACCTCAACTAGTGAATAGAATCAAGAACAAACTTTTGAATGAACAAGACCTCAGAGAAATGCTTTCACTAAGAAGATTAAGAACTTCTGTAGAGAAGATTCCATCATGGCAGATGCACATAATAACATACAATGAGAAATGCAAGTATCAAGAAGCCTGGAAGCCAAAGAAAGTCAGACACAGGAAGTCAAACCAAAAGAAAAATCCACCCGTTCATATCTAGCTATGGAAAGAGAAGCTTGGCTTCCCATACACTCCAAGTTCAGCAAACATGCCATGTAGGAGGGAGAGGATTTAATACCTGTGGGAAGAAGCCAGTACTTCAGGGGCAGCGAGGCTGAGGGATCAGCTCCTAACCTTGCAACAGGGAAAACGAACCCAGAAAATGAGATATTTGCAGGACAACAGAGACACTAAAACCCAGTGAGCACTGACTGAGAAACAAGCGGGCTCATGGAAAAACTGAATACAAGGGCAAAGTCCTGTTTGTGTGCTGAGAAAACCACAGCAGGAGAACAGGCAGTGGCTATGGATGATGAACATTAAGTGAAATGGCCTGGAAATAGGCAGTCACTCATATTCCCCTAAACAATGGGAGTGCTGTGCCTGTGGAATATCCTGCCTATTGCTCACCACCCTAGTGTTCAGCACCTGCTCTGAGCAATGTACTCCACCATGGAGTACAAGGGCTAGATCAAGACACAGTGAAGACTGGAGAGCTAGATATCATGGGCATAAAGCCAGAGAACAGTGGCCTAACCAGAAGGCATGCTGCTGGGTGCTTACCCAGAACTGTGTAGAAAGAGAACTTGGAAGTAACTACAGGGTTTACAACACAAGAAGGAGAGAAGACACAAGAGGACCCTTGCAGAAATCAGTGAAAGGCTGGGTGCTGTCCTTGCCACACTGCCCCCTGCCCCCTTCTACTTAACTGAAAGAATCCAATAATAAGACAAAGACAAAGACAAAGACAAAGACAAAGACAAAGACAAAGACAAAGACAAAGACAAAGACAAAGACAAAGACAAAGACAAAGACAAAGACCTCCAGCCAGCAATGCCCATAAAAGGAAAACCGAAGACAAACAGAAGACAAGCTACAGGAGGGAGGTAGGCACAGCAGTCTATCTAGAGCCCTAAGACCCTTCACCAACAGGCAGGTAATTGGAAAAATCTTACGAGGGGGACAGTGACTTGCAGAAACAGAGTGTGGATTGAGCGGGGAGAGAAAAAAAGCATCTTGTAGACACAGAGATGCTCTGTGGAAAGCAGAGGTGAAGAAAAGTGACAGATCCAGGAATCTGTAATCTTAGCACTTGGGAGGCTGAGGCAAGAGGATTACTGCTAGATCAAGGCTAAGGGCTGCATGCATAGAGTTCAAGGCCAGCCTGGACTAAACAGCAAAACCCTGTTTCCAGAAAGAAAAATCCAAAAAAGAAATCTGTCTACACCTACCATACAAGTCAAAGTTTCTCCATTTGTGAACACAATTGGAAGAGCTGACTGGTTGAATTCAGACTCCAGTATAAATAGGACTATGAGTATGATTTAATTTTATGTTCTGTTAACTTTTTTCTTTTTGGTAGTGGTTGTTGGTTTTGTTTTTTTCTTATTCTTTTATTCTCTTTTCCTTTCCTCTTTTCATCTAACATATGTATGGGAAGTGTCTGTACACGGGAAAGAGAGTAAGAACTAAATAATACTTTAAATAGTACCTTTCATGGGCAAGCCAGGGAACTCCTCACCAAAACTGAGTATAGAGAATTCAAACACAAGCTAACTATCAGCATATTAATGGGTTCCTACCTTTCTACACCTTCCCTCAATCTTCAATTACACTCCTCACCCTCCAAGTGCCTTCTCCTGCCCCCTCCCACAAATAATTTTCTCAAACCTCTTCTCCACCAGTTACAAAATAGTATCAACAAAGTTTGATTTGTTATCTATTCTTTCATTTATTATCTATTCTTTCTGATCTACCCCTTTCATTTTTCTCCCCCCACCCACTACATCTCAGTCTATCTGTCAGTAGTGGTATATCATAGTCTTTATGGATCACTGAAAAAAGGGTAAACTTATTTTTTTAAAAAGTTTTAATGTATATGATTGATAATGGTCGAAGTTGATATGACCAGAAGGAATTTTCTCCTTGCAACGCAGTTCCATACCTGATCCTATTAAAATGAATAGGTTAAAAAGGTATGTAAATAGGGCTGGGGATGTGGCTCAGTGGCATAAGCGCCTGCCTTGCAAGGGCACAGTCATGAGTTCAATCCCTGGTACTGATTTAAAAAAAAAAAGGAAGAGATTGGAAGTCGCATATCCGAGGTTTCTGAAGTGATGGCAACTGAAGTAAACAAACAACTTTATGAGGCTACAAAATAAATTAGGATAGAAGTACTAATGCAGGTAAAAGAAGAAATGAAAAACATAATAAAATAATTGCTAAGCACCTCTAAAGAAGACATAAATTTTAAAAATGGAGCATAGGGGGGTTGGTGACCCCAACGGAGAGCAGAGCCAGTGAAGGGACCTTCATTAATCCACGGTCAGTGCTGGGAATGAGACCCCCCACACGCAGGAAGGGCACGACCAAATGGATGACATGTTGGAATCGGGCAGGAGGAGCCTGAACTGGGAGCGACAGTGACTTCAGTTGGTTGCTCCCTCTCCAGAGCAGATTCGTGGGATTTGCTTGGACTGGGCCGTGCCCCTGGCCGGGACCCAATGAGCCGTCCCAAATCGATTCCCTGTGCCTAGCACGCACTAACCTGGTGAAGGCACCTGAAGTTTGGATGGCCTGGTGGGGAGGGGCAGGCAAACACAGCAGCTGCTTATACCTCAGTGACAAGAGCAGGCAGGAGAGGGTGGAGGTCCCTCACCAGCGTGCTTTGAAGGAAATGTGGCTGACAGGGAAGGGGGCTGGGAGCTGCACTGTAACCTGTGTGGTGGAAGCCAGGACCATGACAGGAGAGAGAGGCAGGAGGAGAACCCCAGCCCAGAACCCTGAGAGCCCTGATCCAGGAGAGGGAAAAACAAGGGAGACTGAGGGCAGCGAACAGGCAACATCAGAGATGGCTTCAATAGACATTAAGAGATATCTTTGGGACCTTGTAGATGAGCTCAAAACTGAAATATTAAATCAGATAAAGCAAGATATGAGTAGAGTAATAAAAGAAATGCTCTCAGGAAGCATCTCTCAGGAAGAAACAGATGGAAGAAGGGAGGAACACAAAAAAAGGAGAGAAACATTAGATAAACAATATAAAGAAAATATAAAATACATGAAGTAGATTCAAAGAGACTACCAGGAAATTAAAAACTCCATTGAAAGCTGGCAAAACGCCTTAAAAGAAACTAAGGATAGACCATCAAAACTTGAAGACAAGTTTGCAATGTGGGATCATGAAAGGAAAGATCTCTTAAAAATAACAAGGAAACAGGCAGTTAACAATACAAAGGCTAGAAGATGACAAGAGAATCTACAATTTAAGAATAAGAAATGTGAATGAAGAAGCAGGAATACAAACAGGTGAATTACAAAGGCTAGTCACGGAAATAATTGAGGAAAACTTCCCAAGCATGGGAAAAGAAAATGACATTCGGTTGTGTGAGGCACACAGAACTCCAGCCAACCAAACAACCAAAACAGATCTACACCCAGACATATAATAATCAACATACCAGAAATTCAATATAAAAACAGGATATTAAAAGCCATCAGAGAAAAGAAACAGATTACCTATAAAGGTAAGCCCATCAGAATCATGGCTGACTTCTCGACACAGACCATCAGATCAAGAGCTTGGAGTGAAGTATTCCAAGCCCTGAAAGAAAATAACCTCCAGCCCAGATTGATGTACCCAGCAAAACTGTCACTAGAAATTAATGGAGAAACAAGATGTTTCCATGACAAAGAGGAACTGGGGGAGTTTGTGACCACCAATCCAACCCTACAGAGAATACTAAAGGATATTCTAGAGAAAGGGAGAAAAAAAAATCAGGATTTTAGGAACAGTGACAGAAAGCCCTCAAGGAATGGGGCAGCAAGTAGAATGAAGGAGAAAAGTAGACAAATAAAGGCAGAAAAATACCATAGCAGAAATGAGGCAGAGAAGGATGGCTAGAATCTCTAACATAGAAAGCCTTGATACACTATATTGTTAATAGTGCACCAGGATTTAAAACCCACATTACTCACACTACGCTGCTTAGAGGTATTATATTCTGTTCCAGTCATTCTAACTGTACTAGATTTGAGGGTACAGACAGTAATCCTGAAAATAACAGGATATAGTATGGTAATCATCCTTAATTTCCTATTAACTTAATCTAAACCTCTATAACACCTACACTGTTTTATCATGACTGATCGTAATCAAATCTGGTCTGTTAGATTGCTGTTTTGTATTGATAGATTTTATTCAAAGCTGTTATGATTGATAGTATCAAGTCTGAGAGTATAGGCAACTGCACTTAAGATGACAAGATTCACTAGAATATCCACTCTGGTTTGATTACTACTGCCTTTGAAGTTTTATACTGTCTACAAAGTTTTATTTTTACTAATATTGTTATGTACTGCTATATTCAATTATACTGCTATATTCATTTATGCCTGATGATATAGACAATTCTATTGAAGATAATAAGAAACAACACAGTAATCATTGTAGATCACCTTGTACTGTGGTTTTATACGACTTTTTGGTTTCATAGGAATTTATTTTGTTTTGTCTTGCTATATTTTGTTTTTCTCTCTAATATAGAAAGGATAGAAATACATGTAGAGATTCATGCATGTGTAGCTGTTTACACTCTCACTATTTGAATACCTACTTTGCATGCTTTAATTTTGTAACTTGAACAACTATTTCTAAGAGGACAATATGTAATTTATCAACTAGTGATTTCTTATTGTTTATCCTTTTTTTTGAAATTCTGTATTATCTCTACCTTTTACATGCTTTTGTTTCTCTTTAAATAAAAAAAATTTTTTTAAAAAGTAAAAGGAGGAACAGAAAGTGCTCTAAAGGATACAACTGCATTTATGTTTAAGTGTGTAGGATTGATAACCATGTTGTTAAGTTGTTATTGGATCATTGAACTTCTTTGCAGCCTCACTGTTTGAATGTCCACACTATATGCTTTAATTCTGTAACTTGCACAACTATGTCTAAGAAGACAATATGTAATTTATCAACTAGTGATTTCTTAGTGTTTATTTTTTTTCTGAAATTGTGTTGTTTCTACCTCTTTTTCTGTTTTGTTTTTTCCTCTTTAAATAAAATTTTAAAAATGGAGCATAGGAAAATGAGGGAAACCATGAATGAACAATATAAAAAAGATTTAGAATACATGAAACAGATCCAAACAGAAATTCAGGAAATTAAAAATTCCATTGAAAGCTGGCAAAACCACTTGAAAGAAACTGGAGACAGACTTTCAAACCTTGAAGACAGGTTTGCAGCTTGCAACCACGAAAAGAAAGATCTCTTAAAAATAATAAGGAACCAGGAAGTAACAATTCAATGGCTGCAAGACAATGCAAAGAAACATAAATTAAGAATAATAGGTGTCAGTGAAAAAGCAGGGGTCAACACAAATGACATTAAACTACTTACGGAAGTAATAGCAGAAAACTTCCCAAGCATGGGGAAAAGATATGACATTCAGATAAGTGTGCCATATAGAACTCCAGCTAGCCATAACCAAAATAAATCTACATCCAGACATATAATAATCAAGATCCCAGAAATTCAACACAAGAACAGAATAGTAAATACTGTTAGAGAAAAGAAACAGATCGCCTACAAAGGAAAACCCATCAGAATCACGACAGACTTCTCAACACAAACCATCAAGTCAAGAAGAGGCTGGAGTGAAGTATTGCCAAGTCCTGAAACAAAACACTTCCAGTCCAGATGGATGCACCCTGAAAAACTTTCTTTCAAAATTAATGGAGAAACAAGATACTTCCATGACAAAGAACAACTGAAAGAATTCATGACCACCAAAGCAACCCTAAAAAGAATTCTGAAGGACATTCTAGATAGAAAGAGAAAAATGAACACAGTTCCAGGAACAGTGGCAGAGGGGGATCACCAACTGGGCCAGCCAGCTGAATGGAGGGAAAAAATAGAGAGCCAATGGTAGGAAAATAGCATAGCAGAGATGAACCAGCGCATGTTGGCCATAACCATTAATGTAGATGGCCTCAATTCACCAATAAAAAGAAACACAGGCAGAGTGCATCATGAGACAGGATCCACGAATATGCTTTATACAAGACACACATTTAATTCAAAATGACTGAAAGTCAAAGGAGATAGAACAATGCTCTATGTGACAGGGAACCAGAAAAAAGTAGTGGTAGCTTGCCCATTAATGCAGAATGATAAGAAAGATAAGGCATTTTTATACAATGGAAAAGCTACTCATCTGTAAAGAAAAATAACCTCAAGGCTCTTGTAGGTAAATGGCTAGAACTTGAGATCATGTTCATGGATGAAACAGTTCAGAATCACACGGGTGAATGTTGTGTTGTTTCCCTCGTATAAAAAACTAAAGGACTTCGTGGGATCCAAAATGCACAATAGATATTGTGCAGGTGAAAAAGGGGAGGAGATGTCTAAAAAGGGAAGGCAGTGGCCACTGTTAATCTATTATCATGTTTTGAAGCCTTGTATTTTTTTCATTGTTATGTTTGGTTTTATTCTGTTTTGTTTTGTTTTATTTTATTTGATGGCATGGACATCTATTTCAAAGATCACAAAATATATTATGGTAGCCATTGTTGATTTCCTATTATCTTGTTTTGAAGTCCTGTATTGCTTTGCTTTGTTTTGATTGATTTTATTCTATTTTGTATGATTGTATTATGTCTGATGGCATAGGCAGCTACTTTGAAGATAACAAGAGGCATTATTATGGTAGCCACTGTGGTTTTACTATCATCTTGTTTTGAAGTCCTGTGTTGCTTTCTTTGCTTTGTTTGATTGGTTTCATTCTGTTCTATTTTGTTTGAATTTATTATGCCTGATGGTATGGGCAGTTATTTTGAAGATAACAAGAGGCATTATGATAGCCATTACTGATTTCCTTTTATCTTGTTTTGAAGTCCTGTACCATGTTCATTGTTTTGTTTTGATTGACTCTATTCTATTTCGCTTGGTATTATTCCCTTCAAACTAAAAATAGAAAGAAAAAAAGAAAAAAAAAAGAAATTCATGTCCACCAAATCAGCACTACAAAGAGTACTCAGGATATCCTAGACAGAGATAATAAAGTGAACATCAAATAGCCTAATGAATGAATATATCAAGCAAGGTAAGCGGTTAAGTAAAAGGCAAAAATAAAGGAATCCGCAAAATAAAAATAATTCAATAACATAAATCAGTCAATACTTTTTTAGGAATAATATTCAATGTAAATTATCTCAGTTTCTCAATCAAAACACACAGACTGGCAAAACAGTTCAAAAAACAGAATAATTGAATGTTGTATACAAAAGACACTTGTGATCCAGACAGAAGCTCACAGACTAAAAATCAAAGGATGGAAACAAAAGTCCATGCAACAATATTATGGTTTATGTCTAGATGTCCCCCACAAACCTCATGAAGTCAGGATATCCTAGACAGAGATAATAAAGATAGGCTTTTTTCAGTGATGGATAGTATGTGATGCTGGAACTGATTCATGGTGCAATGCTAGGACCAAGGGAACTAGGACTACAGGTATGTGTGCTATCTGCCCTAAGTAATGTGGATAAATATAAGGGATAACCTCTTGCTTGCTTTGCTACCTTTTGCCCACCATGAACTGTTTCTTCTCTATAATGCTTGTCTGCCATATCACCCTACCTTTGAGCCAGCTAATTAAGGACTGAAACCTCTACAAACTTTGAGCTAAATAAATTTCTCCCCCTTTAACTTTGGGTGTTGGATATTTTGTCTCAGTAATGAGAAAAGTAACAAGACAAATGGGAACCCAAAACCAAGCAGGAATAGCTATCCTATTTTCAATCAAAGTAGAACTCAACCTAAAACTTACTAGAAGAGATAAAGAAGCTCACTGCATTCAACAGGAATACAAGAAACAATTTAACAGGATGAGATTAGCAATTGTAAATATAGATTTGCTGTGTACTGGCACACCAGTATTACTGAATATAATAGGTCAGATAGACATTAACACAATTATACTTGGGAACCTCAATATCCCACTGCCACAAACATATTGACTACATGAAAATTAACAAAGAAATAGCAGAGTTGAACACCTTCAAATAGCCAGATTTTGCAGATATCTGAAGAATGTTTCACCCAAGAACAAAAGAATTCACATTTTTCTCAGCAGCATGCAGTTCTTTCTCTCCAAAATAGATCACATACTAGGAAATAAAGCTTGATTAAAGAAATGCAAGAGCTGAAACAAATTCATGCATATTATAAAGTCATAGCACAAACTAGAAAACTGCAAAAGAAATCACAGAAATTATGCAAAGACAGAGATTAAACAATATACTCTTAAATAATCATCAGCCATAGAAGAAATCAAGGGAGAAACTTAAACATTCCTAGAATCAAATGAAAATGCCACTGCAACATATTAGACCATACAGGACACAATGAAAGTAGTCCTAAGAGAGAAGTTTGTAGCTAAAAAGTCCATATTAGAAAAGCAGAATGATCCCAAATAGGGCAGCTCAAGAAAAATAAGAACAATCCAAACCCAAAACTGGTACAGGGAAGGAAATTATAATGGTCATAGAGGAAATTAACTTAAACAAAAGAAAAATACAAAGGAACAATGAATCAAAGAGTTGGTTCTTTTAAAGAATAAGTAAAATAGATAAACTCTAGCCAAACTTACCAAAAGGAGGAGAGAAAAGACCCACTGTCTTGGTTACTTTTCTCTTGTTGCTGAGACAAAATACCTGACACCGAAAATGAAAGAAGGAAAGGTTTATTTAGCTTAGTCTTCGGAGGTTTTAGTCTATACTCAACTGGTTAGAAGGCAGGGTGGCATGGCTGAAGGGTAACCATTCATGGCAGCTGTGGCAGATACTGAAAGCAACCACAAAAGGGCAAAAGGGCGGAGCATGCTTTTTTCTCTCCCTTATATTGTATATGCGTGATTTGCCCCAGGGCAGGTGAAGCATTCACACCACCAATTCTAACACCAGACAATGATCCAATCACAAATGCTAGGTTCAGTCACTGTCAAAAAGGCCCACACCCCATAACCACATGAGGCTTTGGGGAGACATCCAAACACAAACCATAACATTCCATCCCTGGCACCCCAAAGACTCATGCACACTCTTTACGCAAAAGATACTTAGTCCATCTCCAAGAGTTACCAAAGTCCTACCAGTTTCAGCACTGCTGAAAAGTTTAAGCACCATGTCTCATCTGAGATGTAAAACAAACTCTTAAGATGTGAGCACCTGTACAAATGAAAAGTTAAACACTTACAACATTCAATGGCATAAGATAAACATTACTATTCCAAAGGGTACAAACAGGGGGATACAAAGGAGTGGTACCAAAGGAAGTCCATAATCCAGCAGGGCAAACATTAAGTCCTGTAGTTCCAGGTAGAACATGCGGAGAACTGTGAGCTCAAAAGGCTTCCGTGTCTCCACCCTTATGGTACTTCTGGTAATTGTAGCTCACATGGCTTCTCTCTTGAGCTCCCTCCTTGCAAGTTTCCTTAGACGATCCATGCTCCTGGCTTTTCCAAACTTCTGGGGTCACCATTGCACCTTTGGCTTCATACTAAGTTTCACACATTGCCCTCTCAGGGCACACTGCCTGGCCTCCTAGGCCCTCCAAAATCTGAGTGTAAGCCTTTATAACCTCAGAAGTCTTGCATTCTGCATGTGCCTAAAACCAGTGCCATGTGGATGATGCCAAGGTCTGCTGCCAGTTGCAGCAGTAGCCAGGCTTTTCTCTTTTGGCTATAGCGGTTGAGTGCTTGGATCACTGAGCACTCAACCTGATTGTGATGAACAAATTCTCCATGTCACTCCACTTTGGAACATGGTGCTCTGTAGCTTTCTTCTCAAAGCAAATTCTTTCACTTCGGCAGTTTTGAGGCTGCAAATGACGGAGACCCATGACTTCCCGTGATGCCCCAGGCCATCTTTTCTATTCCTCTGTTCCTTCTCAGCAATCAGGATCTCCTCAGCTCTATCTTTACAGTCTACAGTTTTACTGGAGCTTTCTTTTGGGCTAAACTCCCAAAATTTTAAATCTGCTACTAGGCTCTCTGCTTTTGACTTGCAATATAAATCTGACTAAAAGCCCCAACAATAGCCATGCCATCATCTCAACATTTGACTCACTCAATTTTTTTTGCCAGATTAATTAATCTGCCACCCTTAATCTGTCTCAGACAAAATCTCTGAACATGAGAAAAATGCAGACAATCTTTCTGCCAAATGATAACACACGTATTGTCTGAATTCCAACAACCAATGCAATCCTTTTTCCCAGCAGAAACCTCCCATTCCTTGTCTTTATCAGTAGGATTTCTATCTGCCTTCTAATCTTCTGAGCTCTAACCAGAATCTCCCATACAGAACAGCCCAAGGCATTCCAGCACTACTCTTTCAGGTGACATCTCTGAACCTTTCCAATCTCTTCTCCAAAGCCATTCCCAAAGGCTCTTGAACCACATGGTCAAGTATAGTCACAGCAACTACCCCACTCCTCTAGTACCAAATTCTGTCGTAGTTACTTTTCTCTCATTGCTGAGACAAAATAACTCATGCCCAAAATTAAGGAAGAAAATATTTATTTAGCTCACAGTTTGTAGAGGTTTCAGCCTGTAATCAGCTGGCTTCAAGGGTGGCATGTGGCAGAGGGCATCAGTTATATAAGCAGAAGACAGCAAAAGCAACAAGAGCAAGAGAGGAGCTCACAAAAAAGACTTTCTAACCCTTATGCTGTATGTAGGCCACAACCAACCTAGGGTGTGTGTAGCACTCACACCCATAATCCCAGCAGCAGACAATGGACCAATCACCAATGATAGATTCGCCTACATTTGAAAAGCCCACCTCCCATGAATGCTTGAGGCTTTGGGGGGGACACAAATCATACCATCCATATTAATGCAGTCAGTAACGAAGGTGAAGTTGCAACAGATACTGCCAAAACATAACATTATATATAACTACTTTGAAAACCTATATTGTAATAAATGAGAAAATATATGAAAAAAAATGGATATATTCCTAGATTCATATAGATTACTCAAATCACATCAAGCAGATTACATATAAAACCTTAAACAGTACAATGCCAGGCAAGGCTATAATTAAAAAAACAAAAAACTTACCAACTAATAAAAGCCTAGGGCCCAATGAATGCACTGCTGAATTTTACATAAACATCAGGGAAAGACTAATGCTAGCACTGCTGAAACTTTTCTACAAAATTAAGAGGTGGAACACTGCCAAACTCATTCCTTGAAGCTAGCATTACCTTGACACCAAAACTACACAAATACTTAACAACAACATAAGGAGGAGAAGGAGGGGGAGGGGAGGAGAAGGGGAGAGAAATGGAGATTTCAACAGAGTGCTAAAGGGGTGCTGATGTGGTGGGGGAGAAGTTAGGAGAAGGGGGAGGGGAAGAGGAAAGGAAGGGAAGGGGACAGATGGGAACAAAGAAGGAAGAAGAAAAGTATGGATCAATTTCTCTAATGAACATAGATATAAAAACCCTACTATATATATAATTCCATTCAGAGGAGCCTTAAGAAAAGTTAAATACTTTGGGGTTAACCTAACCAAGAAAATAAAGACATCTGTAACGAAAACCATAGGCTCGGGGTAAGCAGCAGAGAAAGTGCCTCTTGCAGAGTTGCCATTCAGATGCTGGAATATAGCAATGTGAGGAAGACAAGAAGGAAGAAAGTGGGTGCCCTTAACCCAGGAGGAATGTAAAGCATGAATTGAAGCCCATGGAGAGAGTGATGAAGAAGGAGGTAGCTGGTGGTACGTTTTCCCTGGGACAAGACTCACTGTGTGAAGGAGCAGTTCCAATCTGTGGATGGTCACAGTGACAGTGACAGCTAGTGACCCTGGAAACCTCTTCAGAGACATGTAATAATGCAGAGAAGCAGCAGATGTGAAGGTGAGCAGCAGACGAGAAGGACTGCACAGACTGGCAGTCAGTATATGGGTCTAGCTTTTGCCATGGGAGAGAACTATTGGCCTGGAGCTATGTTGGAAAACAGCAGCTTGAGATCAGAACTCAGAACTGTGGTTGGCTTCATCTAGAGGCCAAGAGCAGGGCTCAGACCCATGGAAAGTTCTGGGAAGACAGTGAGTCAAATATGACTGACTAGTCTTCACAACAAAGTACAGGCTTACTAAGATTACCCACTGCCCTGCCAAAAACCTATGGCTGGCTTGCTGGGATAAATCAACACAGATTAGGACTTTCTCTGCAAGTTGTCTACCAGTGAAAGCAAAGGCAAAGCTGGACAAAGCTGCAAGTGGCCTTTTCTTTTCTTTTCTTTTTGTTTACTCCCTTCTACTACATTTATTTTTGATTTTTAGTTTTTGTTTTCTTATCTTTTTTTAAATTTTATTTTAAAGAGGGTAAAACTAAACATAACAGAACAAAGTAGATCGGAAGAAAACAACATAAGAGATACAGGTTTTAAAGCAAGACAACAGGAGATCATCACTGTCTATCATATTGTCTCTTCGTTACTTCTGAATAGTTGTCCATATCTTCACACACAATGAGTTCATACAAAACAAAGTAGTATTAAACTGATCAGAACAAGATGATGAAGGCATTTTAGGCCTTCAAAACCAGACAATAGTGAAGTCAACAATGGCTGCCATAATATCTCTCATTCTCTTCAAAATAGCTGTCTATACCATCACATATGTTGAAATGAAACAATACAAAACAGACTAAAACCAAGAACAAAGAATAATAGTGTTGCTGGTTTTCACAGCATGATGCTATGGATTCAGCACTGGGTACATCAGTGTCTTTTTCTTCTTTTCTTTCTTTCTTTTTTTTTTTTTTTTTATTATCAGTACCGGGGATCAAACTCACGACCACATGCTTGCAAGGCAGGCGCTTAGGCCGCTAAGCTAAATCCCCAGCAGTGTCTCTTTTTCTTCAAAGTAGCGGTTCATTTCATTGTGCATTATATAATCGATTCTCATAAACTGTTTAGAAGTTCTACACATGTATGAGTCTCTACATGTATACCTATCCTTTCTATATTAGAGGGAAAAACAAAACAAAACACATTCCTAGAAAATCATGAAATACAAAAGACACAATAACAAAAAAACCCAAAACACTAACAATATAGGCCTTCAAAAAATAACATCTCAGAGAAAATGAGGAAAAAAGAAAAAGGAAGGGGAAAGAAAAAAATATCTAAAATTATATAAGCACATTTAGGATAGCTAAGACGATTGCGCTATAATTTCTTCTCTTTCTTTTCATTTTCTTTTCTTTCTTTTTTCCTTCATTGCTTGGTCTTGTTTTTATATTAAGTGTGAATGTGGTTTCTAGCCTCTCTTTGGTTCTGTTTTTTTCTTTTTCATCTCTTCTTTTGCTTTTTTCCCTCCAGTCTTCTACACCAGTTTCCTAACATTAACGTGACCCCTCCTTGGTCCTCCATCCTTATTTCTAATCTCTTCCACTTCTTCCAATTTTTTATTTTTTCTTTAAACTAGTTTAAATTTTAACCCCTGAGGGAAAAATCAACATATCAATTGACATTTAATTGTATACTGCATTTAACTTTCTGGTTTGTTTCAGGTTTTGTTATATAACCACAAATGTAGTTTATATGGTTAAAAGTGGCAAATTATGGGTTAGCTCAGTCTGTCACTTTCTAGGCTGTGTTTGATGCTATTGGTACGAAGTTTATATGGTTAAAAGTGGCAAATTATGGGTTAGCTCAGTCTGTCACTTTCTAGGCTGTGTTTGATGCTATTGGTACCACTATAGCAAAAATTGATATAGTTATTCTGAACAGCTGTTGGTCCTGGTATTCCATGACTGAGCTTGACTAAGGGTCACAGAAAATACTGTGGCACAGTACCAAAGAACTAGGGACTCAATCAAAGAAACAACTTTCCATCTCCAAAAAACCAAAGAGCTAATCTTCCAACAGACTTAAAAACCCAAACCAGCTACATTTGGAAGATATCTCAGAGAAGTAGTGACCACCTAAGGGTCCTAATACTAGCAATAAAGCAACTCATGATAGGTAATTTACAAGCATTACTTCAGGAATTAGAAAGAAAGAAAGAAAGAAAGAAAGAAAGAAAGAAAGAAAGAAAGAAAGAGAAGAGAAGAGAAGAGAAGAGAAGAGAAGAGAAGAGAAGAGAAGAGAAGAGAAGAGAAGAGACACTTAAACAAAACTCCAGACATCTAGGTCACCAAAGGCAAATCCAGGGGGGCAATGAGGTAGGACAGTCTGAAAGCCTCCTACCAGGCCTCTCTGAAGTAGTAGCAACAAAGCAAGTGAATGAGGCTTTGGAAAAAATGAAATCAGAAATAATCTCTCAGATAGCTACACAGATGGTATCCAAAATAAGGACCATGCCTAGTGATGCTAGAGTGGATACAAACAAAAAAATAGATGTGCTTAAGAAAATTATGGAAGCTCAGCATAGGAAAGAAATGAGATTCCCAAAGCAGATTCAAGCAGATATACAGGAGAATAAAAATTTCATTGAACATATTCAAAACAGATTAAGCTAATATGAGGACAGGATCTCTGCCATGGAAAACAGGCTTACACATAGCGACCAGGAAAAGAAAGATTCCTGAAAAATAGCAAGAGACCCTAAGAAATCAATCTAGTAACTGCTAGATGAGACAAAGAAGAATAACTTAATATTTATTGGAGCCCATGAAAAGGCAGGAGATACCATGAATGATATTAAAAAATGTTCACAGATATCATGGTGGAAAACTTCCCTGGTAGACAAAAAGAATTTGCCATACAAATAAGTGAGGCATGTAGAACTCTTAAGTTAGCCAAGACCAAAAAATATTTATATCCAGGCATACCATAGTCAAGATTTCAGAAATTCAACACAAAAATAGAATCTTAAAAGCTATTAGGGAAAAGAAAACAAATTACCTATAAAGGACAGCCCATCAGAATTACAGCTGACTTCTCAGCACAAACTCTCAAGTCAAAGAGAGATTGGAGTGAAGTATTCCAAATTCTAAAGGAAAATAGCTTAAACCCAGATTGATGTACCCTGAAAAACTATCTTTCAAAACTGATGGAGAAATAAGATACTTCCATGACAAAGAACAGCGGAGGAAATTCATAACCACAAACCAGCACTCTAAATTGTTCTGAAGGACATTCTAGAAAGAGATAATAAGGATTACAGCTCCATGCAAACAATTAGAGGGAAGGGGAAAAAGCCAACAACAGGAAGATTCATGACAAGGATGAGTCAATACATATAAATTATAACCATCACTGTTAATGGTCTCAGTTCATCAATCAAAAGTCACAGACTGGATGAATGGATCAAGAAGTAAGATTCAACAATATGTTGTATAGAAAAAACACATTTAATTCAAAAGAAATTCATAAGTAAAAGGATGGAAAATAATACCCCATGAGACAAAGCCAGAAAAATGCAGGGGGTAGCTTTCTATTTGCAGACAAAGTTGATTTTAAGTCAAGACTGATTAATAGAGACAAAGAAGATCACTACATCCTTGTAAAGGGAACAATCCAAGAGGAATAGATAACAATCATAAATATATATGCAACAAATACCAGTGCACCCAACTATATAAACCAAATACTAACGGACATGAAAAATCAAATAAGCCCTAATACAATTGTATTCGGAGACCTCAATACCACACTGTCACAAGAAGATAGATCAACTAGATAAAAAATCAATAATGAAATATTAGAACACAATGAAACTTCTGAACAAATAGACTTTGTAGATATTTATAGAGTGTTTCATCCCACAACATCAGAATACACATTCTTCGTAGCTGCACATGAGACAGTCTCCAAAACAGACTATCTACTGGATCATAGAACATGCTTAAGCAAATGAAAAGGGACTGAAATTACCCCATGAATACTATCAGACTACAGTGCATTGAAATTGCAAATCCATGGCAAAAAGAAACCACAAGAACTTCAAAAGTGTGGCAATTAAATAGCACCCTCCTGAAAAACAAATGGGTCACAGACAAAATTAAAGAAGAAATTAGGTAGTTTTTGCAGCTGAATGATAATGACAATATAACATATCCAGTTGGAACTTACGGGACACAATGAAAGCAGTCCTAAGAGGGAAATTTATAGCACTAAATACCCGTATAAGTAACAGAGCAAAAGCATATAAACCACTTAATGGTGAACCTCAAATTTGTAGAAAGAGAAGAGCATGCTAAGCCAAAAGCTCATATGAGGGAGGAAATTATAAAGATCATAGCAGAAATTAATGCACTAGAGACAAAAAAAAAAAGAATCAATGAATCAAAGAGTTGGTTCTTTGAAAGATTAAAGAAAATCAACAAAACCTTATACTACCTTATAAAGAAAAAGACTCAAATCCACCCAATTAGAGTGTGGATTGAGGACTGGGGAGATCAAGGAAGGGAGCTAAGGTGCTGTCTGAACCAGCTGGCACACAGGCCAGGAAGAGGAGAACACCCCATTACACCCCTCCAGCAATCAGCTGATTCTGAGGAACTGTATTGTTTGATTGACTTTGTAAGCCTAAAGCTGGGCAACTATTTAGGGACAACAATATGTAATATAGCAATTACTATAGATTGTCTACTGTCTAATCACTGTTTTGATTTGTTTTATTCCCTTTAAAACTACAAAGGAAAAAAAAAAAACTGAAGAAGTTAGTGGGATCCCAAATGTACAATAGATATTGTGAAGGTAAAAAGGGAAGGTGGTAGCCATTGTTAATTTTCTATTATCTTGTTTTGAAGTCCTATATCATTTTCATTGTTTTTCTTGGTTTGGTTTTATTCTGTTTTGTTTGGTTTGATTTTATTATGTCTTATGGCATGGATAGCTATTTTGAAGACAACATGAGGCATTATGGTAACCATTGTTGATTTTCTATTATCTTCCTTTGAAGTCCTGTATTGCTCTAATTGTTTTGTTTTGATTGGCTTTATTATGTTTCTTTTTTTGTTTTATTCTCTTTAAAATAAAACAATAAAAAAAGAAAAAAATTCATACCAATTAGGAATAAAAAGGGTAAAATTACAAGACTCTGCAGAAATCCAGAAGATCATCCATACCTACTTTGAAAACTTGTACTCTAACAAGATGAAAAACACAAAAGAAATAGACAGATTCCTACATACGTATGAATTATCAAAGCTGAATCAAGAAGATATAAGCATCCTAAATAAACCAATATCAATCAATTAAACCAAAGATAAAATTGAAAATCTATCAACAAAAAAAAGACCAGGTCTTAATGGAGTCACTGCTGAATTCTACAAGAAATTTAGACAGGGCCTAACATTACTACTTCTCAAACTCTTTAATGAAATTGAAAGGGAAGCAATACTCCCAAATTCATTACTGGAAGCAAGCATTACCTTGACACCAAAACCAGAGAAGGATCCAACTAAGAAAGAGAATTACTAGTCAATCTCACTGATGAACAAGACGCAAAAGTCTTCAATAAGATAGTGGCAAACAGAATACAGCAAATCATCAAGAAGACTATACACCGTGATCAAGTGGGATTCATCCTAGGGATGCAGGAGTGGTTCATCACACATAAATCAATAAATGTAATATACTGTATTAACAGAGCCAAGGCCAAAAAAAAAAAAAACCCATATGATCATCTCAATAGATGCAGAAAAAGCTTTTGAAAAAGTTCAGCACCTATTCCTGGTTAAAAAAGAAAATTACACAAAATTGGAATAGATGGTCTTTATCTCAATCTGATAAAAGCTATCTATGACAAACCACTATCATACTAAACAGACAAAAACTAAAAGCTTTCAATCTAAAATCAGGAATAAGACAAGGATGTCTATTGTTTCCACTCTTATTCATTATAGTCCTGGAAACTTTGGTCAGAGCAATTAGACAAGAGAAAGAAATAAAAGGAATAAAGACAGGAAAAGAAGAAGTTAAACTATTGTTTTTTGAAGATGACATGATACTTTACATAGAAGACTGTAAAAACTCCACTAAAAAACTGGTAGATTTAATAAGCAAATTCAGCAGTGTAGCTGGACACAAAGTCAACACTCAAAAACCAATAGTCTTCCTGTACATGCATGCATCACAAACTCACTGAGAAAGAAATCAGAGAAACAATACCTTTCACAATAGCACCCCAAAAAATGAAATACCTATGAATCAATTTAATGAAGGGTGTAAAAGACCTCTATATTGAAAACTAAAGTAGTGTGAAAAAGATTGAAGGAGGCATTAGAAAATGGAGAGATATCCCATGCTCTTGGGTAGGAAGAACCAATATAGTGAAAATGGCCATACTTCCAAAACTGTTACAGATTCAATGCAACTGCAATAAAAATTCTAATAACTTATCTTACAGAATTAGAGAAAACAACCTAAAAAGTCATCTGGAACCAGAGGAAACCTAGAATAGCAAAGGCAATCCTGAGCAACAAAAGCAAGGCGGGGGGCATCACAATCCCTGACTTCAAATTATAATACACAGCTTCTGTTATTAAAAAAAAAAAAAAAAAACTATGGCACTGTGCAAAAAACAGACCCAAAGATCAGTGGAGCAGATTAGAAGATGCAGAAACAACTCCAGACACACTAAGCCACCTTATCTTTGACAAAGGTGCCAAACACATTCACTGGAAAAAAGATAGCCTCTTTAATAAATGGTACTGGAAAAACTGGTTTTACACATGACAAAGATTAAAACTGGACCCATATCTTTCACTGTGCACTAAACTAAATTTGGAATAGATCAAAGATCTAAATATTAAAACTGAAACAATAAATCTGCTGGTGCACAGAGTAGGTAAAACTCTTGAAAACAGTGGTGTAGGTAAAGACTTCATGAACAAAATCCTGATTGCACAGGAACTACTACAAAGAATCAACAACTGGGATCTCATTAAAAAGCTTTTGCACAGCAAGAGAAAGCACCAACGTAGTAAAAAGAACCCACAGAGTGAGGGAAAATTTTAGCCAATTGTGCCTCAGACAAAGAACTTCGATCCAGAACCTAGAAAGATTTGAAAAATTCAGTCCCTGCCAAATTCAAAAACTCAATCCAAAAATGGGAAGCTGAGATGAATATACATGTCTCAGATAAAGAAATACAAACAGCAAATAAATATGTGAAAAAATGTTCAGCATCACTGGTCATTTGAGAGATGCAAATTAAAACAACACTGAGACTTCACCTCACTCCTGAAAGATAGCTATTATCAAGAAATCAACCAATAACAAATGCTGTCGGTGCTGTGGGGGAAAAGGAACTCTTCTCCACTGTTAGTGGAAGTGTAGACTGGTGCAACCACTATGAGAATCAGTGTAGAGATTCCTCAAAAAACTAGGATTGGAGGTCTCATTTGACCTAGCTATTCCCCTTCTGGGTATCTTCCCAGAAGAATTAAAAACATACCACAGCAATACATGTGCACCCAGGTACAATTTTTAAAAGCTAGATCTTGGAAAGAACCTGAATGCCCACTGACTGTGGAATGGATGAAAAGATACGGTATTTTTATACAGTGGAGTACTACTAAGTCATAAAGCAGGACAAATTTGAGGCTTTTATAGGAAAATGGGTACAACTTGAGACCATACTGATAAGTCAAATAAATCAAACACATATGTGAAAACATCATACTGTCTCATTAGTGTGAGAAGCTGAAAGAAACTATTTATATAAGATAGTTAAGATAGTTATACTACTGATTTCTCTGAGCTCATTGAAGGGAAAGGTTTGTGCTAGTGTTGTTCAGATGATTAAATGGGTATGTCTTGTACTCTAAGAAACTGATTTGAAGATAACAATATGCAATACATATACTATTGTTACCTCCTAGTTATTGTTTTGAAAATTTTTTCTTTAAAATAAAATATTGGCCAGCATGCCCCTCGGGTAAGCGGCTGTGGCCTGGCGGGCTGCGGCCGCCCCAGGGCAAGAACCATATCAGCGTTTCCTGAGACCTGTGACGCGCCATGTTGGACCTTGGGGTGCTAGGAAAACAGGCAGCCAGTTTACCCCTCCGGTGGATGGCTGTAAGCCTACCAGTGTGCGGGCTAAGAATCAAACATCCATCCATATCCTCCCACCCCCTGCTAGCAAGTGAGAGCCAGAGATCTGAGCATGTCTTGTGAGTTTGACTATAGGCAATATGGCAAATAAGGGGAATTTTCTTCTGCCATCTCTTTGAAGGCAAATATTTTTATCTCTGTTTTGCTCTGTTCTGATCAATGGTATTGCTCTATTCAATATTCTGTTTTTATAATTTTGGGATTTCCTTTGATATTGCTCTACCTGATTGAAGGAACAACTATTGTGAAGAAAACCAGATATACTTTGTAACTATTGTTGTTATCTCGGTACCCTGCTATGAAGTTCTGTGCCAATTTCACCACACTGCCTCAGTTGGCTATGCCCTGTCTTGTTCTGCTGTATTTTACTACCTTCAAAATAAAATAAATAAATAAATAAGAAGAAGAAAAAATAAAAAACAGTAAATAACAACAAAACAGATCAGTAAGGTACTGAGCAACCTGAAACATGACATAACTAAACAAATAATGGACTTAAAAAGCAAAAGGAGGAAGAGCAAGTGCTCTAAAGGATATAACTGCATGAATATTTAAAGGTATAGGATTGATAATTATGTTGCTAAGTTTTTGTTGGATCAGAGAACAGAACTGTCTGCAGCCGCACCGTTTGAATGTCCACATACGCAGCCGCACCGTTTGAATGTCCACATTGTATGCTTTAATTTTTGTAACTTGAACAACTACATCCAAGAAGACAATATGTAATGTATCAATTAGTGATTTCTTACTGTTCTTTTTTTTGAAATTCTGTATTGTTTCTACCCTTTTTTTTCTGTTTTGCTCCCCCCCCAAATAAAATTTTAAAAAATAAAATAAAATATTTTAAAAATAGGTAGGAAAAAAAACCCATAGGCTCTAAAAACATACATTTAAGAAAGACAATCTGTTCTTGTATAGGAAAAACTAAAACCATCAAATGGCCATATTACCAAAAAATGATCTATACATTCATCGCAATACCCATCAAAATACCATCAAGGTACTAGGAAAAATAATTCTAAACTTTGCTATATATGGAAACATAAGCCACCAGAATAGCCAAACCAATCCTAGGTAAGAAAAGCAAGGCAGAAAGAATTATAATTTCAGGCTCCAAGTTGTATTACAAAGTCACAGTAACAAATACACCATGCTATTGGCACAGTAACAGACATATTGACCAATGGAATAGACTAAAGGGTGATGAAACAACTCCAAATACCTGCAGCCAGCTGACTTTTGACAACAGGGTCAGTAACACAGGCTGTAGAAAGATACCTTCTTTAAAAAATTGGCTGTGAAAGCTGGTTATCTATATGTGAAAGAATGAATCTTGATCCATATCTAACTCTATACTAAACTCAAAGAGGATCAAAGATCTATATAAAAAACAGAAACATTCGAAGAAAAAAGCTGGTAAAACTTCAAAAGACAGATATGGGCAAAGACTTCCTAAACAGAACCCCAATAACACACACAAAAAAAATAACACTAAGAATCAAAAAGTGGGATTATATAAAATTTAAAAAACTGCATAGCAAAGGAAACAACAAAGTGAAGAGACAACCTACAGAATGGGAAAAATATTTTACTAACTGCTCCTCAAACAGAGGACTAATATATAGAATGTATAAAGAACAACAACAAAAAAAGAATTATATAAAGAACTCAAAAAATTAGGCTGCCAAAACTAAGAGACTGAATTTAAACAAACTGGCCATTGAAGCAAATAGATACTTCACAGAAGAAGAAATACAAAATTCCTCCTTGCTATAGTAAGAATGATCACTATCAAGGACTCACTTAATAAGAAACTCTGGTGAGGCTATGGGGGAAAATGAAACATAACATATTGCTGGTGGGAATGTAAACAATACAACCACTTTGGAAATCACATGGAGACATCTCAAAAAAACTAAAAATAGAAATCCCCTTTGACCCAGTTATTCTTCTCCTTGTTATCTTCCCAGAACAGTAAAGTCATCCTACTATAGTGATACATATATAGTCACATTTATAGCATCATGAATCACAATAACTAAGTCATGGAAGTGGCCTACATGTCTATCAACAGATAAAAGAATGATTAGGACACTTACATACAGTGGAGCACTTCTCAGCCAAAAAGAGAATAAATTTGAGTCCTTTGTAGGAAAATGAATGGATCTTGAGAATATAACGCTAAGGGAAATAAGTCAGTTACCAAAGGTTAAATTTCATGTGGCCTCTCTAACATGAGAGACCCCAAATATAAACTACTTAAAAAGCAAAATAAAGAGCCACGTTAAGAAACAGTGAGGTTGCCGTTAAGAAACAGTGAGGTTGCCGGGGATACAGCTCAGTGGCAGGTCCTGAGTTCAATAACTGGAAGAAAGAAAAGAAAAGAAAAGAAAAGAAGAGAAGAGAAGAGAAGAGAGGAGAGGAGAGGAGAGGAGAGGAGAGGAGAGGAGAGGAAGGAGGGAAGGAGGGGAGGGAAGGGAAGAAGGGGGACTCTATAGAGATGGGAAAGCGATATGAGGAAGGAGGAAGAGGAAAAGGCCAGGGGGAGGGAAGCAGAGGGAGTAAAAATGATCGAGATATGAGATATATTTATCAAACTCCCAAGCTAAATGTAAACACTATGTAAGGTAAATATGTACAAAAAGAAATATTTGTAGAGCTCCCACTGACTGCCTCTCACTTTTTACCTATCAATACAAAACAAAACCATGCCTTCCTCATCCTCAGAAGAGTGCATTCTCACCCTAACTTTCGGAACTAGGATGTTTAATCTAGATTATCCACAGGACCAGAATGGTGCCAATGACTGTGTGTGAGTGTCCACACAGACCTGACATGAAGTTGGACATCTACATTAAAAAAGATGCCTGAGCGGACCTGGATTAAAATTACAGTTCCACTTCTTACTAACCTATTGATTATAGGCAAATTATGCTATTAAAGTGTTTTATACTTTTAAGCTTAGTGTTACGCAGTCTTTTTTTTTTTTTTTTGGTACCGGGGATCAAACTCAGAACTGCGCGCTTGCAAAGCAGGCACTTATGCCGCTGAGCTAAATCCCCAGCCTGATTATGGGCAAGTTAATGCATCTCTTCAAGTCTCAGTTCTCCATTTGGAAAATGACAGCTATGTGCTGGGGGTGGGAAGGACTCATTGATTATGTACAGAACAAATTCTGTATATATTCTGTTTGTATATTAACACATCTAACTGCCAAGTGTTTAATGTTTTAAACCCTATCTCTCTCTCCCTTCCCTCCTCTCTCCCTCTCTGTCTCTCTCTCTCTCTCTCTTTCACACACACACACACACACACACGGGATGAGGAAATAAAGAAGAGAGAGACAAGAGATACAAGAGAGAGAATGAAGATTTAAAAGCTTATTTTAAGTGGGTGGGAGTTCCAGATCTGGGTTAAGGCCTGCCGATCATAGGCACAGGCTCTTTTAGCCAAAGCACATGGATCACAGGCCAAACTGCACAGTGAGAGGGGATGGCTGCTGGCTAATGCAGAGGATAGGCCTGGCTTTGCACCTCTCCTTTCTGGTTGTGGAGACGCTACCGCACCCGGAGACTCATCTTCATCTATGGAATGGGGATAAGGTCAGTCTCGCTGAGTGCGGTGATAACTCTTGCCTTTGCCTAGCAGACAGTAAGCAATGATAGTTGTCAATACGGCAACCCCTTTCGCCTTCATCATCCACTGCCTTTGTGTACATGAACTTACCTATTACAGAATTAGGAGTAATTATAGGATGTGTAATCATGAAATTAAAGCAGGTAATTACCATACCTAATTAATTGTCACATGCTAGGCAGGTGAAGAAACACAAATATAAAGCACAGTCTGTTGATTGGGCAGCTAAGCATCTGCTTTGCTAGCAGAAAACTCAATGAAAATAGCAGAGTTCAGTAACATGGGCTTCTTAGGCAGGCTTTCAAACACTGAAACAAAACCCAGAAGTGATAATTGTACCACCGAATCGCAGCAAGATGGAGGCCCCTCTGGGCTGGGTACAGGCAGGAAGCAGGGTCATTCAGCCAGCCCTGTCATACAACCTATGGGGGTCTTGGACCAGAGTGCTATTTAGGAGGTGAAGCTCATAAGAGATACTGGATGAATGCTGTAAACCTCTATGAGGATCAGACCCCACAGAAAAACACTATGATGTAAATGCCAGAAGTACTCACAAATACTCATTTCTACACCACTGGTTTGGACCAAAATGTGAGGCTTACCTGGCTTATTGAACACATATCAAACATCTCCTGTTCCATTTCATGTAACGTTTGCATGATCCTATCCCTCGGAACAGAATGCTTCATTTGTATGTTGCAATAGTTAATTAATAGTCAAAGCCAGTATTAACTATCACTTTCTTGGGCTCACGGATGATGAGGTATATATAACTTAAAAGGATTTTTCGTATGTTAGACATTTTATATAAAAACGTCGCCAAAGCCCTGCAGTTTTATATGCCATAAACAGCATCATGGAATAACTAAGCAATATGCCCACAATGACCTGGTGAGCAGGCAGAGACTCATATGGGGCCTTTGGCTGATGCTATACCCAAAGCCAAGCTGCATCTTCTCTATCTCAGAGAAAAACAAGCACTGCGAACCTCCAGGATGCCAATACCCTTTATGAAGGACCGTTAAATGCGAAGACAGTCTGATAACATTGGATAACAAAGAATGTTTTTTAATGGCTTTAGGCTCCTAATTCATTTTGCTTCCTTAATAGCCAGAGAGTGAAATGATTTGTGTTATAGTTCGCAGCCTATGTTAATGTATCCTAGCAAAACTTTCCTTTTAATGAAATGGCTTCATGTGTTATTAACTATAAGTGTCCTCAGTGCTAGAACAAAATGCCTGAATTACTATATGATAGAGTGACATTACTGCAGCCAATGCCCAGAGTAAGATGAACAACTTAGGCAAAGAAAAATGACTTTTCGGTTCACTGGGTTTTGTAAATGAGGTAGAAAAGTAAAAGAGGAAATGCGTCTTTTACTAAGAATTGCCAGTACAACCCTCACAGGACACAGAATGAAGGTTTAGAGTGACAGAGATCTTGCATAGTCACTGCTCTACCTAGAATAGCAATGCCACAATCATCTGCAAGGCTGACATGCAGACATTCTTATGCAGAGAGAACTGTAGTACACAGACAGCTCTGTTCACCACACCCAGCCTAAGCTCTACTGTTCCTGTACATTCATCACCTTCCTGGATGTTTCTCAGAATGGCATAGCCAGTGGTACTTAAACACCAAAGACCTACCTCCTGGAGCTTATTAGTTAGCCTCGAATAACTCCTACCTGATGCAAGTAATCACAACTGGGAATAGTTAATTTCAAATGGTGATTAAGAGGTGTGGAAAATGAACAAGGTTCTTTCTGCTGTATTAGGCCTGTAAATAAGGGAGGGTTAGCTAAGCAGGAATATTTGATGTGGAAAAAGAAAACTGAAGAAAAAATAAAGAAAATGTGGTAGGTGAATATATATATATATATATATATATATATATATATATATATATATATATATATGAATGATACAATATATATGAATTTTATATGAATAATACGTATATGAATTTTACTTATTGCTCAGTCATAAGAGGATTGTGCTATCCGTAGCAACACATATACACCTGGAGGATGCCGTGTTAAGTAAAACAAGCCAGACAAAAAGGCATATACTATATTATAATGTAGGTAGAACCTAAAAAAGTTCAACCCACAGAAGCAGAGTATAAAAACGGGAATGCCAGAGGCTGTGGTGGGGATGCAGTGAGGTGAGACAAGGGCTACTGGTCAAAGAGTACAACTTTCAGTTGCAAGGTAAGCTTTGGAGATCTAATGTAAACATTACAGTTAATAATAACATGTTGTATCCTTGAAATTAATAAGACAGCAGATTCTAAATGTCCTCACTCTCAAACACACAAAATGCTATTTATGGGTGGTGGTGGGTATGCTAACTTGATTGTGATAGTGATTCTACAATTCATATACCTATGAAATCTTTGTTTTGTATCTTTGAAAATATACAATTTTGTCAGTTAAATGTTTTTAAATTAAAAATTAGTGCTGGGCATGGTGGTGCACTCTTGTAATTCCAGAAGTTGTAGGCCAAGGCAGGAGGATCGTTGTGAGTTCAAGACCAGCCTGGGTTACAAAGTGAGCTCAAGGCCAGCCTGAACTGTATAGCGGGACTCTGTCTCAAAAACACCAAAGAAAACAAAAGCAAAAAGCCACCTAAATTAAAAATTAAAACCCTAAGAGAGAATGGAGGAAAAGCACTAGTCTGGTCTCAGCTGTACTGGAGGAACACGAGGAACAAGCCCAGCTGCCATACTTAGGCTTGAAGAGCAAAGTGGAGAAAGCACCTCAATCCCCACCCTCTTCCCAAGTCAGAGTGCAATGATCATCAGTAGGTGGCTGTGCCTAACAAACCTGGTGCTCTGACAAGGATCATCTTCAGCTTAGGCATAGCAGAAGGGGCCACAGAGAGAATCACAAGGGGCAGATCCCTGAGGACACATGAGACAGCTCCTAGGAAACTCAGAATAGCTGGAGCCCTTTTGATGGGAGCTAATTACTGGCAATCAAGCTGCTGGAAGCTCCAATGATCATGTTTGGGGAACTGAAAAGGAAATATGACTTCATCCTGCAGTCACATGTTGCAGCCTCGGTATTTGAGTCATGCACACTACACCCCCTTGCCATGTTCATTGTGGGAGACGTTCACTTGCTAGACACTGACTGATTTGTTGGTAGCACTGATTTTAAGCATAGTTTGAGATTTCACTGAGAAGACAGAAAAGGATTCTGGATCTCTCTTCAGAGATGAAAATACCAGCCAAGTCTCCTTGGGGTAGGGGAGCATAGTGAAAGCGGAAGCCAGACCTCTGTTTATCCTGAAAAAAATATAATCTAGGGACTACTTATGATACACTGATAAGTAGGACTCCCATCACATGTGAGTAACTATATCCTAGACATAATACCAGGAAACAAATCAAACAATCAACAGTGTTGTTCTGAGTGTTGGTAGATTTTTATGTTCTTCTGTATGGTTTTTCAAATTTTTGAAATCTCTTTTCTCTATTTAACATTGACTCTGAAACAGAAAAACCGAATGATAGTTGTAAAGTAAGTGAACCTCCTGGCCAGTAGCATGATGACAATGCATGTCTGAGCCTCCTTCTTCTCTTCAAATGTAACTGCATGGATGTTAAAATATAGAGATGTTTGAGCAGGTCTGACCATAACCCAAAATGAAAACAGCATCTCTGTCATTTAGAAACAAAGAGGCAATACTGCAGCATAAATGGGGGATGCAGAGTTGACTGCAGACAAGGCATGAGAGAGAGAGAAGAGATTGTCGGGGACTACACGCCCCCTCCTGGCAGGAGACCACGCTGTGCACCCTGGGTGGGCTTCAGCCCTGGCCCTGAATGCTCACGACATTGACCTCTGAGCTTTCCTGAATTTTTCAACTGCAAGAAACTTAAAGAAAACCCTCTTGGATGATCTGATGTTCCAAACTGTTTTCAGTCCCCAAGAGAACTGCTATGATGGATAGTATGTTACTTTCACCCTGCATCTCTGGAGACAAAAAAGCCTTGAAACAGCAGGAAACAAGTTCCAATGACAGCATATGCTTCTCTTTGCCTTGGAGAAAGGGAGCAAAGGACCATGGTGAGAACACAGTCCTCTACCCTCAATCGCAGTAACAGAAGAAGCCAACCCACCTCTGACCATGTCCTGGTAGGCCAGCAGAGCTGCGTGTTCATATGTATCCAACTCAGTTTACCCAGTATTTACTGAGCAACTACTACATGCCCTGACAAGGACTTGTACTGCCAAGAGGACATGGATGCAGCTGGACTGACAGTATGGTACAAGCTTAAGGCTAAGGCTGACTGGATTTCATATTTTTAATAGATTTGATACTCTTAACTGCACAAGTACTTTACTAAACCTCTCCACATTTCTCTGTGTCATGACATAAAATAAGAGCATCTGTTTTCTAGGAGTGTTTAAAATCAACAGCTTTGCTTGGCATATAGATGCTTAAAGATTAGCTATTAGTAAAAGCTCTGTGCTACTCTAAAGTAGTTCACATGCTGGTGAGGCAGACAGACAGACAGACAGACAGACAGACAGACAGACAGACAGACAGACAGATAAAAGCTCAGTCCAGCAGTGTGAGAGTTACAACAGACAGCAGCTTAGAGGCCTATACTTGAGCAGAGGCAACATACATGCAGGGAAGAGCCTGCCAGGGAAGGTTTCCTGGTAGAGACCACATGTTTGCCAAGCCCTAAGGCAGGAGGAGGAAATGGATGGGGTGCAGGCAGGTGACCAGAGAGCAGGCCAGACCAAAGCTGTAGGAGTGGTTGTTTGCTGCATTACATGGATAACTTCCCAGACCAAACATTCTAGACGACAGGGGATTAGTAAGAATAAAACTGCTGTAAGAACTGGTGGAACACTAAACTCTAAAGACACCAGAGAAACTACCTCAAAAGATGGTTTTAGGGCTTTTGCTTCTGGAGGCAGAGCTCCTGCTGTAAGCACGGCTGTGCTGCAGCACTTGGCCTCTAAGACTTGGGCTGGGTGATGAAGTACTAGGCCATCACCCAGCTCTCTTGTGGGCCAGTAGGCAAGAGAGGTGATAATTCAGTCAAAGTGGCCATTAGCATGTCATCTTCTAATGTGATTAAAGATGACCCTCTGCCTCCTACCACTGCTAACTGTCCTTTAAGGAACCACAGCTTCTCTTGATGCACAGAATTCAAGCCAGGCCAGGCTCTGCTCCATATGACCATGCATCTGTCTGAGGGCTGAAGTCACAATGGAGCCAGGTACTCTATTCCCAGAGTACAGCTTGTACCAACCTAGCAGTGTCAGGGGCACTGGTACTTCTCTTCTCAGTTGGAGACTCTGATACCAGAAGGAAAAACTTACTTCTATGGCTTTGGGAGAAATGGAGGCTTACTGGAAGAATTTAAGGGCATTTCAGAGCTGGAAGAGCAGGAAGTGCTTCCAAGTCTCCATAGGTGCTAGACCTGGAACCAGAAAGCCTCCTGGAAGCAGGTCAGCTGGCTGCAAATCCCCACACTGCTCTCATGTGTGCACTCAGTTCTGCACTTCCTCCATCTCTTAAGTTAATGGTACAAATGTGATGTCCTTCTAGGACCTCAGAATGACCCAGTCTCTGTTGGTCAGTTCTATACATCCAGAAAAGTGTTACCTATGAACTTGGCTTTATGCCATGCTCTGAGCCTTGATGTGACATGATATCAAGGTCCAATCATAGGAGGATGTTTTACGAAGGCCAGGCCAGTCAGGAGGCTGTATGTCTGGGGAAAGTCTGAGAGTTTTTTGTTATATTTGGACAGTAACCTGCAAATGCAAAGCTGTGACCACTACTACGGAGTGAGGTGTGAGTTCAAATCTCCCAGGTTACCTTGGACAGGCTGTGTGTTTGTATCTCTAGAGTGGAGCTGGTCCCACAGGGTTGCTCCAAGGAGTCAAGGAGTATGGAGGCAAGCCCCTGCAAGGGCCAGCCCCCAGTGGCTGCAGTAGGAGGCTCCATGGCTGAGTGCTTCAGATTCTGATTCGAGACCCAGCTGGTTGGGATTTCTATCAAAACGACTGAATAGAAACTTGGGGGTGATGTGTAAGAGTGTGTAACTGAAAGGATGTGTATGTGTGCATATATGTATGTCTTTGGTGTAGTAGAGTGTATATGTGAGTTGTGAGTATCTAGTAAAGTATATGTGCATCTGGTATGTATATATGTGTGAATGGAGAGCAGCAAGTACATTTGTCTGGCAGAATATGTGTTGTCTTTGTTCCAGGAGAGGACACAGGATTTGTGAGCTTTTCCAAGCTGTTTGGCCCAGAAAAAGAGGGAAAGTTCCAAATGCTGGCCTGGAAAAACATACATGGGTAGACAAGGGTGGCTTGGAATCTCCCCTGCATATAAACTCTGGAAGATGAGGGTCCTGTCACCTTGTTATCTGCCAGCAACTTCTAGAGAAAGCACCTTGAGTCTCTACTCCAAGGGAATACAGGATTACAGGTGACAACTGATTGTGACATCAAAGTTCATTTGCTCTTATACCATTCCCTTTGGTGGGCATCCAGTTTTGATATGAGACAAGACCATGTTCTCTTTTCTCCTCTCATATTCTCTTTTCTTTTCCTTATCAAGTAATCATACATTTGTGGAGAGTGATCTCACACTGTGTATCCATCTCGCATTGAACAAGACTTCAATGCCTCACAGAATCACTACTGACAATATGACACGTATGTCCCATTGTGTGTCACTGAGCCATCACAATCACACTGTTAGGCAGATGCTAATCATGTCCCACTGTACAGATACCCCAACCAAGGCTCAAAGAGGTTAAGTAGCTTGATCAAGCCTACCTCGCTGGCAAGTAATTGAACCAGAGCATAACCCAGGGAGCTAATCCTATAACCTTCACTTTAGCCTACAGCTCTGGAGTGGGATCTTCCTACTCCTAGCTATTTAGGGTCACCAACCTATGTTATGTAAAGATGTGGTATGTCTGAAGGATGGCCCCATGCTTCCCTGCCTGGGGCCTGCACTCTCCTCTGCTGCTTGGGCACAGAGTGGCAGTGGTATGAAGGAATAAGCACAGATTTGGGATGGGAAACATTGCTAGTCCCAGTCATATCTCCACCCCCTACTGGCTCTTGGTTTTTGGGCAAACATGTTTACTTCTTGCTTACCTATCAGATAAAGGTGACCCAAAGAAAGCATCTGCCCTAATGCTTTGCAAGTCTATGTGGTGAGAAAAATTTTTTCTCAGCCCGTTTTGAATGTCAGAACTTCAAAAAAAAAAATTACAGTACCTTGTGAATATGACTGTGAGGGAGAGAGAAGTGTATTGGGTCATCAATTGCTACAATGCTGTGGTGTGCATGCAGGCGAAGTTCGGTTGCGTGGGGAGATAAAAGAGAATTCTTCATGATGACTAATATGTTTCTTTAAGCGTGCAACAGAGAGAGATGCGTGGAGTGCACACATCATGTCTGAGTGCTCTATTGTTCTGTTTGTTTTTCATTACTCTGAAATGATTCCTGTAAAAATTCTTAAATTGGATGCTTTTCAAAGAAGATTAAAGAACATAAGCACAGTCTCACAGCTGTGTGAAAAAGAGTAGCATCTGTGTTTCTTCAGGCTGCTTTGGGCAGGAAGTGTGAACAACTTCACCCTGGGCTCTGAACTGCACACGAGGTGGCTTGGGCCCATCACAGAGGATGTCAGCAAGGCTCTGTCCCTGAGCCTGAATGGACCTGAGCTGGCACTTTGTAGGTGATCTGCTCCCCACTGAACACCATCCTCTTATATTATTTAAAGTCTTGTAAATGCCTTTTGGTGGACATCAGACTCTATAATGCAGACAAGGATGCTGAGACATTTTGGAGAAACACAGACACCATAAGTGATTGCAAAGGAAGAAGAAAAATCTTGTCCTGATATGCCCCCCAAAATCCTGGGAAGTATTGCTTCAAAAACTGGAAAGCTTTGCAATTTTATTTGCTATTTGATTACATCCCACTTCTAATTCAATGGTCATACACTTATCTAATTTTTGTTGTTGCTGTTAGAACTCTACCACTGGTCTGGTTCCTGGGCTGAAAAGGAGATTATTTGTACTCCTGGTGTGGGCTGCAGTGTTGTCCCAAACCCAGTTCCCAGAGTCACTGTGAAGGGGTACAAAAAGGGGCTTTGGATTGTTCCATAAATAGGCCAAAGGCCAGATAAGCCGACAGAGGAGAATGGCCCAGGCAATGAGCAGGATGCATCCTTTAGAGAAGTGCTTTGCTAGTCTGTATCTGCTTTTCTGGGAATTATCCTGCTTCTTGTATGCTCACTGTACATGAGAAGGAAGTAGGTTCTTACTATTGCCAGATGGCCCAGAACGAACATGCACACGAGAGAATTCCCTAGATACTGGCCCAGACCAATTCTCTTTTGGTCTCAGTTCTTTTTATTACAAGTACCAAACCTCATCTTAAAATGGCTTAACCACAATAACATTGTCTTATGTGACTAAGCAGTTCAGTTGTGGTTTGACCTAGGAGCTCAAACATTTTATCTTACTCAGCCCACCTCCACCCCACTGTACTTTCCTCTTATTTTCTGCTATATACCTGGGTCCTTCTGGCCCAGAGGAGTCCACATAAGAAGCTGCAGATGCCTGAAAGCACTGAGAGCCCTACTTCAGGATCCCCTCATTCCCAGCTCCTGATCAACAAGTTACAGAAGGTGAGGATAAAGGGGTGGCTGATGCCTTTGACTGCCAGGTAATACAGTTTGGCAGGGACCCACCAGCCACAAACTGTTTATCAGTTCAGATTCCTCCAAGGCCTTCTGATGATAACACAGGTTTATATCTGAGCCCAGAGGCCATCAGCAGACAGACCAGCTTTCTCCCAAGAAGGACCTGTGCAAACCATAAATCTGGAGCCTGATGACCCAAAGCAATGGACATGGGCCACAAAAATGGCTTGTACTATTGCTGAGGGTAAGACCAACTGCCTGTGTGATCCTGGGAGGCAACACCATCCAGCAACATTACTAGAGTCCAGTTCTTCTCCAACTATATTCCACACCCCTCCCTGTCCACAATTTCAAAGCCCAGAATACTGTCTTAATAAGTTTAGTAGAAACTTATTTGGCAAGAAAATATGACTGATCCAAAATGAATGTGTTTATGAATAAGATGCATCTCACTTAGTGTTAGTGTTTCTGCTTCTCTATAGAAGGAAGTGGAACTGCCTCTATACTGGAAGCCATGTATGGCATGGTAGTACAGTGTGTGAGTTGTGAGTACCTGGTAAAGTATATGTGCATCTGGTGTGTATATATGTGTTTCTGGTGAGGGGCATGTGACTGCACAGTACTGCCCTAGACCAACTTACTGTATAACTTACTCTTTTCTAAAATCCAACAAGAAAAGGGAAACTATGTGTCTTGAATTGTGTAGACTTTGAGAGTTTTGAATGTTACAATTTCAACCTACAATTGAAAGTCTCCATTTAAATGGACTGGAACTTTATACCAGAGGGCAAAAAACAAGGTTGGCCAAGACTATCACCTGAGCAGGGCAGAATAAGAGAAGGCTCTGCAACAGGTCCAGGCTGCTCTGCCACTGGGGCCATATATCCAGCACATCCAATGGCACCTACATGTCAGTGGCAGGTTAGGATGCTGTTTTGAGTCTCTGGCAGATCCCCATTGATGAATAGCAGAGGCCTTTAGGATTTAGAGTCAGGCTTTGCCATCATCTATGGACAACTACTATGCCTTTGAACGGCAGTTCCTGGTCTGTTACTGGGCCTTGGTGGAAACCAAACACCTGACTATGGGACACCTGGTTACTATATCATGAGCAAGTTATTATCTGATCAATCAAGTCATGAAGTTGGATGTCCACTGTAACAATCGATCATTAGATGAAAGTGGTAGATCTGGAATGATCAAGTTGCCCAAATGTCCATGGTTCCTACTCCTGCTATAATGTCTTCTGTCTCCCAGCAGGCACCTATGGCCTCATGGGGTGCACATATGGTCACAAAGGAAGAGAAGACTAGGGCCTGGTATACAGATGGTTTTATATGTTATGTACCCAAAAGTAGAAGCTGCAGCATTATAGCCCCTCTGCAGGGAATCCCTGAAAGACAATGGTGAAGGGAAATCTTCACAGTGGACCAACTTTGAGTAGTATCTAATCATACATTTTGTTTGGGAAAAATATAAACTGATTCATGGATCACAGCTTGTGGGAGACAATGGAGTTGTCTTGAATGCAAAACAATTACTGTGACTTTTTTATTTGGAGACTTATTTCCTTATACTGATATGTAGAGAGCTGGCTAGAGTATTTCCTTCTCTCTTCAAATGGCCCTAAGCATTACAGATAAGGCTAGCTGAGGTGCTGGTATGTAAATTCTAAAGCCAACAGACAGTCCTGTTTCCTTGTACCTGATATGAGCACAGCTGGATGTTTAGAGCCATCAGCTCCACAAATAAGGTGAAGAGGCTGAGACTTCCCAGGACACAAGAGTTTACACATCAGAAACTAAAGAGACAGGTTCCCAAAACAATTCAGCAGCCACCTTAGGTTGTATAAATTGATCCTTCTATATATCTTTATCTCTGCAATTTACAGAGGTGTCTTTCTCTCACCCTGGCCAACCAGCTCAAGTTACTCACATAATCTGCCCCCTCATCCTCACTGTCACTCATCCTTAGCCACCCCCTTCTTCCCAAGGCAATAAACTCTGGGAGAGGCCTAGGATCAGAGCCTTTGTCCTCATGTCCTCACAAGGACTGGACTCAGGACCCCTTGGCTGCCCTTAACTTGGAATATGTCTTGGTGTTTTACTTTCGCCGTGGGTTACATTGGTGGTGGTAGATTGGAATTAACTTGCTGGGATTCCAAAGATGTCTCAATGGGATTACAAATATAATTTTTGAATTGTGAGGAAAACTGAAAAAAGGACTACAATATTTGAATGACTGAACTCATTATTTGGGTTTACAATAACAGCTAACAGTCTAACTGGATGACGAGAAGAAAACTTTAAAAATCAAGTGGATAGGATGACCTATTCTGTATATAATAGTCAAGCAACCGTGTCACTGCCCAAAGGGTTCACGAACAAAGTGGTAATGGCAGCAGGGACGGAGGCTATGCATGAGCTCAGCAATATGGACTTTCACTCACCAATGTTAATCTGGCTACACACACTACTGAGTGCCCCATATGCCAGCAGCAGAGACCAACACTGAATATGGCACCATTCCTCATGGCAATCGTGTGTAACCCAGTGGCAGATTGATGATACCGGACCACTTCTATCATGAAAAGGGTAGACCTCTGTCCTTACTGGCATAGACATGTATTCTGGGTATGGATTTGTCTTCCTTACATGTAATCTTTCTGCCAAAACATCTATGTACTTAACATAATGCCTTGTTCACCATGATGGCATTCTACATACTATTGTCTTCTAACCAAGGAACACATTTTGGGACCAAAGAAGTGGCCAATGGGCTCATGCTCATGAAATTTACTGATCTTACCATGTTCTTTACCATCTAGAAGCAAATTGATAGACAGAAAAATGGAATGACCTTCTGAAGATGCACTGACAGTACCAACTAGGTGGCAACACCTTGTAGAGCTGTGTGAATATTCTTCAAAAGGCTGTATATACTTTCAATCAGTGTTCACTGTATGGTACCGTGTCTCCCCATAGCCAGGACTTATGAGCCTAGCAATTAAGGGGTAGATGTAGGAATGGAACCATTTACCATTACTCCTCAAGATCTACTAACAAAAGTTTTGTTTACTGTTTCTACAACCTTATGCTCTGCTCTGGTGCCCTAGAAGTCTTAGTTTTAGAAAGGGGGAAGGCTTGTACAAGTAAGGACGATAATGATTCCACTGAACTAGGAACTAAAACTTTCCTTCTAGTCATTTTAGTATCCTTAACCCTTTGAGTAAACAATCTAAAGAGGAACTGTGTATTGGCAGGGTGATTGATGCAAACTACCAAGGAAAATTTTGACTATTACCCACAATGGAGGAAAGGAAGAAATTTTTTTTTTTTGGCAGTACTGGGAATCAAACTCATGACCTTGAGCTTGCCAGGCAGGCGCTTATGCCACTGAGCTAAATCCCCAGCCCAAAGAATATATTTGAAGTGCAGGAGACCCCTTAGGACACCTCTAGTATAACTATGTCCTAAATGGTCTAGAACCTTCAGGAATGAAGGTATAATGGGTTGCCCACCAGGAAAAGAACTAAGACCTGCTGAGGTACATGCTGAAGGCCAAGGGAATACAGAAAGGACAACAGAAGAAGGTAGCTATAAATACCAGCTATGACAATTTGTAATAGCTAGATCTTGGAAACAATCTAAATGGCCATCAACTGAGGAATAGATAAAAAAAGATGTGGTACTTTTATACAATGGAGTACTACTCAGTCATAAAGAAGGACAAACTTGGGACTTTTATAGGTAAATGGATGCAACTTGAGACCATACTTACAAGTTAAATAAATCAGACGTGCAGGTGTAAACATCACATTGTCTCACTAGTGTGAGAAACTGAAAGACACAATAATTTGTATATGTGTGTATATGTATGTATGTGTATATGTGTGTGTGTGTATATATATATATATATGATAATTATACTGCTGATTTCTCTGATTTCATTGAAGAGAAAGGCTTGCACAGGTTACTGTTCAGACAATTGAATGTAGAAGTCTTGCATTCTGAGTGACTAATTTTGGAATGGCAATGTGCAATGTATACACCATTGTTGTCCCGAATGCCATGCTTTGAATTTTTTTTTTCTCTTTGTAATAAAATGGATTTGAAATAAAAAAAAAATTACCGGCTATGATCCCACAACCAATTACAGAAACAAGAATTGTAATTATTCTCTCCTGTTTTTTGTTAATATGTTTGTGTATATATACACACATATTAAGCAAGTATCTTTATATTCTTCCTTTGTAACACAATGTTGACAGTTTTAAAATTAGGTATCATTAAACCTGTATTAGAACATATTAGTTATTAAATTTTAGAAGCAAGCACCACCAAAAGAAAAACTGCCTTCTATTATGGGAAGAGAGTTAGTGTGCTTCATTTGTATGCAGGATAGTTGTACTGTTTCATGTTAGATATGACCATAAACTTGCTATTGTATTTGAAAATTAAGTATGGTTTAAGGAAATGTCTCTGGCTGTGACGTTGACAAGGAAGGGATTGTGGCAGTTAACTGTGGTTTCAACTTGAAGAAATGCCTAATGGGTTAGCTTAGCACAGTTCTGGATGTGTCTGGATGAGGGAGGACCCACCCTATATGTGTATGGTACCAACCAACAGGCTTGTAGTCTAGATAAAATTAAAAAGAAGAAGAAGGAGAAGGAGGAGGGGAAGGGGAAGGGGAAGGGGAAGGGGAAGGGGAAGGAGAAGGAGAAGGAGAAGGAGAAGGAGAAGGAGAAGGAGAAGGAGAAGGAGAAGGAGAAGGAGAAGGAGAAAGTCTTGCTTTTTGCTTCAGGGGAGTTCCAGTCTACACAATCACTTTTGGATATCCATCTCCAGACTAGACTTTTCAGCTTTCCAGTGTAGACTCTTGAGCTTCCTGATATGGACTTGCAGGAAGCTGCAGTGAGCCCCAGGCATTCAGCATCTGAGTGGATCCTCCAATTCTCTCGCACACACAGTGTCCTTGACTCTGCAGGTGGCCACTATAAGTCCACCGTATAAATCCTTTATGCATCATATAAATACATTATTTATATTAAATCTATTCCCCTGTATTAAACTCTAATACATCAACTGAAAGGCTCTTAAAGTGCTCATAAAGTATAGTAAACATGGCTTGATATATAATCCTGAACAGAAATTTGGCTGTATAAACAAAAAATGTGCACAGAATTGTAAAATATATAAGGAATATACAGGGAATATAACTTTACACGATTTTTGATCACATAGAAGAGATATACGTTTAAACACTTTGAGAAAACTTTACATATAAGGCCAAAAAAGAAAAAAAGGCCACCTATAGGTTCTTGTCTCTTGTGCTTCTTTGAGCAACAAAAGGGCTATGCTTTTAAAATTATTCTCTCTCTCCCTTTGCTTACTGTGGTATACTGAATTACTTTACTCTTTCATGTACTCATGATGGCTATCACGTGGCTTTGCAATTCCTATCACAGGCATGGTATGACTTTGAACTTGATCATGTAACTTGCTTTGGCCAACAGAAAGTGTGAATAAGGACGAGCCTTGGAAAGCATTTACATGGCTAGACTGGGCTGGCATTCTTCCATCTCTACTGTCGCCACGAGGACAGTGATTTCACTGTACTATTTCCTGTGCATCTAAATCCTCACAAAAATTGCACAGATTGGGAACTAAGGTATAGGACTTGCTCACACGGCTGCAGAGCAGAAACCCAGGGCTCTGAGAGTCTGAGCTTTTTGGCTGCCATCTCATACTATCTTCTCTCCAGCCTCCACCTTCTTGCTCATAAAAAGGGAACAAAAGAGATAGACTCTATTTCTCTGCATGGATTCTGGGCTGAGAGAAGGAGAAATAACAGCTTACATTTATTTCCTGGGTTCTAACTATACATATGTCCTGGACTATATACATTAAGCACTAGAAGAAATTAAAGACATAGGAGTATACTGATAATCACCACCACGACCACTTACTGAGTACCAAATGTGTGACAGGAACAGGAGCTGAGCACTTGATCACAAAGTACAGACAATACTTAGAAAACCCCAAGAGACAAGAACTATTACCTCACTTTGTAGACAAATAAACTGAAGTTCAGAGCTAGATCTGAGAGCAATAGTTCATGTGTTTAATAACCACATTCAATTTTAGAATCTTTAAATGTTTGCTTACTCTCACGGCCATGATGTTAGTTTTCAAAAAAAAAATTTTTTCTTCTGGTACTAGGGATAGAAGCCTAGTTTATGACTAAGCTACATCCCCAGCCATTTTAAATTTCTTTTTTAAAAAATTTTATTTAGAGAAAAAAAAAACAGAAAAAAAGGTAGAAACAGTACAGAATTTCAAAAAACAATAAACAGTAAGAAATCACTAGCTGATAAATTACATATGGTCTTCTTAGATATAGTTGTTCAAGTTACACAATTAAAGCATACAAAGTGGATATTCAAACAGTGAGGCTGCAACAGTACTGTTCAACAATCCAACAAAAACTCAGCAACGTGGTTATCAATCCTACACACTTAACCATACATGCAGTTATATCCTTTAGAGCACTTTCTTTTCTTCCTTTTGCTTTTTAAATCCATTATCTGTTTAGTTATATCATATTTCAGCTTGCTCAGTACCTTACTGATCTGTTTCATTGTTATTATTTACTTTTAAATCAACTTATATAATTCTGTTGCTTTGTTTTTGAGTTTCTCCTCATCCATTCCCCATGGATCAGCTTTGGGGGAGTTGGGAGTCTTTGGAGGTATTTTGTTACTTTGTTATTCTCTTTTTAAACAAATTATTATTATTATTATTTTTATTTTGAAAGTAGTAAAATACAGCAGAACAAAACAGAACAAAGCCAATTGAGACAGTGTAGTGAAATTGGTACAGAACCTCACAGCAGGTTACCAGGATAACAGTAATACGTACAATAGTGTATTTCGTTTTCTTCACAATAGTTGTTGTTTCAATCAGCAAAATGGAAGGAAATACTGAACTTATAAAAACAGAATATTGAATAGAGCAATACCATTAATCAGAACAGAGCAAAACAGTGATAAAGATATTTGCCTTCAAAGAGATGGTAGAAGGAACTTCTCCTTATTTGCTATTGTGCATACGTTTATCCTCCCAAGAGATATTCAGATCTCTGACTCCCATTTGCTGAGGGGGCAGTGGTGGTGGATGTTTGATTTTTAGCCTGCGTGTTGGAAGGCTCATAGCCACTTACCAGAGCAGTGAGCTGGCTGCTTGTTTTCCCAGCGACCCACGTTCCAATGTGGCGTGGAGCTCAGGAGATGCTGATGATTCTCGCTCTGGGGTGGCCGCAGCTTGCCAGGCCACAGCCACTTACCAGAGCGGTGAGCTGGCTGCTTGTTTTCCCAGCATCTGGAATTCTAAATTTCTTTTTATTTTGAAACAAAGTTTTACAAAATTGCCCAGGCTGTCCTCAAACTTGCAGTCTTCCTGTTTCAGCCTCCCAAGCAGCTGAGATTATAGATATGTGCCACCACATCCAGCTTCAAGCACACAACCAAACTCCTTTTTCAAGCCAAATCTTACCTATAAATCTGACACATTTAAGGGATGATGGCAGAGCTACTCTCATTAAAGCAAGATGAGGGGAGCCCCACCTGTCCAGTGCTACCCCAAGTGGATCTGAGGCACATCAGTGGAGAGCTGAATCACATCAAATGAATCTAAACGCTCTTGGACATGAAGATCAAACCCACATGCCTTCACTGGTCATACAGGGCCCTTCCCAGTATTCTTTGGCCTATCTCTATAGCCTTACCCCTCCCGCGGGGCTAGTCCCATCCATATCCCCAGTGAGCTATCCATTGAGACACCTGAACACTCCTGGCTAGCGGGTGCTCCCTCCGTTTTGGCCTTTGTCTGTGCTGAGCCCTCTGTGGGCAGTTGCTTTTCCCACCTCCATCTGCCTGGCAAACCTATGCCTTCCCCAAACCCATGTCATTTACTGCCCCAACAGAATCACACTCCCAGATAAGACTGGCCCCTCCCTCTTTTGTTTCCATTGATTGTATAGGTGCTTTTATCATAACCCTTTCCCAAGTTATCTCCCACCTTATTGCCCGGTTTCTCCCCAGCATTTGGTATAATAAGTAATTACCATGCATATTTATTACAGCTTGTTCTCCATCTTCTGTCTACTAGAAAACAAACTGTATGCACTGTGCCCCATGCCCCAGATCAATCAATGCCTGGCAAATAACAGACACTTGATAAATACTGGATGCTCTTGGAAACACAACAGGGGGAAGGCAGTGAGTTGCCTACTCTCTTGCAGGAAATCTCAGCAGTGGAGGTGGTTGGGTGGCAAGGGATGCAGAGACTCTGAAACTCACTCACCAGAGCGACACTCACCCCCATCTATCTCCAAGCCCATGGCTTTTGTGCTCTGGCTATGACCACTGGCCAAATCTGAGCCCAACTCTGCTTTGTTTCCCCTCAGAATGGGGCAGTAAAGTCACCAACCAACTAACCAGATTATGTAAGAGGCCAATTCTCAGGGAGAAAAGGTAAGCCTGGAGGGTCAGCAGATCCAAGGAAAAACAGTAGGCTAGGTCAGCAGTGCTATCCCAAGAAAATATCTCAGCTATTTTAGACTGCAAAACCAGCATAACAGTTTAGTCCAAAGTGACTCCTTTTACACAGCAGGGTACAGTTAGAGAAGAAATCTGCCATATTCAATAGAATTTAATCAGGTGCCAGTTTCGGAATAAGCAAATTGTTTAAGATGGTCACTAAACAATTTCACTTCAAGGATTCCAGTATGCCCCTACCACAGTGAGTGGGTGAGTCAGCCACAAGAGGCAGTCAATGGAGAGAGTGCAGAGTAGACACAGATCCCCTGAGAAACTTATTTAAACTCAGGCTAGGAGAACACAGGGACCTCGCCCTTCATTCTGAGAAGCCAGGCCCTGCATATTGGGCTTTCAGAAGTGGCTAGATCTCAAAACACCAACATTGAGTCAAATAGCCTGTTTGAACTCCTGCCCTACTGCATCCAGCACACACAGCAGTGGACTGATTGCTCTCCCCATCTACCAGTATGAGCAAGGACATGCCTCAGTTGGGACGGTTGCCAAGTCCTGAGGTGTACAGACAGAGGAGCCACTGGGGTTGGGGTGAGGGAATCACAAACCCACATACCATGAAAGTTAGGTGGAGAAAACAATGATATGCTAGATTCCAAGACTTCAGATCCTGGAAAGAAAGCACTCATTCAAAAATAAAATGGATTTTTGGGGGGTACTCATTTGTTTCATTGTTTTGGTTTTTTTTTTCCTTTTGTTTCCTTTCTTCACCTTTTTTTTCTTTGTTTTATTTCTATGAATTCCTCTTACTGCTTAGTAGAATCCTTTAACTTACTTTTTGGCTCCTCATTTTCCATTAGTTACTTTTTCAGATTTTGCTTTTTCATGCTCCCTTTCTTCACTGACCCTGGCTTCACTAGTTGTATGGCTGTGTCTAGATGTCCCCGCAAGCCTCATGTGATCATAGGTGGAGCTTTTCACAGATGGCTGGATCTAGAGTGTGTGTGCTGAGATTAAGGGTGTATGGTTACTAAATTAGTCCACTGACTGGTTTGGCATAGTTCTGGGTGTGGAAAATGGGGAGGCCCACCCTAGATGTGAATGCTACCTGCCACCATAGGGGATGGGGCCTGGATAGAATATAAGGGACAGAAAGAGGGACAGTGCTGTCACTTGCTGCTGCTTCCTTGGTACTTTGCTGCCCTGCTACCTTCTGCCCACCATGAACTATTTTTCATCTGAATGCCCCTCTGCCATGCCACCCTGCCTTGGAGTCAGCTGATTATAGATTAAGACTTCTACAAACTATGAGCCAAATACACCTTTCCTCCCTTAACTTTGGATGTCATGTATTTTGTCTAGCAACAACAAAAAAAGTAACTAAGACACTGGTACAACTATTAAGCTTTATTAATCTTTAGATAATTAACTATGTTATTAGTGCTGAATTCTTTTCTATTGATGGTGGAGGTGTAGTTGTTACATTTAGTAGATATTTACTACATGTTAATATTTGGTTTGTTTTAGTGTTTATACTATAAATATAGATCTTTTTCTATGGTTAAGGGTGTTACATTTTTTACTCCCCCTTCCACTGGAAATCAAACTCACGACCTAAGCCAGGCATACACTTAAGTCACTGAGCTAAATCCCTGGTCCACATTATTGATTCTTATGGTATGCCAATACCTACCTTGTTTTTGACACTATTATTGTTGTTGATTTTGTTGCTCCTGCAAGATGGCACAGTTGTTGCCATTAATTGGTTTGCTGTGTATGCCAATATCTAGATTGTCTGTCATTAACAATACTTAGGCCCATTCCCACAGAACTGGGTACTAAGCCAATTACACTGCAGTCTTCCCCTTCTAAATTAATGGAGGTTGTCAGATTTTGGAATAATTAGTCATGCCCAAAGTATATCATTGAAAAGCATACTAACTAAAGAAGTCTCCATATTAGCACCAAAGTCTCCTGCTACACACACATACAGAGAGAGAGAGAGAGAGAGAGAGAGAGAGAGAGAGAGATGAGAAAATAATAAAATGCCTCCCAAAACTCTCAGCTCCCCCAAAGTTGATCCATAGTACACAGAGGAGGAAATAAATAGCTATGCAACTGAACTATTTGAAATGATAAAAGAGGAGATAAAAAACCAGATCAATGAGGTGCTTGGTGAATTCAAATGTTAACTAAACAGATGATGAACAGAATAAACAAAACAATAAATGCCATTCAATGAATGAATGAACAAATGAATAAATGAACAACAGGCCATTTGTTCACAAATCTTTCTCTATTCCTATGTAACAATAGATTCTTAGAGGGCAAGAATCCATGGTTGATGCTCCAAGGAATCTTCAGTTCCTCAGGTACTTGGTGGATGTTAAATGGTGGGTAGGTGGATGGAGAGGTGAATGGGCATTTGGAGAGATAGATGAATCAACAGAAGGGATTGAGAGAAAGATGGCAGGCTGGAAAGAGAGAAGGTAAGTATGGTAATGGCTCATATGCTGCAGCCAGTCACTGACATGCACGTGATACATATCCACCCTTGATACATGTCTGACAACAAGCAGTGAGCTACCACCTCTGACAGTCAAGACCAAGATCTGTCTGTATGTGCAGAATTCTGTGTGGATCCCCCCCCTCCAGTCCTCTACACAAATGAAGACTATATAAAGTCCCTTGAATGAAGTCACCAAACATTCACAGTAAAAAAAAATTGTTGAATCAGAAAGGTATTAGATGAGTCAAAGGGAGATTGATGTTGGTACCAGGATCTAAAACACAAGGAGGGAAGAGGCAGGGCAGAGTGCTGGCTAAAGTAGAAGACAGACAACTTCCCTCTGCACTGGCCCTGAGAGCCACAGCCAAGCAGGCAGCCACCGCCATCTAGAGGTCACTTACAGCCATGGCAGACAATGGCCATAGTGGCTTCCATTGCTTGCTAGGCTGTCCAGGAATGAAGTTTCTCATTAAAAGGGCTTTGATAAGGGCACAGACAGTACTAGAAGGCCCAGTGCAGATGGACCAGAGCTGTGGGTGTTTAGAAAACAACAGGCACAGACTAAGGTCAGACTGGATACAAGTCTGATTCAGGGCCCTGGTGTAGGAAAGAGGAACTCAGAGCGCACTGAGGCTCTGTTCTTCTAGAAGGAAGGAGTCCTTGTCAGAAGAGATGACATCAGCCCTCTTGTTTCTTGTCCATACTATGTCCATCACAGACAGTTAACAACAGGGCATGGCAGTATGAGGGACACTTATTTAACAATGTTTATTGGGGCTGGTCTGTCAGGTGAAAGTGAATTCATGCTCTGATGTCTACACCTGAACAGAGGTGAGAGGGGAAGCACGCATAGCACCAGGTATTGCTTCGAAGGATCTTTTCTGCATCAAGGGCCCTGTGCCTTAAGAAAATGTGTGTTTAGAAACTTTTCAAAATAAAGGCCACCTCCACACTCTGAATTATTCCTCTTAATAATAAATGGCCCCCTAGGGGCTGGGGGTTTAGCTCAGTGGCCTAAGCACCTGCCTTGCAAGCACACTGTTGTGAGTTCGATCCACGGTACCAATAAAAAATAATAATAATAATAAATAGCCCCCAAAACAATAAAAGAAATGGCAGCTACAATTACAATAAGGTACAATTTAATTCTAAGACCCAACTTTAAAAGAACATTTTTTTTCCTTTGGGTCAGATATTTAGCTCAGTGGCACAAGTGCATGTCTGGCAAGCATGCAATCTCTGATACACACACACACACACACACACACACACAAACCCCTCTCCTGATGTATTTCCCCTGATAGATGTTTTTTAAAATTTTGTTATAAAATTTGTTTTGTTTAAAATTTGTTTTTCTTTTTATCTTTGAATATAATGGATTTGGAAAAAAAATACAAGAACAGACATGTGATCTCCTATGGGAACCAAGGGACAGTTCTTGTCTCCAGTTACCATGTCTGCCAACAGCCTTGATGCCACTGCCCCAGGCCCATGTGATTGAGCACTCAGAGGAGTCTAGGTTTCTTGGGGGCAGACCACCTGTGTCTTAACAGTACCAGGGCTGAGTACCCCTCATCACACAGCAACCCCAGAGAAGACAACTCTCAAACTTGGTTCAGGTGTCTTCTCCTCAAAAGTCACTCCTTACACTCCACTCCCTCTCGTGTCCCAGGCTGGGTGGGAGATGATCTAAGGATTCTTTGTCACCAACACTGGTGAACATCTGTTCTATTTGTGTGGTCTCTGTTTTTCCTTTAATGGTGTCAAGAAATGAATCAAGGGCTTTTTGAATGCTAGGAAAGCAAACTACCACTCATGTGTACTGTCCAGCCCTATCTCTACCTTCCTGAACTTAACATGGTCTCTGGCACACAGCACCCAATGTTTACAGATTGCTTCTTTAGAGAACACAGTGCTGACATCACAGTAAGTATCCACACATCAGAGTTTCTCATTCTCAATGCTAATGCCATTTGGAGTGTCCTATGCACTGTATGATATTTAACAGCATCCTTGGCCTCTATTCACTAGTCTCCAGTAAACTTTCCCTCTCCCTACTCATAACAACCAAAAAATGTCTTCAGGCATTTCTAATATTCCCTGAGGAATGAATCACCTCTCACTGAGAATCACTGAAGGACACTGTCTCACAGAAGATTAGCTAGTGACTGTATTCAGCACCCTACAGTTCTTACATCTCATTCAGACTTCACAATAATCTGATGGGGTACATACAGCTGCCCCATTGTATAGGTGACAAAAGGGAGGTTTGGAAAAGCTCCATAACTTGCCCAAGACCAACACTGGGAACTGGTCTTTTCTAGAGAAAATCTACCATCTAGCTAACATGGCTTATCCATGGTCAGACACATCACTCCACTATTTTAGGACTGGAGAAGTGGGGTACAGTCAGCAAGGCCAATTGGGTTTTAAATCATCTGAAGCAATGTAAGTATTTCCCAGTATATGGGATACCTTCAGTTGGTTAATAAAACAAAACAGGCCACAGGTCATTACCTTGCACACTGGGCAGCCACCATATTATTAAATGACTGGTTATAAGAGCTGGCCTCTGCTCAATGAGACTGACTGTCTACTCTACAGACTCCTGGTTTCTCACACCAAGAACACTGCTCACAAAGGAAATGAAATCCAAACTTGGAAGAGTTGCAGGGAAGCTAATTTTCTATTACAGTGCATCTCCATTTTCTCACAGAGCCCTGAAATTGTGTTTATGAACCTAATGTGTATTTTAAAGGAATGTGGTGAGGAGTAATGAGGACATAAATTTCAAGTGTTTGGGGTGACCGAGTACCTGTTGAATAATAAAAATAGGAGTTGGTACTAAGAAGTTTTTGTCTTCAAGGAAAAAAGTAGCTACTTCTAGAACAACAGACATACTTCCCCCTTTGCTTGTAGAAGGCAGACACTTTGCTTAAGATCAAGGTCAAAGCCTTATTATTTCTAGCATTTACTCCTTAACTTGACTGCTCAAGACACTAAAATTCAACTTCTCACTGGGCAAATGAGTACAGCAAGTCCAACCAATTCAACTCCTCTTGTGTTCTGGGTTTGTTTCTTTTATTCTACTCCTAAGCTCAGTCCTTTGTCAACTCTTGCCAAGAGCTCCATATGTTTCTCAGTCAATCCCATCATCCCCAGTACCACCAGATCACCAATTATACAGTCTCTCTCCTCTCTTCACACTGCTCTGCAGGCTCCTTGTCATACTGTGTGCACACGAAGCACTCACTTTCTGCTAGTTTGTGCTGGGTGTTTACCGCCCCAGGCCACTGCTTTATAATGCACTCTTTTTGGTACTCAGCCTAACCGCTCTTTGGGGAAGTCTTCCCTTCTCACACTGAGTATTCTGGATGGAGCCTATGACTGAGGCCTCAGCCAGCCAGAACACCTAAGTCCCCTGGCCAAGCAAGAGATTCAAAAATGGGCATGTGGCTTGCTATGATTTGAAGCCTCTGCAGAGATTAACAGGAGTCTTACTCTTTTCTCAATGACCTGAAGTCAAATTTATCCTGTTTAGAGATGCCACCGTTGACTTTGGCCCATGAGAAGAAAACCTGTCTGAGATAAAAGACCACCAAGAATAGAGCAGAGAATAGGTGGACCATGTTTAAGCTCCTGATCAGTCTGTGCTTGCAGCCTGCATCCCCCAAGACTTCACTTACAGGGAGCTACAAATGCCCTTTTGTTTAAGCCAATTTAGGCTGGGCCTCCTGGTACTTCCAAGTGAAGAAATCCACCTTTCACTAAGTCATCCACCTGCATTAATTACTTCAAGCTCAATGTGCCATGTTCTCTGTCTTTGCCATATCTGTTTTCACTCTCATCTGCTACCCCCACCCCAATCCTTCTCTTCTTGACTAAGTCCTACTCAGGCTGGAAAGCTTACCTCAAGCATCTCCTCTTTGGAATAACCTTCGCTGGTCTCTCCTGCTCCCAATTATGCACAAATTCTGGGTTCCAAGATGTCCTAGGCCAGTGATGGTGAACCTCTGACACACATTGAAAGTTCAAAAAGATTTGCCATAAAAACTGCCCTACGTCAGTACCTGTCACTAGCCTCCCCTTACTCACTTGAAAATCACTATGACCTAAAAGGCAAAGAAAGATACTTAATGAGAAACGAGAAATTAGTATTGAATCCAGTAAGTTAATATTCAAAGCCTTGCTTTGGGATGGCTAATTATTTTGGAGAAAACCAAACATGACTGTGACCAGGTCCTTCCTGGATAGTCTCGGTGTGTATGAGCCTGGGCAGTCACTTCCACAGTTACAAGCAGGGAGTGATGTCTTAATGAATGACATGAGGTCCTATGAAAGGGCCATGCTTTTCTAAGCAGAAGTATGGGAAGAGAATTATCTGGGGGAAAATTACCTGCTTTTTCCCATCAATTGTTCAAAACCTCAAGTACTTCATCAGATGTTGGGCTGCCCATAAACAAGAGATGACTCCTTAAAAAGCAATTACAAGTCAAGTGAGATCACTGGCTGGTAGCTTTAAAAAAAGCAATAGGTTCCTAATTGTCTTAAACAATTTTTTACTAATTTCTTTTTTTGGTACTGGGAATCAAACTCAGGGCCTTGTATTTGCCAGGCAGGCATTGTGTAATAATCTGCATTTTCTTTAAAAAAAAAAAAAAGAGGCTAATCAACAGCTAAAGATATGGAATATATGTCATGGGAATCATATCAAACACTGCCAATTCTCAGTCACTACAACCAAGCAAGGAATTTCTATCATGGAAATTGGGGGCAATGGAGTCAGGAAAAGTGACAGGGTAGGTGATCAGCTGGAAGTCGCAGGCTTCAAAGTGAAGGTAAACCTTGACTTTGTCACTTACAAACTGTGTGGTCTTGGTCAGCTTTCTTCTCTGAACCTCAGTGCTCTTCTATAGAATAGAGGATAATGATGTCATTGTCACTACTGCCCTCACAGGGCTGATGTGATATATTCACTGTCGCCAGCACACGCAGGAACCACACTCTACTCCCCACCATGAGCCCCAATCCTTGGCCTTCTTGGACCAAAGCAAAGGTGGTCTCAGTTACTCTTCCATGGTTAGGGGAAGTTTTTATCTTAGGTAACCATTTGACACATGTGCTCTCTGAGGCCTTCCCTAGTTCTTTCCTGACAACTGTGCCTGCAGTGAGGACACTCTGCTGTATATCAAGAAGGGCTGGGGATAGGAGGGCTCTGAACAGCAGGGCTGTTTTGACTTTCATTCAGTAAAATGAAACACTCTAATTAGTCATAGCACAAAAACATTCTCAGGAGAGAGCTTCAAAAAACAGTCCATGAGCTGATGGTCTTGTCCACTAACCTGCATCTCAACTCCAGCCAGGGAGTTTTCAACATGCATTGAATTATATCCTTCACCCACTGGTTTGCATGATCCCATTCTAACAACAAGAGGGAATTGATTTTGCTTTAAGAGTGAGAAGAGCAGGCAGCTAGCTGGCTTATACCATCTCCTTCCCATTTGTGAAATCCCAACCTTGTCCAAGTGGTTTCTCTGTACTTGTTTCCACAGCTAAAAATGAGATTTGAGAAGAGGTGAAAATTGGTCCATGAAGTATTTTTTGAGAGTCTTCAGGGTTTCCAGGAATAGGTTGCATATTGAAAGTTTTTATTTTTTATTTTTATAATTCCACTAGCAGTAAATTCCCAGTAATGTGTACTTTTGCTCATTTATAGAAGAAGGCAAGGTAGAAAGGTACCCATAGTTATGCTGATACCCCCATAGACCTTTTTCAACTGCCTGAGTGCTTTAGCCAGCAAAGTTGTTATTTGAAGGAATGGTGTTAGTCCATAGCATTTATTTTAAATATTTATATTTTGCTCGATTAAAATAAAGAACATAAGTCAGTTTGGAAGACTTCATTAAGCAAAGTAAAATAAATAACAGCCCTTTCACATTGAGCACTGAATACATACCAGAGCCAATTCTGAATGTTTTCCACAGATGAACTCATTTCATCCTCATGAAAAAGGCACAAAGGGATGAAATTATCCATCCAAGGTTACACTACTAGCTAGTAGCCAGGTGCAATGAGACCCAGGCATCAGGTACCTGGAGCATACACTCTGACCCTAGCACACAAACGCCCAAGTCAGGGACACTGATGACTGACCATGGATAATGCTATAAAACTAGTCCAAATAGTGCTGTGGGGACATGGAAGAGAATGAGACTACACTAGGCCAGATGAGAAGCTCTAGCTGAGTCTTTGGAAGGTTGGGGGGTGGGGTGCTTAGCAAGGTAAAGAGAGAATCCAGGTATAGTGAGCATCTAAATTCTAAGGCATATTTAGAGAACTGTTTGAGTAAAATGAAGTAGAACACAATATTGATGTTTCAGAACTAATTTAGGACATTTTTCTATGCTTGGTTTAGCTTAAGTATATGAGACTCCACAAGTATCTATTCAGTGATCAATTATCAATTAGGTTGTCATCAGTTGGTAGGTAAGGCAAGATTTTCTTTTCTAAGATCATGGGAAATTGAGTCTTCAGGAATCCCAAGTATACAAGCCATACAAGAGAGGTGAGTAGAGCTCAACAAGCCACCTTCAAAACAGGACAGTGCTAGTAGGGTGTTGTGACACATACTTGTAATTCCAGCACCTTGGGAAGCTGGGACAGGAGGATGGCAATTTCAAGTCCAGCCAGGGCCACTTGGTGAGATCTCCTCTCAAAATAAAAAGGGGAGGATGGGCTGGGAATATAGCTTAGTGCAAGGGCCCTGGGTCTGATCCTCAGGAAAGAGAGGGAGGGAGGGTGGTGAGAGAGAAAGAGAGACAAAGGAGGAAGGAGAAAAGAGGAAAGATGGAAGGAAGGAAGGAAGGAAGGAAGGAAGGAAGGAAGGAAGGAAGGGGAAGGGAAGATAAAGGAGAGAAAGGAAAAAAGAGGAAGAAAAAAAGCAAGAAAAGAAAAAGGAAAGACAGTAGGTGTTGCCTATATGCAAGACTCAACTGTTGCTGTTTGATAAAAATTAAAAAATAAAAACTATCCCTTAGTTTAAATTAACATTTAACTAAGAAATACTGAGTTGGCATAAGTGCTTGCCTTGCAAGCATGTGGTCATGAGTTCAATCCCTGGCACCAAAAACTAAAAAAATAAAAATAAATACTGAGTTGACCTGAAGGTGTCGGATATCCCAGTATTCTTTCAGGTATACAGAGCTTCTACCAATAGATTTTTGAGTAGTTCAGATTCTACTGCCATGGGGATACAGCTTCTCCCAATTTTGAGATGCAGCATTCAGCCATCTCAGCCTCATATTGTTCATGTATATCTCAACTAATTGATATTTGCCTTGATGCACAGGACACATGGCAGCCTTCCAATTAGAACTTGATTTCCTGAGATTCTTCCAGTTTTCAAACAGGCCAAGGTTGAGAGTGCTGTACCTTCTGGTGTTTACTCAGCAACCCAGCCTGGTAATTAGCACATCTGCTGAATGAGTGAATGGTCCAGGCACATACTGACTGCATGTGTGCTCATCAGATTGAAGGATTCTGGTGCCCATGACAGTAACAGCAGGAGCTACTTCTTTGTTTGGTTTTCTATTTTATTTTCTTCCAGTATGTCCATTCTTCAACCATAGCATCTTGACTTGCTTTCTGGGTCCTGTGCCTTAACCTTTAAGCCAGTGAACTACCATTCCCAGAAAAAGAAAATCAAAGAACTCTAGCACCAAGACAACTTGCAAGGAATCTCCTCCAGTCACCCCTAGCTCCTGTTTCCAGAAAAGTTCTCCATGAGCTCGTATGCCTCTCTTCTCTGTTCAGCAAGTACATTATGGAGGCTTCTTAGAGTACTGGATTAATTCTGAATTATCTATTCAATTAAAAGAGGTTCAGACATTAAATATGCCAGCAAATGATAAGAGCAGTTACTGACTGTGTTGTGGCTTTAAAATGTAAGGCAGGAAAGCTGAAAGGAGGTCCCTTGTCTCAAAACAGGGCAAGAAGCTACTGCTTCAATTGCACATGCAAGGGCTATGGCAGGCATGAGGAGCAGTGGAGCATCAGGGAGTACACTCAAACCAACCCTGGCACTCTCCGTCCCTATGTGGACACACTCATGCTGCCCTGCCCATCCAGACTGCAGACATCACCTCTCACCTGCAGATCCAGGCAGGAGGCACACTTATGTCTCCTTCAACGGTGTCCCAGACTCACAGTGGTTTATAGCTGTATCACACTCAGTCCAGCACCTGGCACATAGCAAGTGCCACTCTTAGTGTTAGTCAATTATTATATGTGATATCTATTTGTGAGTGTTGGGGAGGAAGCTGAGGATCTTTTAAAATGGAAGCTCTGGATGGACTGTACCCTGAGGCCACTTTTCTGAAGGTGAAAAGCTTAGCTTAGGTTCACCAGGAAGAACTACATGTTTAACCGCTATTTGAGATATCTGTTCAATTCATTCATTCAATCAGTCAGCCAGCAACACAGCTCACAGGTGCTGAGAAACTGTTTTCTGTGTTGGGAGGATATGACATTTTTTGGTCCCTGTCCTGTAACACACTCTAGCTTATGTACTCTATGATGGTCAGAACAATCCAGGGAAGTAACTAATATCCCATTCTACTTAGGAGGCTGTGAGAGGTGACATTGCCCCAAGGCCATACAACTCAAGGAGAACAATTCAAGTGTAACCCTCATTCCTCCAACTCATACACCAACAGCATGGTTCCGGCAGCGAGCTACACCCACCAGACACCAAGGCAGAACACCAGGAAGCTAGGACCCAGTATCTAATGAGCAACTATCTTGTCAGGCCTGCAATGAACTACCTGCCCAGAGACCTCCTAGGGCTACCCAGATGCTACCTGATGCATTCAGCAGAGGCCCCAAGACAGACCACAGCAGAATCCCTGATGCTATATTTCAACAGTAAACTCTCATTACCACTGCAGTTACAGGTAGAGAGTCTGTCACATATTCCTAAGTCCAAGGTTCTTCTCTACCCACATCAGAATGAGGAGCCCATACAGGAAGGGCCAAGCTTGCCAGTGAATGGACAAATACTAGGCTCCTACTGGGCTGGGGATAGGGGTATCCCCTGGATCAGTTTAAAAGACCAGCCCTGTTACACTAATGGTTTTAGCAAAAAAGAGCATTAGGTACTGGCAGCCAGCATGCATTTTTAAGGCTTCTTCCAGTAAGGGGAAGCGAATGGAGTTAGACCACAATGCTGTTTGCTTCTATGCTCTCCCAGAGCCTCTGGATCCTGGAGTTGTGGATGGGGAACAGCCAGAGATGTGGAAGACAGGGAAAGGAATGGAACTAACTGCCCAGCAAAGCAGGAGACAAAAATAGTTTCCTAATTGCCAGCCCACTCTGCCTCTCACTTTCTTTGCTTGCCTAGCTTAGAAATGGGGCCTGAAATTCAACTCAGGTGACAATATCCCAAAATAAGATGCATGACTCATATGCCCGGATAGGGTAGTGGCCTCTGTACACTGTCCTGGGGCTCCCCTCACCACAGTGGACCAGGGTCTGAGAGCTAACCCTCTCCCACATGAAGGAGGACAAGGAACACAGGAGCTTAGATCCTCCACTCCTTCCCAGCATTGAGCCAGCAGGTAGTACCTGGTGGGCACTCTGAGGCTAAGGAGAATGAATGGAGTGAATGAAGAAAGAAAGTAAAGAAAGAGAGTAGGAAAGGAATAAAAGAATAGCAAGAAAAAATAGGAAGAGAAGCAAGAAAAAAATATATCACACTATTTTGGCTATATTGAAACATTACAGGACTTCATTTACTTAAGAAAAATCCATCGTTGTAGACATGCTGTCTGTCTGTCTCATTGTAAGCTGAGATATAAACTGTCTTTCATAATCTCATGTCTGATGATGTCCATTCATATATTCAGAGATGTTAGGCCTGGATTTGACCACTGAAAATAGCCTATCTTATCCTTTACATTCAAAGACAAAGACAGCAAGGCTTGGAGATGTGGAAGGGCATGGTCAAGGTCACCAGGTAGCAAGAGCCCTGGGACAATGGCCAGATTCCTGCAGGCCAGGGGCCCAAGACCTTCTAGCATCCTTCCAAGCACAGTTTGGGCCCCAAGAAGTTCCCTCCACTATCCTGAATCCTGTGTTAGGCTGGTGTCAGAGCAGTAAAGAGTGTGAACACCATCTGAGCAACAAAGGTAACTTCCTAAAACAGCATCTGGCAGGGAAGAAAGCAGCCAGGTGTTCACTCTCCATTCCACAGACAGCAACATACCTTAACATGGAAATGTCACACGCCCTGCTCATATCAAGCTGTTGCTATTTTATTCTACTAAAAATGGTGCTCTGCTCCTGTCTTTGTTCCTTTCCCTCTCTCTGAATACAAATGGCTATCTGTACACTCTGTCATAACCCAACACATCATGCTGGGAGCTGCTGCTTGCTCCCTGGGTCTAGGGAGGTGCAGGCCACACTGTGCTGACATGGCCACCTGGGGTGTGAGCACAGCTTGGCAATGCTCCTGAGCATCACTAAGAAAAGTTCTACCTTCTTTGGAAAATCAACCTGGAGTAATGCTTGCACATGTATAAAGTTCCTGGGGCCACAAGAAGCCCCAGGAACAGTGATACAGACTACTTTCCCACCTGATCCTAGCAGCCATCCCATGAATAAGGTGGATCCAAAATTCAACCCCAGTGCTTAGTCTAGGAGTGGCACAATGGATTTTGACCCATCATTTCAACCTATATAAGCCCTACAGGTCCAGGGAAATTGATAATGTTCTCATTACATGATGGCTGGCTCTGTGCAGTAAGGCCCACATTGTGAGTGATGGCAACAGCCCTTAGATTCCAGTAGATCTTCTAAGAAGCAAAGCCAGAGGAACCCAAGATTGAGAACCCAGATCTTGTTCCTGGATGCAGCTGCCTGGAAGAATCTGTCACATGTACCTAAATCAGCATTTTAAACTAGGTTTGGTGGCATGTGCCTACAAGTCCTAATACTTGGGAAGCTGAGGTAAGAGGATCGCTTGAGCCCCCGAGTTTGAGACCAGTCTTGACAACACAGTAAGAACCCTGTCTCAAACAAACTACTATTTTTTACACTGTGTACTGAAACAGTGTCCCAGGAGATGTCTACAAGTATTGGTAAAGATGGAGGTAACCAAAGCTATGCCCAAGGTGTACCTCTAGCATAGCCTCAGAGCCTTTGCATGTGTCCTCTTGCCACATGTCTCCAAAAGGTGAGGCAAAAAGAGGCTGTTCCCTAATTTTCTTGGTTGAGAATACCGTATGACCATCTCTGTGCTAGGCACTAGTTTAATCAACAAGATCTTTGTTTAAGCTGGAAAACAATTCAAAATTTTAGGAGACATATATAAAAAGCAGAAATGTGTTTCTGCAAAATGTCTTTATTCTCTACCATGGCTAACACTGGGCACATCCTATTAGCTCTTCCTTCTGCTGATCTCTCAATGTGGCAGTGGTGGGAGGCACAAAAGTGAGAAAGCATGCATTCTCTTTAAATGAGGAGTAAGAGCAAAGTCCAAATGAAAATGAGACTTTAATCCACATACCCTGGACCTGAGCATGACAGGCTGGTACAAAGTTAAGTTCCTAGGAAACAACCTGGTCATGGCCACTCCATCTAAAAGCATCATCCTCCTTCTTTTATACACAATTACACTGATATCCAAAACACCCACTGATATTTACTTCCTTCTCTCAGGGAACCAGAAGACTGATTTTATTCTTTATTTACAATAGATGTATCAAAGTAAAGTGCACTGGAGGGTTCCACTGGCCTGTTGTGAAACATCAGGCCTGAGTCACATTCCTGTGCTAGCCCATCTATGCAGGTTAACATGGATACACTTGTGGGCCTAGAGCAAACAAAGCCTGTCCATCCCCACTCTGTGGCAGTCAGGTCAGCCAGGCTGTCAAGTGAAAGCAGGCTCAAGAAAACTCCAGTTGTTCTTCAGGCTGTTCTAGGAGAACTAGCTGTGGGTATAATACCCTAACCCAAGACAGGCCACAAAAGATGAACTTGCAGCAGCAGCTCCCTCCCCCGCCCCACGCCAGTCCCTCCCATTACTCCAGAGGACCAAACACCCCTCTCTGAAGTTCTTGGGATATAAATCTACCCCCAGGCCCAAGACTCTGATCTCAGGACTCATTGGATCTGCTACTTCCCATTTTGGGCAAACAAAAAAGCAAAAACAACCACTGAGGGCTTAAGATGCTGCAGGCATTCTGGTCAACAATTCCTACTATCTAATAAATTTATTTTCATTATCATCTCCATCTTGTACAAAAGGAAACTGAAGTCCAAAGAGATTTTTGTAAAAAAAATTTTGCTTGAGGACATATAGGTGGAGTCATTAGGATAGGCAGAAATCATAGTTTTTGACTCCAAAGCCTGAACTCTTGCTGTTCCCACCATGTCACAGGACATGAAATAAATGCCACCTGATGAATTTTCCCATCAATCTTGGTCTAGGGTTGTCAGGGAAATAAGTCTGGCAGGTAACTATCAGGATGATGAATCCAAGGACCTCAGACTCTGGCGAGCAAATCAAGCAGGGATAGTGACCCTTAAGTATCACACGAAGATCAAGAATAAATGAAAACAGATAGAATGAGAAAGTCTAGAGTTGGAGCCTGGGTTGTTATATTTTTTTCTGGTTGGTTTCCCTAACAGTTCTGTGCTCTGTATTTGTATTCATAAAACATAGGAAAGTAGAACAGGGCTTTTGTTCTCTATAACTCTTATTATCTTCCTATTATAAGACTTTCTAGGGCTGGGGATATAGCTCAGTGGCACAAGCACCTGCCTGGCAAAGTGCAAAGTCATGAGTTCAATTCCCATACAAAAAAAAAAAGAAAAGGAAACAGAAAAAATATCATGAAAGACTTTCTAACAGGTGTATTCCAATTAGTAGACATTAAAGCAGAGAAAGGGGACTCATTATATAGTGTCATTTCCCCTCAAGACATTTCTTTTGCTTTTTATTCTTTTTTATATTGTCAAAAGCTGCCCAGAACTGTGGATACCAAGAGGTAGCAAGTGTGATCACTTAGGTGGTAGGGTGGGGCCCCCTGCTGTAAGGGTCCAGAAGGACCAGGGACAAACACAAGTTTCCAAAAGAATGTGGTTTGGTCTACTGGCAGCATTTGCACAAAGGGTACATGTTCCTCCCACCGGGCCCTTAGGTTCCCTTAACCTTGATGTGGACAAACATCAAGCTTAGAATACACTGATACACAGACAGCTGTAATAGTAACAGTTGAACCTGGAAATGGCAAAGTCTGATCCACTCAGCCCAGTTGCTAATAAACCCAAGGATTCATTCCTGCTGCCACCAATGAGGAAAGGCCTTCCCTGACAACTCCACCTAAAGCCGCCCCCACTAAGTATGCACAGCCCTTCCGACATATCACCCTGTTTCATTTTCATCCCAGAACTAAGTGCTACATAAATCCACAATACTACTTGTCCTCTTATCTAGTCACTAGAATGTACACTCTTCCTCAGGAGCAGTATCTTATCTGTCTATCCCCAGATAGTGAATCCTCATTAGTGAATCCCCAGGGCACAGAAGGCACCCAGTACCCATCTACTGATGGTTATCTTGGGTGGCTGGAAAAAGGAATGGATGAATGAATAAACAAACTTCTGGAAAGAAGGCTGGGAGCTATAGCTGTGTCATGAGCACTATCTGACCTCATGCTGCCAGCTAACAGTTTCGGCAACAGCTCAGAAGATGTTGGGGGCAAAAGCTATTTCCTTGATATCTTAATACTCTGAAAAAGAAAAAAGGGTTTTTTGTCATTTTGTTTTGTTTTGTTTTGTTTTGTTTTCTGACACAGGATCTCACTATGTAGTTCAGGCTGTCCTTCAACTCACTATGGAGACTAGAATGGCCTTGAACTCATGGCAATCCCCCTGCTGCAGCCTTCTACATGCTGGGATTACGGTATGTGCTACCACATCTGACAAGAAAAAGGGTTTTTCTTGAGTATTTTTGACCCTGCTCAACTCAGGGACAAAACTTAAATCTTATATAATACAGACAGACTCATTTTCTGAAACTTTGTGCAAAAGGTCAACTTTTTTCTAGAATGAGTCTATTTTATTTCCGTATGTGGTCCATCAAAGTTAAATTTTTTTCACTTTGCTGCAGAGCAGAGAGCATCATGTGTACATTGTAGATCAATAACTTCAACATGAAAAAGAAAGCTCCAACCCCAGAGAAAACAGCACAAAGAAATCATAATTTAATAATCTACTATTTTCCTACTCACAACCCTCCCAGGGTTCAGTTAACTAGGCAATATTTTCAGGCCTGCACTGACTGAGGCTACCGGTCATCACTCCACTCCCTTCTCCCTTTCTTCCCATCCCTTGCTATTCTTTGACTTTCTCTCTCTCTCTCTCTCTCTCTCTCTGAGCCTGAGAGCACCAATGGGATGTCTGCCATCCTAACCCACCTGGGCTGCCCGGATCAGCATTAAGGACTGGATCCTCCAGGAACCAGATGTTAAGATGTTGGTTCCTCCGGGAACCTCCAAAGACCTGCCATCATTACTCACAAACGGAGTGAGGAATATCTCACCCTCGTAGGGCAGCTTTCATAAAGCTCACCTACAACACGGATAGTGAAAATAATAAAAGCATAATAACAGTCATAATAATAATGGTTACAATGTGTTAAGTACAAAGTACAGTATACTACAGGAGTTATACAAAGTCTTTTATATATTATCTCATATTATTAATTTCATTTATTCCTCATACCCATTTTATGAGCTTTATTCCACGATCCCTATTTTATAAATGGAAACTGTGGCTCAGAAATGTTAGCTTGCCCAAGGTTACAGCTCTCTCAGGGCAGAGCTCAGATGTGTGTTTGTGAATTCTGAGTCTGTGACAATCAAGTCTTCTGTTCCTTACAGCAGAAGGCATACCAACTAATTTAGTGTCACCTGGAGGCTGGGAACTTCACAATCATTATTTAAAATTTCATAATGACCCTGTAAGTTAAGTGACAATGCCCTATGGTACAGATAAAGAAAGTAAGGAACAAGTAATTAATAATGTGTCTGTGGTGAAAGAGCCAGTAAACAGGAGGGCAGGATTGGAATTTGTATCTGTTTACTGTAAAACTCTATGCCCTTTCCATAATATCACTCTGTTGCCTCCTCCAACCAAAAATCTATTTAGAAAAGGAACTTAAAATACAGAAAAATGCTGGAAGGACAGTAGGGCTCCCATAACTGCCTATGACACTGAGGAATTAAAATTGCCTAAATGAGCCAGATATGCTGGTGCAGGCCTGTAATCTCAGCACTCTTGCGGGTCTAAGCAGAAGGATCCCAATTTTGAGCCCAATCTGGGCAACCTAATGAGACCCTGTCTCAAAAATGAATGGAGATTAGCTCAGTGCAAAGAACATGGGTTCAATCCCCAACGCCATAAATTAATGAATCAGAAAAAAGAAAAAAAGTATTGAATAACATGATAAAATTTTTATGTTAAATTAAGAAGCAGAACACAAGATACAGAACTTCACAAAATTCATCTAAAGAGAAAAATGTAGGAGACATAAACTGTAATTGTGTCTTTGTGGAGGAATTGTGAGTCATTTGTTTGCCTTCTCTCTAAATTTCTTTTATTTTCCACATTTGCTATAATAAGTATGTATTACCTTTAGCATTTAAAAAGTTTTCTTTTTTCTTCTTTTTCCTGGTACCAGGGATGGAACTCATGACCTCGTGTTCACCAGGCAGGTGCTTACACTGCTGAGCTAAATCCCCAGCCCAAAAAGTTTTCTTTTCTTTCTTTTTTTTTAATTTCTCTTGAGAAACTGGCTATCATCTACTTAGGCTGAGTTCTAGTTTATTTCCATTCTTGGAGTGGATATTACTCTGAGTTCTGATTAAGAGTAACTTAAACTTTTCAAATATCCAAATAGTCTCTGTTGACTCTTTGAGGCAAGTAAGTGTGTTTTATACTAAACTTATTTGCAGCTCAAATACAGCTTAAAACCTTGTTTTGATTACTTGTTTAGAAAATGCATAAGAATCACATTTGCATGATGGGTGATGAGGCAGGGAATTACAGTTAGGAGGAAAAAAAAGCCCCTGCATATTCAACAGCATGTATGAAATCTACAACTCCTCTGACACACACATTTATACATGCTCCCCCCATGTGGGTGCCTTCCTGTGTCCGTAACCAGCAGAAAGCTCACTTTGCAGATGGAGAGGCTGTGGTAGCTGCTCTTCAGATGACCACTAGGCTGTTTCATCTGAGTTTACCCAGCAGCTGCTCTGAAACTGGCCCTCAGAAGGGCTCTTCTTGCTGCACTCCTGTGATTAAACACCAGTGGTCAACTGGATAGAGAATTATAAAGCCTAGAGCAATTCTCATAGCTAAAATATTCTTGTACTTTTATTAAATGTTTTATTTATTTTTCCTATTATTTGCCAAAAAGAAATGTTTCACTTTGAAATGAAGTAAAAAAAAAAAAATATATATATATATAGACAAATAAAATATAAAAAATGCATGAAATCTCACTGCAAAGAATAACTAATTTGGTTTCTATCAGAGTAGCAATTCAGCATTCTATGTAAGTTTAACAATCTAATTAGCTTCCAACATTTAAAAATAAGAGGTCTTAACATTTAAATCCAGGTTTTCAACTAAGCAATGAGAAACACACCTAGAAGAGCAGAGCACAGAGTCTGAAATCCTGCATGGTGACAGTCACTAGCACTGAGAAGCAGTCAACCTGATACCTTTTCCACATAGGCTATGTAGATATCTAGGTTTGTTATATTTGGTCAAGATCTTTTCATTTATTTTTCTACCTATATCAACATAAATTCAAAACTTTTTAGTTTGTTGAAAATGGGACTGAATTAGAAACAATCTTTACCTATTTACTTTTTTCCCATTTTGGCATACATTAAAAGTAAGCCTGCCAGTTTTCGAAGCTGTCAAGTACAATCTTCATTGTCATTTTTAATGGCTACAAAACACCCATCTTCCTTGACTCTGCTAGATGAAAGGGCATTGCTTGCTGAGGTATACTATACCACATTCCACCCGCCAGTTCAGATTCCCACTTGCAGGACCGCTCACTGTGAGAGGACCATGCTTCCTGGCTTGTTATCAAGTCTGAAGTGAGTCTCACGGAAGTGATGCACATCAACTCTGAACAGAAACTGTGGCCACCGCAGCACACTACCATCTTTTCTTCTTCCCCCACCACAAGAGTAACCTGCCCCAGGTAAAGGCTGCTTCTCCATTCTAGATCCTGGCATAGAGACCACACAGAACATAACCATGGCTCACCTGAGATGAATGTGTGGCCGGGTAGAAAGTAAGACATGTAATGAACCTATTATAAACTGCTATGAGGACTGCTCATCACAACAGCGTAATCTAGGTTAGGGTCACTGACAGACTAAAGTATTAAAACAACAAATAACTAAAACACTAAATAAAGTAATTTTAAAAGGCTTCTGGCTAATGCCTAAGGCCTGGCCCTAAAAGTCTTAGTGGGACGTGGCTAGGACAGTGGCTCTAAATGCATGGTGATTCTATTATAAGAGGGTCCAGGTTGGCCCTGCAGAAAATACAAGTTTTGTGGTTATTTACGTCAACAGTGTATAGTACAAAAAATGGAATGTTAAGTAGCAAGATGCTCACAATAGCAAAGGAACTCAATAACAAAAACTGGCTAAGTAAAGTCCAGATTCCCATGCTCATGAAGTCCGGAGACACTCATTTCAGGACTCATGCTTTCAGGGTAGAATTGGCCTCGCCTCCTAGGATTAAGCTGGACTGTCTGTCTGTCTGTCTGTCTGTCTGTCTGTCTGTCTCTCTGTGTGTGCTCCATCTGCCTTTATCTCTAAACCCCACCTACTTTCATTTTCTATTCTAAAACAAAACAAAACAAAAACAAAACACATTGGCTAGTCAGAGTGAACTTCTCAGCTAAATCAGTGTATAGTGTGCTACCTATGCAACCATAGTATGTTACTTCTCTCCTTACTGCCACAAAATATCCAACACCCACAAGCTGAAAGAGGAAAGGATTATTTTGGCTCAGTTTATAGAGGTTTCAGTCCATAGTTGACTGACACCAAGCAGGGTGGCATGGTTGAGTGTCATCACAGAGAAGAGTTCACAGCAAGGCAGGCAGGAGGCGGCAAGAGCAAACAGTAGCAGTAGCCTTCCTTCTTTCTGTCAATTCATATACCATCCAGACTACCTGCCCTTTGGTAGTGCCACTCACACTTAGGGTGGGGCACTCTTAATCTCAGCATCACAGCCTAGAATCAGCCAGCGCTGAAAAGCAAAATGCACGAGGCTTTGGGAGGACATCTAGATACAAGCCATAACACAAGGCTCCTGGCCTTTCATCATTGTGGGCCCTGTGGTCTCAAAGCTAAAAAGATGCACCGCTTTTTTGACTATATATTTGTTATATGGGTGATAACTCAGAGATGAGGGTTCTCAGAACCACTATGACCCTGGCATCAGCTAAGCTAATGAATACCAAGAGATTCAGTTCAATTATCGCTTCCCTGGGATCTGCCACATCTGGCTTACATCTCAACACTATTTTTAGTGACCCATCTTTCTGCCATTTCCTAACCCCTGATTTTCATGCTAAGCCTCAAAAACCTAAGCAGCCCACATCAGCCTGCTGTACCACACTGAGAGGAACACTCAGCATGGTATCTCCAAAGGCATGGCTTAGCCATGTCTGCCATATGTTTTAGTTTTGTGTCTTTGTCTCCACTTACTTTCAATAATATCATTTATGAGATTCATCCACATTTGTTGCACGTAGTTAGAGAAATTCCTTCTCACTGTCCATTGTTCACTTTGTGAACACACTCCAATTCATTTATCCATTCTTCTGTGGATGGGCATACCATGGATGTTATTTTACACTTATTTATATGGTTGATTAACATTAGTCTTGTGATGATAAAAGCCTAGGCTACTTTTTTTATTTACTGTTTTCCCATCCTTGACACAGTACCTGATCCATGATGAGAAAAGGGAAGATACTGTTACAGGTATGCCCAAAGTGTAGACCCCATTCCCAATTATATGGGCTGTTTCAACGGTCAAGTAAGTAACTACCCATTTCTGATTCCTATAAGCTACTCCTCTCCCTCTCTCCATGCACACTTCACATTTAATTAAGCCCTAGAGATTTAAATAATTCTTGCCTCTTAATTCCAATAAAGATATTCAGATGTTAATTGTAATAATTTTCAAGGCCAAAAGTCTCTGATTCTCTCATGGTGGGCTACTTACCAAAATTCTAGTTGCCTGAGTAGGTGCCCTATGACAGGACATTTATCACCTTCATGTTATCAGCACATTTAAGAGCTAAAACCTTCCTATTCAATTCAATTATCACTTCAGTTTTCTTTGTAAAATGTTTCTTAAGAAAAAGAAATACCATCAAAAAGCAAACCCTTGTGCAAAATGCAGAACATAAACTGATCATGGGGCCTCCCTGACAAATACTCAGCCCTTGGCTGCAGCCACACCCTGAAGCAGTTCCACTCCGAGGATCCTCACTGGACCTCTGATGGAAGCCAGCAAGAGGAACTTAATGCATCTTCACATGGGTACAGAAACTGACCTCTAGAAGCTGAAATACACAATGTCATCCTATTATTTTTTTTTTTAGTTAAAACAAAAATTTTGTTTTTGTTTTTTGATAGAGTCTCACTGCATAGTTTAGGCTGGTCTTAAAATCACAATGTATCCTTGAACTCACCTCCATCCGCCTGCCTCAGCCTCCTGAGTGCTGAGATTATAGGCATGCACTACCATGCCTAGCTTAAATGTCATCCTTTTAAAAATGACTCTTTCCAATCATGCCTTTCAAATTCTAACTCGGACATGTAAACTGAGCGCCCTCGATATACTTATGTGTATGTTTGCCTGTTAATTCACTTAATAAATATCTATGAATAAATGATGGTCAAGGCCCTAAGATCCAGCACCAAAAAATGACAGAGCTTATAAAAGTTACAACACATAAGCACATACACATTTCAAAATATTTCAGAAAGTGCCAAGAGTTCTAAAGAACACAAAAGTAGGATAAAGGGATAGAGAAAGTGAAAGAGGTAAGGAGGTGACTTCAGATAAGGATGTTAAAGATAGCCCCTTGGCTCTGAAGCCTGGGTATTAAGGAGCCACCCCAGAAAATACATGTGAAAATAGCATGCCAAGAAGAAGAGATAAAAGCCAAGGTTGTAAGGTCACACTGAGCTTGAATATACAATGGAAAAGTGTACACTTTAAGTTGTTCTATACCTCAATGCCTGGCATGGGCTACTCCCTCTTCTCCCAAGACTAAGCTGGTTCCTTCTACTTATCCTTCTTCCTCCCATGTCCACCGCCTGATGTGGAACACCATCTCTGCATCCCATACAGAACTTCCTACAGAGCACTACTACTCCTAAGGCCTTGTATTTACTGATTTCAGAGCTATCTCCTACCCAAATCATAATATTAGGAATGACAGGAATCACATTCTTTTAAACCCCAATGTTAAAACAAAGCTTAACCTCAATGTTAAAACTCAAGTCTCAGTTTCCTGATAAAGTGCTGTGTTATGCAAGATTTTAGCAAGTGAAAGGCACATGGAAATTCTGTGTGTGTGTGTGTACACAACCCAGGGCCTCGCGCATGCTACACAAGTGCTGTACCACTGATTTATCTATCCCTAGCTTCTCTTTACTGCTTTTACAATTTCTCTTGAAGTTCCAAATTAAAGCATACTAATTAATGTGGAATACAATGATAAGAGAACTGGGATGATTAAAGTGAAGAACAGGGTGATAACTGGTAATACAATGTTTCACAAAATCTGGAACACTGTCAACAGTGAGACCCATCTTGATGTCAGAGATACCAAAATTTGAAACTAGTGCACGTCTCCAAATCAATGATAGCAGCATCTTCTCCTGTGAAGAAAGGGTAGTGAAAAGCTACAACATTCCCTCCTAAGAATGAGGAGTGGATCTGCTGCATGACTCATGCTTCTGTGGTGGCCACTGGAATGCTGGCAGATGCTCAGGTGGATCCTTAAGTACAGCACAGCACTGGGTCTGCCAGATAAACTTGATTTTACATCTTTATATGACATGAAGTCTCAGAATCTCTGGGAGTCAGATCCTATGTCCATAAAGGGAGATGATAATAGTCCTGACCTAACAGAGCTGACCGTGAGGATTAAACAAGATGATGGAGATAAAACCACTTAGCCTTGGGACCAGCCTACAGAAATCAGATGAACTAAGGATGAAGAGGTAATAAAGGAGCTCAGGCTCTGTGACAAACAATGGTGACAGCTCTGCCCTTGCCCATCCTGGGGGACAGTGACAGCAAGGGAGGAGGGCACAGATTGTGCTCTTGAGGGCATCACCTCTGTCTCTTCTACAGTTTAACACCTCTACATCTTCTACAGTAAGATGGGGACAAGGAAGAGAGAAATGTCTATGATTACCCATGAAAGGGCTGTGTCTGTTGCTTTTCCTACCACATGTCACCTAGTTCTCCTGTCATCTCTAGACCTGAGATAGTCAGCAGGGTCATTTTGTAGACAAGGAAGCTGAGGCAGGAAGATTAACTCTCTTGTTTTAAGGTCATGGCTAGAACAGAGGTAGGTTCTGTATCTGTCAAGGATATAGAGGCCAAAGTATTGAAAACATAGATGAACAGAAGCCAAGTCAGGAATAAGGTGTTGCTCTTCATGAAAAGAGCTTGAAATCTTATGTGATACTCATAGGAGCCAAGAAGGTGGGAATTCAGAGTAGGTAACACTGACCTTTGTTGCAAGTCTAGGCAAACATCAAGTCACTCAAAGAATAAAAACAGGTGCCAGAAGAGGTTTGAGGATTAGATGGGGTTTGTAGTTCCCCAGGTTCTGCCAGTTCCCTAAGAATATAGTACTTGAAAACCAACTATGATATGTACAAAATTTTTTCTACATAGTGGAAAAAGATTCTTCAACCTCTCTTTATGTGATTTTTCTTGATGCAGACAGGATGTTCAAGGAGAACGCTGGCTCCTTCTTATTTTTGCATCTGTAATTAAAACGTCCCCATATGTTGTGGAGTTCAAGGAGATAAAACACAGAAAGACTTGGTGCCATGTCTGGCATATGGTAAGAACTCAGAAAACATTACAGATGTCGCCATTGCTATCATTAGTTGCCATCATCGTCATCCATCATCAAACATCATTATTTTCATCATCATCATCACCAATCATCATCACCAATCATCATTGTCACCATCATATCATCATTGGCAAACATTGTTACCCTCAGTATTTCACATTATCTCTCTCCTCTCTTAGCAAAACTCAGTTAAGAAAGGTGGTATTTTTCTCATAAAGCATACAGAACTTAGATAGCTATTGTACATTTTCTCTTATATGTGGAATCTAGAAAAAAGATGATATGAAAGTAAGAGGAAGACAGAGAAGAGGATCAGGAGTTGAGGGAAGGGAAGGGTAGGGAAGGGTTATGAGGGAGTGGATATGATCAAACTGTGCTATTGCTGTGGTGTAGATCTAGAACATCACAGGGAAGTATTGGACGACGATCAGACCATGAGGGCTTTATACTCCACAGCTGAATGGGTTGGAGGGGGAACTGGTCTGAAGCATTAGACCACTGGAAGAATAACCTGGCAGGGTATATATCTCTCTCTCACTCCTCCCCTCTCCGCCTGCTTCCTGGCCACCATCACGTGAGTCACTCTCTTCCTCTAGACCCTTCTGTCATGCCCTTCCACCATGCCACTTCTGCCAGCTGACTGTGGATCAAACCATCAGCCAAAATAAACTTCTCCTCTTTTAAGTTGTGGGTGTTGTATATCGTGTCTCAGTGACAAGGGAAATAACTAAGATATGTCTTGCATGTGACAGATATGTGTGTACACGCATGTATCACAATGCCACAATGAAATTCATTACTATTAATACGGTATGAACTTAAAAAAAAAAAATAGAACTCGAAAGGTGCTAGATCTAGATCTGAAGAAAAGCCCTATTTACCTATTTGTAAATAGGAAAGAAAATATTTCCACTCCTGAGTTAGTGAACAGGAATCACACCTATGTACATGAAAGGCTCAATAAGAAAAGTGTAGTGATATGTGGCAATAATCCCAGCTATTTGGGAGGCTGAAGCAGAAGATCATAAGTTCAATGTCAGCTTGGGCAACGTAGGGAGACCTTGTCTCAAAATAAAAAATAAAAAGGTCTGGGGATGTTGCTCAGTGGTGGAACACACCTGGGCACATCTCAAGTGCCACAGGGTGGGGCTGGGGTGGGGAGAGGAAAAAAGGTGGGAGGGGTCAATAAACAACATGCCTCCAGTTAATACTGACCTTGTGCATTCTCCTATTTCTCCTTCTTAAACAGATTAATGCAAAACTGGGCAGTGGGCAGTGGGCAGGGAGAACTGGTAGTATGCTCAGTCACCTATACATAACTTTTTAGCTAAATCACACCCCACAACCAAGGAGCAGCTTGTTTTCCTTTCAGCTTCCTCTGGCAATGGAGGCATCAAAGCTTGTTTCCCTCATGTCTTTTCGGTAGTCTCTGCCTCTGCATCTGCTCTGCCTACACTTCCCCAGCTCTGCACCAAGGCATACCAGCAGCATCATAACCCCAGAGCTGAAATTCCTCATCCCCAACTCTGCTATCCTGTGCTCTCAGTCATACCATCCTTTAGACTTGCCATTGGCCCAATAAGCAAACTACATTATTTTCCACACCCTCCTTCTCTTTTGGCCTCTAAAAAGCAGCCTCCACACAGCCACCAATCCAAGGTGCTGCTTCCAACTCTAGACAGCCAAGCAGTCTGACAGAACCTCACTATGTTGAGAAGCCTGGCAAGAAGCTGGAATTCACAGTCTCTTGGGATGAGGCTGCCCCCATGGAGCAAGGAGATAATCACTCAAGGCTGAACTGGAAATGCTTCTGTATGTCTGGAAGAAGTAGGGGGAAAGACTGGAAGCTTAAAGCAACAACTCCTCATTGTCTACTTCATTATGAGACAAAGGCTTAACCCAGCACTCCTGGTGTGTGTGTGTGTGTGTGTGTGTGTGTATGTGTATGTGTGTGTGTATTAAAATGCAGTGGCTCAGTGATGTGGCTCATTATATATATTACTATGATTATATATTAAGGTGATGTGAAGGTCTCCCTAGATTGGGAGCAAATCTTCAGATTCTAGTCCTGATTTTGTTAGCTACTGAGTTCAGACAACTCCCTCCAAAAAGCACAAGGAGGGATCAGTCAGTACTTTCACTGTCCTTAGGACAGCCTCAAAGTAGGCTCCTGTGCTGTGACCACGAAATCACTGAAAATAGGTAGCAACTAAGGCCCCTTTCACAGATTATAGGCCAGGAAAGTCTGACAGCTGGCAGTTTTCACAAACTTACAAACTTGGAAAGGGACCTCAGATGTCAACTAGTCCCTCCAACACTGGACAGGAGTCAATGTCACTGAGAGGACTTCTAACACCTAACTAAAGGGATCACCTATTTTTTGATCTTGGCGTGTGGTGTCCAGATAAGTACTGTTAAGACTTAACCTTCCACTAAATAGCTATCTGCATTCAATCTTTCTTATATCAATTAGTCAATGGATAAGATTATTTCTCTATCATTTATATCCCTAGCATATAGCCCATGGTAGAATGGCTGTATAGAAAGGCTGACAGATGAACAGACAGATAAATAGATTGATTACAACTTGTTTCTGTCCAACTTCTACCCACTGATCTCCAATCTGTCTTCTGGAAATTCTGTACAGGAAGAAAATCCTAAACTTTGAGTGGAAAAAAAAAAGATGATACTTTTGAAAAATGTGACCATGGGCAAATTATTTATTAAACATTCTGATGATCTCCTTCTCTGGCTCTAAAATGTAAAGAATGTCTACTGAATCTCAGGGATCTTTTGATATTGAAATGAAATAATGCATAGTACGCCAGCAGATCAACCAAGAAATTCCTTTTTTTCCAAGACTTTATAGATCAAGAAACGAAACAATAATAATTTTAAAAATCTTATAAACAAAACACTAAGCCAGAGTCTGAAGCATACATAACAAAGGTTCACCATCCTAACAGATCAGATGATGATAAACAATGCAATACAATAATAGGAAAAGGACACTAATGGGTTATTCATAAAACAAAAGGGGGGGGGCAAATTAAACCACAGGTATATGTTCAAACTCACAAGTAACATGAAAAATGTACATTCTCAAATCATGAAACGTAGTTCCCCTCTATCAGATTGGTAAGGTTTAGAAGACTGATTATATTCAGTGTTGGTAAAGAACCAGGATAAAGTACTCCATTACTGTGGTATGACTGAAAACTGGTTCAGACTTTTGGGACAGTTTGGCTGGGCCTATTAAAATAAAAAAATGTATATTCTTTACTCTAGCATACCTACTTCTACCTATTACTCCTGCAGAAATACCTACAAATATACAAAAAGGTTTGCATAAGAATAAGTCTGACAGTTTTGTTCACACTCAACAAGAAATGGAATTCATCTAGATATCTCTCATCCAGAGGAGCTACATAAATTATTGGTCTTTCATACTGGGATACATTCTGATCCCAGAACAAGGAAGAACAAGGAAGGTAGCTATCTATGAGACAAGGAAGAGTTTGTATTTTATCATGTAATTTATGTTAAAAACAAAACAAAATAAAACTACAGTAGCATCCATGGGCCCGCATAGAGCAGTGGTTTTCCATCAAAGCAGTTCTGCTTCCTGCAGGAATATGGCAATGCCTGAGACATCCTAGGTTGACGCATTTCGGGAGAAGGTGTGGCTGCTATTAACTAGGACCTGGATGTTGTTCAGTGATCCACAATGCACAGGAGACTCACCTAACAAAAAATTATCTGGTCCCAAATTTCAGCAGTGATCTAGGTGAGCCACCACAGCACAGAAATTCATACCATCAAATGGCTTCCCCCAACCCAAAGGCATGAATGTGTTGTTTTGGCTAGTATGACTCCATCTTGCCTTCTGCTCTAAGAATACCCTCATTCTCCCACTAAGCTGCAGCTTTGGGAGGTGTGTGCCCTGGCACCATCATGAACACCCAAACACAGCAATGGGTTTGCAGGTAAGACCCAGATCAGTGAGTCAGTGAGACTCAATCTTATAATGCTGTTGGCTGTGGGAGAAAAGACAGGGCTTTCCCAATCAGGGCAACTGAGCCAGGGGTGTCAGCCTATAGCCACCCACTAATATCTGTCTCCACAGTCAACTCTGAACACAGCCAACTGAAACACAACTACGAAGATGGGAGGCTGAATACTGATGACATCGAGCCCTTAAAATTCATGCTATGCCCTTCATCCTTTCTGTGAAGCAAATCCATGAATGTCAGTCTGAGATAGGTTTCTTTCTCCTGCCACCATGAGAATGCCAGTGTGGAGCAGGAATCAGGTATTGGTACAAGGACCTGAGTGGCAGCTCATCTCCCACACTGCCACCATGTAAGAAGCCTAGTCCTGGATGGAGGCAAGGTCACATTCCAGGAGCAGGAAGGTATGTAGATGCCTGTACCCAGAGGACTCTGTCATCAATGTGTCCAAGAATGCTCAGAATCCACTGTGACCACCAGCACTCATACCAAGGTCAGCTCCCTTAGTAAACTGCCCACAGGGGACAAGCACAGAATGGTTGTAATGCTCACTACAAGGCAGAGCTGCTGAACTGTGCATACCTTGTGAATCAGGTGACTACTTGCTTTAGGGGGAGGTCCTGTGGATAGAGGATATTAAGTAGCATCTCTGGCCCCATGCTCTAGATGCCAGTAGGACCGCTTTCTTTGACCCCCTCCCCCGCCCCCCCATCTGGGGAGGAAACATCAGAAAGGTTTAGGCAGGTATGTGATTTACTCTCCTGGAGAAGGGAACATCTGAGCTGATGGGTTTGCAGGGCCAAGTCTCAGGGCTAGAACTTCTATCACACATTCGGAATAAAGCCCCAAACACAGAGGCCAGAAACTGGTACAAATGATCATATCCAGAAACTCTAAGACCACAACCAGACAAAACAGCCTCTCTCCTTCTTACCTACTCTATGCTTAAAACAACTTTCTGATAACTCAACAAATCCTGGTGGTTAGTATAAACACTCTATATCCAATCTGTGCTATGGCTGGGGATCTCTTTTTTCCTTGATCAGCTCAATTTAAAGTACACTAGCACATGATTTTACAGCAACTAACAATAAGTGATGTATAAAATTATTATTATCAAGTTGAAAATATCATTGACCAGTTAATACTGATCTCAAATCTACACCAGAACCATAATTGGTTCTGCAAAAAGCTGCAAGTGAACATTAATCATAGTGACTAGGTAACCACGCAGGGAGATGCTAGCTTAAACCTACTCTCACATGGAGGGGCACTTGGAGCTATAACAACTGCATGTAGCTCAGGCTTTAGGAAGAAAAAATACCACATACAGTTTACCTCATTTCTTCCTCTTCCCCTTCCCAAGAACTTGGAGAAGAAAGTCTACAGACAAATGGAGACAGTGAAGGGTACCAAGAAGTCACACAACTAGACGAAGAAGTCATGCAGAAGACTCCATCCACCCCAACCACTTCTATTCACCCAGAAGCCTGGCAGAAAAACAGCCCAGTGGGGAATTACAGAAACCCTCTCTGTAACAAGGACTGAAGATGGGCAAACAGAAGAAAGGAAGAAGGGTGGCAAGCTAAAGCATGGAGGAGGGGAGCAGAGAGAGGTAAGACAGTGTGATAGGAAAGTAGAAGAGGATGAAATAACAGGAGAAAAGAGGTAGAAAAAGACAAGAGGAGAAGGAAGGAAATAGAAAAGAAAGAGGAAGAGTTTGAGACTAAAATAGAAGAAAACGGGAGAAAGGGAAAGGGGACAGGTAAGGAGGAGCAGGGCAGAAGAGAGAGGGAGCGAGGAGAGAAGGGAAGAGACCCAAGCTCTCACCTGCTGGCCTGTCTCTGGCTTCTTCCTATGTTCTCACAGCCAGACACCTGGAAATAGGAGGTCCCTGATGAAGTAACTAGAGGCATCAGAGTCCCCTCAGAATGACCACATGCAGCAGTGTGCCACAATGAACCAAAGCCTGGGCTAAATTATAGGTGGGAAGATGCAGAATTTTACACATGATGAAATATGGAGGATGTGTGGTATAGAATGGGAAGAGCCCATGACTGTGGGACATGGGACGGGAGTACTAAGAAAAGCTCTGCTCAAGGTGGCCATGGCCTGTCAGCTCCAGGAAGGAGGAAAGAAGGCCCATTTCCCTCAACTCCACTGTCTCACTAAGCATGCACCTGGAATGTGGCAATGGCTTAGCAGATGTTTGTTTAATGAATAAGTAACTGGGCTGAGACCCCAGGCTCCTGTGCTCAGTGAATTTGAGGGGAATATTAAGAAAAGTGGGAAGCCCAGCAGGAGGAAAACTTGCTGGGCTTCCTGGGGCAGAATCTGTGGAAAGAACACACTTTTTCTATTCTGGATGTCTAATCACCCAACAGGCTCCTGGAGAGGGGCAGCTTTAGTCTTAAAGACCAGGAAATCAAGCAATCAGAGCATCCCTTTCCAGCACTGCATCAGCTGAGCAGGGTCCACCCTGAGCCATTTGCCCAGCAGGCAACACATGTGAGGACAAGGAAGCAGTCAAGGCCTTGCTCCTGGAAGAATGCCCACCACCTAAACTCTCAGATGAGCTGTAAGGGAAGACTATCTGTCCTTCCTCTGGCCCAAGCCTTACTTCTTCATGCAGAAGACTCCATCCACCCAGACTTGTTTCAGCCAATGTGAGGTCCAATATGTGAGGTCCTGTGCCAGGAAGTCAAGCACTTTATTCTTCCTGCTCTAACATTAGGCAGGTGGGAGATCTGACAGTGCAAATGGTGGGCCTCAAACTGTACACCACCCTGAGATGCAAATACCAACCTTCCCACCAGGAGGCCTGTGTGGCTGGATTATTTACTCTAGGAAGTTTCAAATGTTTATATTTCATTTGGACACTGCTGGGAAAGAAGAAACAGCCTATTCTACCCATGTAATTACAAACATTCAAACATGTTTCATGGTCCTGTACAAAGGGACTAGGACAGAAGAGTGCCAGAAGTAACATTTCACTATGTTTGAATCACAGTTCCAGGATGGCCCTGCTGAGAAGGTGGGGAAAGCCTGCCTGCTCTCTGGTCTTCAGGACAGTGTCCTGCCTGTGTGATGCCTCTATGTACATAAGGGATCCCTAGCCAGAACACACTGGCAGGCTTGTTGACAGCCCAGGGCTCCTGGGTGCCACTCCCATGGCATGCAGGGTGGGCCAGAATGTCTGCCCAAGCTGGGACCTTCACTCCCCTCACATCTGCTTCAGGCTTTCCAAAAACAATAGCCAGGTAGGAAAATGTTTTTAAAAGGACTTTAGGCAGGGGAGCAGAAAAGGGCCAGCCACATATGACAGAGGAACCTGGGAAATGCCTATTGGAAGAAAACACAAATTTGTGTCACCAAGTTATGTTTCTTGGGATTTTGCTTCTCTACTGGTACGAGGGACTATAGGACATGGTTACCCACCTTGAGAAGGCACCATTTAAGTTGTGACACATTTTGATGAAAAGAAAATGACTCCAAACATACCTCCCACTTTTATGAAATAATTAGAACACCAGACACTGTCATTTAAGAGCAGCAAACAAACATGGGTTCTCTGAAAGCCAATACTGAAGAAAGAATCTTGGCAGTGATGCCTGGTACCCGGCCATCCAGCACTTGTGCTGGTCCATGTGCTGTTCACATAGTACACAGGAAAACAGGAGGAACAAGGCTTTCCCTGTAGCACAAAAAGAAACTTGAACACCTTCAATGTTTCCAAGGGGTCACTGTCCCTTCCTCCTCCAGTTCCCTGGCTTCCTCATGGAGGAATGGGAAGAGCCAGAGCAGTGGACCTACAGCAGGAATCTGGAAAGACTTCTCCAGGACCAATGCAGGGATGTGCTCCATCAACGTGAGGCAGGAAGTGATGATGCTGGACCCTAGGGACCCCTAAAGATATCTCATTCTGCTGAAAAAGACTGCAGCCAGAGGGTGTGGTCAAGACAAGACACAGAGTAGGGTGGCTCCAGTCAGAGCTCCAAGCACTCATGAAGTACACTTCTAGGGACACCTGAAGATAGTGGTTCTGCCTGTCACCCTACAAACAGGTCTTCCTCAGGTCCTTCAATCTGCATCTTCTCAGATGCCCACCTCTCTCCACACTGTGGCTTCTCCTCTGGTTCCTTCCCCTTGATACCCTTCCTGCTGCCCTTCCATCACTTTCCATTCTACTTCACATTCAGGTTTCTCAATGATAACTGCCCCTTGGTCACCAATGCGTAAGTCAGGTGCCCTACTGGCCATTCCACTTCATGGTCTTCCCCATAATTCACTGTCTGCTATCCATCCTGGCACTGTCATTTTTGAGTATGATAGTTATCACCACTGAAGTATTCTGCCTGCAGCGAGGAGATACAACCATCATGCCAGAAAGAGTGACTTGGCTACATCCTTATTTTTTAATCCCGTCTGAAGACACTTCTCATGTTTGTAAATGTGATGTACAATACACCTTTTCTATTAGCATTTAGCTGATTTATTCACAAATGTGCCTCATCCAGGCCCCACCCTTCCTTCTCAACCCAATGAAGTAGCAACTATTCAGCAAGTGGCAATGGTGATCACAGAACAGAGAATAAACAACATAGCAACTGCCAATCTCCATGCTGAGCCAATGTGTTAGGTTCACATCCTAACCTTCCCAGTCACCAGCCTGATGCCTGCACTGGGTAACTCTTTAGATGACACTGGCTCATAGCTGGGTATGGAGGGAGTTAGGAAAGGGACAAGGATTAGGCAGCTGAAATGCCACAGAAAGATGAAAGAAGCAAGTCCAAATACAGCTCTATGTGCCATTGTTGGTGTGGTCTTGTGTAAGTTACTACTTTGGGCTTCCTCCCATAAAAATAACAAAAAAAGAGCCTGCCTCCTGGTAAGCAGCTGTGGCCTGGGCAGGCTGCGGCTACCACAGGGGGAAGAATTACCAGCATCTCCCAAGATCTGAGCCATGGTGGAACTCAGGGCACTGGGAAACCAAGCAACCCACTCACCTCCCTGGTAAGCAGCCGTGAGCCTATCGGTTGGCGGGGTAAGAATCAAACATCCCCCCACCTCCCATTAGCAAGCGGAGCCAGAGGTCTGAGCATCATCTCTTGGGAGGGTGACCATATATAGTGCAGCAAATAGGGGGGATTTCCTTCTACCATCTCTTTGAAGGCAAATATTGTTATCATTGTTCTGCTTTGTTCCAGTTAATTATACTGCTCTACTCAATATTCTGTTTTGATAAATTGTATAATGTTCTGTATTTCATTTGATTTTGCTATACCTGATTGAAAGAACAACTATTGTGAAGATAACAAGATATACTATGGTATCTATTACTGTTATCCTGGTAACCTGCTGTGAAGTCCTGTACCAATTTCACTAGACTGTCTCAACTGGTTTTATTCCGTCTTATTCTATTGTATCTTACTACCTTCAAAATAAAAAAAAAAAAAGAAAGAAAAGAAAAGATAACAAGGTAACAAAATACCTCCAAAAACTCCCAATTCCACCAAAGCTGATCCATGGGGCATGGATGAGGAGAAACTCAAAAACAAAGGAATTATATAAGGTGATTAAAAAGGAAATAACAACAACAAAACATATCAGTAAGATTCTGAGCAAGCTGAAACATGATATAACTAAACATATAATGGACTTAAAAAACAAAGGGAGGAAAAGAAAGTGCTTTAAAGGATATAACTGCATGTATGTTTAAGTGTGTAGGATTGATAACCATATTACTAAGTTTTTGTTGTATGGTTGAACAGAACTGTTTGCAGTCTCACTGTTTGAATGTCCACTTTGTATACTTTAATTTTGTAACTTGAACAACTATTTCTAAGAGGACAATGTGTAATTATCAACTAGTGATTTATTACGTTTTTTTAAAATTCTATATTATTTCTACCCTTTTTTCTGTTTTGCTTTTTTTTCTCTTTAAATAAAATTTTAAAAAATAAAAATAACAAAAAAAGGGAGTTAAACTTGGATATACCAGTCACCACTTCTACCTGTAGACTGTGTATAAAGCCCAGGCCTTTCTGATTTTCAGCTTTCCAAATATAAAATTACAGCACAGAATAAGTCTTTGAAAACATAGGCCCATACCTATGCACACACCCACATGTATGCACAAAGGTGAGCTCTAAATTTTCCTCAAATTCTACACCCCGTGACTTTATACCTTTAAGGCCAAAAAAGCTTCCACACTTAATGAATTTCTCATATTCCTGGGGACCCATCAATTACAAACTCTGGACTTGCAGCTCTCTCTACTGTGAGAATATTACTTTATCCCCAGTACAGCTACCCATAGCAGCTTTGACAATGACTGATGGGTCAATATAACAATGGGCAGAATCCCATGGCAAATTATGGAAACAGGCTTATTTTGGTGAAACAAATACTCATGACACACCCTGTAGGGGGTGAGCTCCATGGAAGGGACAAAGAGTGTGGCAAAACAGGCTCCAGAGGGTGACCCAAAGGAAGTCACTCAACCATGGAGTCACACTGCTTTGCCTATAACATGGAGACAAGGACTAGCTCCTCATTCAGGAGTAACAGAAAGAAGTAAAGGACAGAAATCAAGATGCCTATAGCAGAGGCTGCTAGCTGCCCACAAGTGCCAGCTGCCACCCCTGCAAGGCCTCCTTGGTACCTCTCACAGATGCCACCCTTGCCTTCCAGATGCCTGAATGAGGGCATATCTCCTCATCAGAACTCAGATCCCTTGAGAATAATGGCATCTTATTCTCTGATACTCTGTCACAGTTGATGTGGGATCCTTGATAGAGTAGATGCTAAATCAAAGTTTTGAACACACAAGCACCCAAAGACATTCAAGGAAATGGAGAAATTCTTTCTATACCTGCTTACAGGATTTTTTGCTTATCACAAAACAAGCACTTAACATCTCCCTAAAGGTAATATTCACAAGAAGCCAAGTGCCACATGCTGCGCTCAGCACTTCATACCTCATCACATATCATATCCATGCTGCAGGGTGGGCAGTGTTCTGCTCCTGCACTGTCTCCCTCTCTGCAGAGCAATGCTCCTTTCCTTAATAGAATGTCCTTCTCAGTAGACTGTGAGACCAGTGAAGATAAGCCTAAAGTCAAGGCCAGCTCACCACTGATTCTGCAGAGTTTAGCACAGATCTAGAATATAGCAGGTCTTTACTTACCAGTCCGCAGGTAAGAAAAGGAAGCATGAGTACATTGTGAAAGAAAATAAAAGTCTTCCTGTTAGGAAAGACAAAAGCTACAAAAGAATAACCATCAAATGTTACACAACAAAACAAGTCAATACACCAGAGACTTTGGTGTCTTCACTTTTTGTTTTCAACCCCATCAGGCTCTCCCAAAAAGCTCTGGCTTTGTGGGATGAAAGTTCTCAAGGAGGAGAGAGTGAGAATAAAGGGACATGCTCTCATGGTTTTATGCAGCATGGGAGCCAGTAATGGCTGGCGAGACCCAGACAGCAAATGGCTGCCTCAGCCCACAGTTGTGACAGAAAGGATCTGGTATGAATAAGGACATGTGGCTGCCTTAGAGTATATCCCTTTCCCCAAATCTGGAATTACTGGCTAAGGTAGAAGCTTCCTACAGCCCCCAGGACTGCAACCACAGCTTCCATTTATGCACCATTTCATTTTTCTCTACATAAGGAACTCCTGTCTCTCCAGATAGCTATACACCAGGCAAAGCACAAAGACAAGCTGTGGTAAGAGAAGGCTTGGGGCTCAAGGGTGAGCTATCTTAGGGGAGAAGATGAAAGGAAGAGACAGGAAACCCAAAGGCTGAAATCCAAAAACATAACCATCCTCCAAATCACCTGAAGCTCCATGCAGCCTACTGAGCCACTGTGATCCATTATTAATAGGGGGGAAAAAAAACACATGAATTTTTCCTGCATTGCTCAGCTAGACTAAACCTTTAAAACAACTGCTCAGGCTACATGATTTTGCAAGGCAGGTGCAATAAAGAATTTATTCTAGAGAAAAAAGCTTTGTAGAAACAAAAAAACCTCCTTTACAAAGGAGACCAAACTCTATGCAAATAGAATACTGTCCAGAGCCAGTCTTCTGGTAAATAAATTTAAAGGTGGAAATTAATCCCACTGTACTTACAGTAAAGGTATATTTTTAAGGGAAAGATCTAAGGGCTCAGAAAATAAGTATTCCATGTATGGAATAATACATTATGGAATAATACATTAATACATTAATGTGGGTATAACATTTGCTAAAGAAAAATACGTGGGATTTTTTAAAATCTAAGATATCATTATAAAATTTCAGTTGGTTATTAACACAGAGCTCAAATTTGTTTACAAGTCAGCAATTTGGAGAATCACATCAAATATTTCCAGAGGTGTAAGCTAGAAACTTATTAATAAACAAATTTTGTTTGTCTGAAAGTGAAAGAAAATCTATTACAAGACAAATAACAAGAAAACCTGAGCACACAAAGTAAAAGACTGAGTTTTGTTTTGTTTTCCATTGTATTTGCTGCTGCTTCTTGGTTTTATCTCTGGCCAGTGCCTGGTGGAAACCAACCATTAGCAGCCCAAAAACCTAGGAAACACTTTCAAACTTACATTGGAAAGACTCTTGATATCAATGCTACCTTTGTACTGAAAACTGCTCAAATGCTGCCACTTTTTACATTTAGCATGAGTGGAACACACTTTGCCCCCTTGGAGGACACAGGAGTACAAGCATTTATAAATAGCATTTATTCAGTCTGATCAATAACTAGCATTTCTTGCTAAAGTCCTTTTTGCTGAATGCAATTCCAGACCTTTCCCACAATGCCAGCAGTTATTGATGCTGTGGGCAAATTATCTATCTCAGTCTTCCAGGTGGAAGGATACAAGGAGTATAACCTTCTCATCATCCCTGCAGGCAAGCTTTCAGGACCTGCTCAGACAAGATGCCCTGAAGGAGCATCTGAAAGCCCTCCTATAGCCAGCCAGTTACTGTGGGGTCACATCTGCTTTGACAACTTTCCAAGGCAAAACTATTTTATATCGGTCATCAGGGCTGAACAGCTTGATGGATAACATGTTTGTGCATGGCAGAGACCCCAAAGGTGTCCTACAGAAAGTTCCAGGCATGGCTTTAGGTTCAGTCTCTGTCCATCATCTCAGTCATACAGGTGGCCATCCATGTGGGGAAGACCTCGACCAGGCCTATCCCTATCCCTTCACAATGAGGGGATTCTAAGATTGTCAAAGAACTTGACTCCATCCTTACTGGGAAAGACTCAGAAGGCCTGTGGTAAGAGCAGAAGTTGCTGCAGGTCATGTGGGTGATGACATCTAAGTCACATCCTGGTGCACTGGCAGGGTAGAGCCTGGGAAAGCTCTGGAAGCAGTGTAGGGTAAGGAGACAGTGGCTTTAGCGCCACTATGGCCACCATGGAAACTGTCTCTCAGGCAACAGCATATTTGCTGTGTCCATCTCACTTCAGAGGTGACTTTCAGAAACTAAAAGCTGCCAAATTGCTTCATGAGGTGAAGGAGGTCAATACTGAAAAGTCAACGAAATCTCTCCAGGGTTACCACATTTTAATTTTGATCTGAAGTAAAGTTGCCTGCTTCCCCTTTTCATCTTCCAGGCAGACTCCCCACTTTCTGATGACCACAAAGCAGAATCTGAAGGGCACTCAATGAGAAGTTTTTAATTCTGTTGTTTTGTTTGTCTGTTTATTTGGTTTGAACTGTATACCAAAACCTTCTCCCAAAAACACACAAAAAAAGAAACACTGTTAGCTGAAAAGAGAAGAACAATGCATGCAAGCAGTTATATCTAGGGATCTAGTATATCTAATTCTCGTTTAAAACCACAATTGAAGGTTATCATGAACATTCAGGTTCTGTTAACACTTACTATAGTGCTATTATTGCCCATCTGAATATCTCAAGTAAAATAAATTACTTTCTTACATCAGACTCATCTTTCCATAAGATCTTAAGTAAGATACAATTATCATGCTTATAAGACCAAATAGGGTGATCATCTGGGAAGGTTAGAAAGAATGAATGTCTACCATGTGCTACACATGTCTAATTCCACTGCTGTTGTGTAAGATAAATATTACAGAATTTTTTTTGTTTTACATTTTTGTCTTTTTGAGAAAGGATTTCAAAGTAGTTCAGGTTAGCCTTGAAAACACAGTGACCTTCCTGCCTCAGCTTCAATATTGCTAGATATATATTATAATTTTATAAGGTATGTATTATTTCCATTTCACAGATGATGAAACTAGATTTACCTAAGGTCACAAAATTGAAACCAAGGCTCCTATTTGCAGTGTCAGTCTTTTCTCACCATTCCATTCCCTAGGAAGAATGTCTTCAAGCTGAGAAGAATTCTGCAGTGGGTCACCCCCAACTAAGAAAAATGGCAAGAAAACCTAGACTTTTCACAGAGTTCATGTAGGTCAAAACTAAACTTAATGAAAACTATTACAATTCAAAGGACAGTGGAAACAGGAAGCAGCTCAGAGTTCATGCTGAAATGAGCAATTCCAGAACAAAAAGAAACATAAGATTGGCAATCAGAATGCATGGGTGAAAAAGAGAAAGATCAGCAAAGAAGTAGGTAGGGCTGAAAGAGTCAGAAAATAAGAGAAGAAAAGCTGTTCCAAAATCACCTCCAAAGAAGACAAATGTTATATTGACCTAGACACACAAGTCCCAACTAGGGGTGTCCATCTCTACAAGGAAGCAGAGGAAAACCTGTAGTCTTAAATTGTCAAGTATATCTGCTATTTAATTGTCAAGTATATCCCTTCTTTTGAAAAAGTGTCCTGACTGCCATCTAGGACATTCCCTCCTGTAATGCAGACATATGATCAGGTGAATTCAGCACCAATCCCAGTACCAATGATGGTCACATGAACCAAGTGGGCCAGTCACAGGCATCTATCACTCAACCTCAAGGTGCAAGAATGTGCTCATAATCCAATACAGACTTGTAAGGCATGGCCCAAGATGTCACTGAAACCATCTAGCTAGGCTGAGAGGCTAGCACTGGTGGGAATCATGTGTTAACTTCCAAACAGTCCACCAAGGATGCTAAGCAGCAGAAAGAAGAGACAGCAGCAGGTCCCTAACCACAAGGTAGGCACTCTTGAGTCCCCTAGACTCCTAGTTGCAGCACAAGCCGACAAATCTCCCTTTCCACTCAAGCAGTCTGTGCTATGGCCACATGAAGAGAGTCAGCTGGCACAAGGCAATTCCAATCATTTCCCTGTTTCTCCTGTCAGACTGAGGCCACACACACCTTCCCTGAGGAAGAGAGGTAGGTAAAATGCTAGTGTTCCGAAGGCAACAGCCTCCCACAGAGGTACAGTGCCCTACCAAAAAGGGAAAAGCACCAAAACTTAACAAATGGGTGCCTGCCACCCAGCTGCAATGTCTACCTGAAAACCAAGTGCTTACCTGATAAACGTGGAATGCATTTGCTGCTTTGCCACGGAGAAACACAGATGGGATCCAGACGTTGATCAGTGCCCGGTTTGATCTGACCAAAAGAAAACAATCAAAATTGGTCATTTTTACTTATAAATAAAGCAAAACCAAACAAAACACAGGGCAGGAAAGAATTTTCTCCTCTAAGAAGGATTCTGCATGAGCCATTTATACAACCTACATTGCACTTAGTAGTAAGCTAAAGGGCAAATTTAGGTCTTAACACTCAGACCCCAGATTTTTTTAAGGGATTCAGTTTAAAATATGCATTATTTAAACATGCAGTGTTTACTCTGGAATGAGAAAGAACTGCCTTTCAGGTTTTACATAGAGAGCAACCTTGGCCTGTAATATAAGTGAAGCTTAGTTTCCTCTTCTGATGAAGGGATAATGATGGGAGCTATGGGAGGCCATGCATAGTAATGCCCAGTTTCTGGAGCACCCCAGGAAGCCACACTGCCTCTTCATTGCACTGACTTCAGACCAGACCCCACTTTCAAGGCTACTCTACAACAGAGCTCAGGAGACCAAGGCCCAGGACTATGAGAGTGACAGCTCTTTGGAGTTTGGGAAGGGAAGAACAATGGAAAATAAGAAGTTGGAAAACCAGGACAACAGCTATGAATATCCCTCTTTGAACTTTTCCAAAAACAACATGTAGGTGCGTCAAGTAAAGTAAGATTTATATTAAAATACAAGGACTGAAGATTTGGCTCCGTGATAGATCACTTGTCTAGCATATAAGAAGCCCTAGCACCAAAAAAATTTACAAAAAAAAGTAAAATCATTTACTGAATACCTACCATGTATAACTCAATGTTTCCACCTGTATCAACTCATTTAATTCCTTACATGGGCTAAGGCATATGTAATGGTTACTTGGGTTATGTGACAGCTTTGCCTTATGGAATGATTGAAAATTTAACTTATAACTCATCAACTACACACACTCACACACACACACCCCACAAACAACACTACTGCCATCATCACTATCACTACCACCAACAGCCACATTCCCATCTCCTAGATATTAGTCATGCAGAGTTAAAACTATGACCACTGATGAACCTTTGAGGAGTGTCACAACCTAGGAAACCTGGGCCTCTGTCCAGAGCTGTTCTGGGCTTGAAACACCACTGGTGATGTCAACAATGGAAGATTCTATGAATTACTGTTCCCATAACTTATACAGTAAAAAGCATTTTATTTTCATAAGGAAAACAACTCTTCAGGTAAAGGTTCCTCCTGAAATTGTTTCTCCTAAGCACTGGGCTGAGGTGGCAACTTCCTTTGAGGGGCAAGATAAGCCCCAGTGATCATGTGTCCAGGGCTCAAAGCACATGCTGCAATTTTGAGCCGCCAAAAATTTGAGCCATTTATATCTACTGGTAATGATATTTCACAGTAAAAATTCCCAAAGGTACTAGTATCTCCAATAGCAATGGTGAACCTTTTAGAAATTGCAGTCATAAGAAGCAGCCCACTGTTGTATACATATCACAGGTTTGCCACTACTGGTCTACAGCATTCCTCTTTTGCTTCGCTGTTGCATTGGTGAGGGGTACAGAAAAGGAACATTCTGATTTTCAGTTCTTTCCTAGATTGGTGAGATTCAGATGAGCACCCAGAGATAGAGTGAGGTGATGTCAGACTTGTTTCAGGACACTGACTACACACTATATTAGAAGTGATTACTTCCATGACCATTTGCCTCTTATATGCTCATTTCTTTGTTCATTCTTCTTCTTTTTCATTCATTCATTAAACAGGAATCTATTCAGAGTCTACTATGTGCCACCCATAGTTTAGGAACCAGAGTCAGAGAAGTAATAAAAGGCAGACACAGCCCCTTCAGGAACATACAGTCTAACATGGGAGACAGACAAATCTCCATATAAGCCACTTCACTATGGTCAAAAAAGATGTTTAGTATTTCAAAATAAAAGATGCTTTATATTTTAAAACATACTAAGACACATTTTGTGGCCCGACATATAGTCTCTCCTGAAGAATGATGTGGGCACTTGGGAGGAGTGTTGCTGTAATCTGGATCTAGAATGTTCCCCCAAAGTCCATGTGTTAAAGGCTCCTTCCCCAGCATGGCTCTACTGGAACTCAGTGAGAACTTCTAAGAGGTGGGGCCTAGGGGGAAGTGTGAGGTCATGGGGACTTATGCTCAAATAGGAGTGTGAGACCATGGTCTCTTCTTTAAGATGCCATGAGGAAGGCTGCTTGCTCTGCTACTACAGGCTCCTCATCATGATGTGCTATCTCACCACAGGCCTGAAAGCAATGGATCCATCCAGCATGAACCTAAAACCCCAAGACTATAAACCAAAATAAACATTTTCTCCCTCCTTCAACCTTACTATGTAATCCAGGCTGGCCTCAAACTTGTGATCCTCCTGCCTCAGTCTCCCAAGTGTTGGGATTATAGACATGCACCACTGACTCTGTGTAACTTTTTATCTTTATGAGCAGTCTATCTGTTATTTTGTTATAGTCACAGAGAGCTGACTAATACAAGTTTGTTTTTTGCAATCATGTGTGGAGTGTTCTATAGACATCTGTTGTGTCTGTTTCTACTGCTGTTCAAGCCTTATTCCTTATGGATTTTTTTGTCTAGTTCTATTATTAAAAGCTGAGGATTAAAGTCAATAACTAGTATTAAACTATTTCCATCTTCATTTCTGCCAATTATTACATCATATGTTTTAAGGGTCTGATAAGTGCATATATAAAAATCTGTTACACAGAAATTATTTAATTACCATTGTTTTAAGTGTCATCTAGGGATAACGGATCTAAGGAAAGTGAATGCAAAGCAATCATGCTGTCAGATCAGGCTTCCCTGGGAAGCAAGGTTTGCACCAGGCTCTGAGGAGAGCCAGCTGAACTGAGAGGCATCTGAGGCTGGGAAGAGTACTTTGGGCAAGGAAACCAATATCTGGGAAGAGCATAACATTTAGTTCAGGATGACCTGAGTGTGAATCCCAGCTGAAATCTATCATCTGTGAGACAAGATCTACCATGTGGTGGGGTCTGAGACAATTAGAATAGTACCTGACATGGAAGAAATGTTGGGTGTGTGGGTTAGGTGAGCAAGAACAATGTGGGGTGCAAGGAGGCAAGAAGGAAGGGCTGCAGATGGAGTCCAAGATCCATGAGGTCCTTCATCGTGAGATCTATGATGGACCCTGTTCTCTGTCTTGAGAGAGAGAATGATGCTTCTGGGTTTAGCATAGATGAGCAAACCAGTTATAAGTTGCAGACCTCTTGGGAGAAAGGAAGTGATCTAGGCCAAGCAAAGGCTGCTACAGCACAGGGACTGTAGCATGGCAGTGTCTAGCCTTCTCTTCCATCGAGGACCTAGCAAGACACTGGCCTGTACCAAGTACCTGGGAGATTTAGGTCAATAATGAGTCTCTCTTGCTTCACAAGTTGACTCATCTGGGCGATTACCCTCCACAGCTCCTGTCTCACTTACAACTTCCCCACCAGTGTTCTCCACAGGTTGCCATCCTAACAGCCTCTAGATGCTATAGGCCTCATGTCCATAGGTCCCTTGGAGGCAAACTTACCTGTGATTTTCATCCTTTGTCTCTCAGCCACCTCTTCACCCTCCCACCTAAAAGTCATCCTGACTCCATGGCAGCACTCCCAACACGGACAGGTCTCTTGATGTCTCTGTATTTTTCATAATTTCACTCACACTGGCACCACAGCCCTGCAAGGTTAGTGTAAGGACCTTACAAATGAGGAAACTAGGCTCCAGAGAAACTAAGTGGTGTGTCCAGCATCACACTTGTGCGAGTCCAGTGACTGAGATTTCAAAGCAGGTCAATTTGGCTCTGAGAAAACTTCTTTCTAATGTCTGTCCTGTTTTCCCTCTCCAGAAGCAGCTGTTCTTAGATGATTCTTTTTTTATCAAGAAGCTGGATTCTTCTGTATGTATGTGTTCTGTTCTGTTCTGTTCTGTTCTGCTTTTGGAGACAATGTCTCACTAGATTGCCCAGGCTGGTCTCAGACTCCTGGCTTTATGGCATGGGAGGCCTATCCTTCTTTTACTCACCACAAATGAATGAGTGAGGAAGGAGGTTCTCTGCATGGCCCTTCATCCATGACTCACCCCACATTAGCAGCCTAGAAGGACTACTCCAAAAGTCAAGGCAACCTAAACAGAAATTGTCTAAAGACCAATAGCCTCCCCAGGGGTCATCAGCAGAGGCACTGAGAACAGTCAAAACCAATCAAATTCATGGCAATGCCGCACTGACCACTAGTGTTTCCACTAACCCTAAAGTTGTGACTTTGAATACTTATACAAGCTAAACAGACAGTAGATTGCATAAAGTGGGCCAGAGTGAGGTTATAGGGGATAGTGAAGACTGTGGCAAACTATAGAGCACAGGTCCTGTGTGGAAGGCAGCTGCCCCTCAACTGACCCTGGCCTTACAAGGAAAATTTTAGAATTTAAAATTTTATGCAATACCTTCCAAATTTTAAATGTCAGTCAAAACCAAAAGGCTTTTACATATCCAAGGGAAATATAAAACAGGTCAGTAAGTAGGCTCAGGATCCAGGAGAGTAACTCCTCATTTCTATACTAACAAAATCAACCTTTTGCAGTCTTCATGGTAATTTCTGTTTTTCTCATGGGGACTTTTGGGAGGCCAACAACTGAGTCCTACTTCCAAAAGACCCCTCAAACCATACGCCATGGACTTACATTTCAAAATCCGACAAACTCTGGTCTTCAGATGTTTGACTCAAATCTCCAGGTACCTACCATCAGGAGAGGGGAAGCAAGAGAGAAAGCAAATAATGGTTATCATGGTTTGCACATCATGGAAGATTTCTACCTCTCAATGATCCCTGAATATTTCCCATTCAGAATGAGGTGAAAAAAATAGTTACAGGAAAACAATAAGAGACTTCGTGGAGGGATGGTTAGCAACAATGCTACAGAAATAAAAAGATGCCACCATGAGTGAACTCAATTATCTTTAGAGAAAAGGACTGTTAATCCTATTGAGATAATTACAGGCATGTAAAAGCATCTAATTTTGAATCTGTGAAGGATTAATTAGAATCCGAGATGCAAGATATCAGATGTACAATGAAAAAAATATACATTTTCACCAGGATGAGCATCATGCAAAGACAAGCACATTACACAAACACCAAAGCCATTATCTACCCCTAAATGGGTCACTCACTCCCATAACATATGAGCAACTTAAATCAAATGTGGCTTATTCTGACTCAGAAGGGATACACAAAGCATGACTGAGTGACAGAAACTGTACTGCATGATATGATAGTTGTCCACAAGTGCTACTTGGGGATCCTGATCCATTCTGTGGAAGCAAGTGTGAGGGCCAACAGGCAGCCAATGGGATGCATGACCTCAAGTAAGCAGCTATCTTCCCAGCCCTGGTTCTTCCTCATCCCTATAGGACAATTAATCCTAGGGCTGACTCAAGGATTTGCAATTATTATGCAAAGAAGACTACTAAATGTTCAGTTCTGGTAGATACTTAACAATTGATAATATTATTCTAATATTTAGGGAATGAACATCCTTATCTGATGAGATTGAAACTAAATTGGTTAGCATTTTAAGAACACGGATCAAAACTAAGAACCAAATAAAAGAAAGAAGGGTATAAGGTTGAGGGAAAAAGAGAGAATGTTAATTTCACACTTTGTAACTATCAGGAGTTTGGGATTATTTACAATCTTTGTCAGTATTGATTCTCCCAGTTTAAAGTAGAGGAAACTAGCATTCAGGAGGCGAATACATAGGTAACTTGCCCAAGACTACACATATAGGAAGTGAATATGAATGTAGGTTCATTCAACTTCAAATTCTTCTGTTATAAATTTCTCAATAAAAAGAGGAAAAGCCAGCAAAAAGATGAAATGTGGTAAATTTTGAAGAACATCTGTCTGTAGACACAGAAACAGGGATCTGGCTTTGGCAGCAGGAAAACACAGCAGTAATGGAACCAGCCCGTGAGTCTATGCAGCTCAGTCCCACCTCTGCCTAACTGTGTGGCACTGACCAAATCTCTTTAAACTGTGTAAACTAGTATCCTCAACTATACAATGAGTAAAACAGTGACACGGTTGTCATAGAGATAAAATGAGTTACTGTCTATAGAGGACACAGCAACGCCTGGCAATATGAAACTGTGTACTCTGATAATAACTTGACAATTACTAAGAAGTGAAAGCAATGCATTCTAATATCTTTGACAACAGACATAGGACCTGTCTGGCCAGGCTGTGGGGTGCCTTTCACCCTTTGCATAGCAGCCAGAGAGAGAGTAACTCAGGCTGAGATCTCTATAGATGTTTGCAGTTCAGTAATTCAACTGGGCTCTGAGAAGCATACTTCCTATGAAGATGCTATTGAGAGATTCTTTCAAATCCAAGGAGAAGCCCACCTTGATGTTAGTTAGAATTCCAATTTCCTAGAACCTCAAACATTACTGGTCCAAGGGCTTGCTGGACTGGGTGTCATCCAGCTGTTATTGACCATCACTTTACTATGAGTAGCTGGAAAGAGATGGTGTATTAGGAAGCCATGAGAATGCATGTACCAGAATCCCTAAAAACATTCATATCCTTTGATCTAAGAAACTGCTATCAATATTGACACAGAAGAAACAATCAAAAGCACCAATTAAAATTTATATCAAAGATTCTCTCTATCTCTACTGCTAAAAAAGATTATACTCTAAAGCTCTATCTATAGAAGAATGGGTCAAGAAATTACAGCATGTCCATGAGAGGGTGCGGTAACAAATTTTTTAATGTATTCTATGTATATGTGTTGATATGCACACATTCCTGAGACTAGAAGACTACAAGTTAAATTCTAAAAAAAAATCAGTAATAAATAGTAACAATGATTACCACTGATAAATGATTAAGAGTGAGAGTAGAGGTAAGCAATACGAAAGGCCCAGAGACCTCCACCACCCACCCGTCTGAAGCGGGCTGGAAACATGACAAGACAGAGAAAAAGCAAAAGGCCTCCAACCGCTGAACCAGGGAAAGTGAGTCCAGCAGAGGTAAATGCAGAGGAGGTTGAGAGCAGCAAACCTGTAATGTCAGAGACAGCCTCATCAGAAATAAAGAAATACTTCTGTGACCTCACCAATGAATTTAAATCTCAAATTCTAACTCAGGTGAAGCAAGATATAAGAAGATTAATAAAAGAAGTCCTGGGTAATCCTCAAGTAGACACAAATGAAAGAATAGAGGAACCCAGAGAAAGGAGAGAAGCCTTTGATGAAGAATATAAACAAAACCTAGAATACATGAAACAGATCCAAAGAGAATATCAGGAAATTAAAAACTTCATTGAAACCTGACAAAACCTTTTAACAGAAACTAAAGACAAACTTTCAAAACTTGAAGATAGATTTGAAAAGTATGATCGTGAAAGGAAGGGTGTCTTAAAAATAACAAGGAACCAGGAAGCAACGATACAAAGGCTAGAAGATGACAAGAGGATTTATAACCTAAGAATAAAATATGTGAATGAAGATGCAGCGACAAATACAAATGAAATAAAAAGTCTATTCACAGAAATTATTAAGGAAAACTTCCCAAACATAGGTAACAGAAGTGAAGTTCAGATAAATGAGGCATACAGAACTCCAGCCAGCTACAACCAAAACAGATCTACACCCAGACATATAATAATCAGGATCCCAGAAATCCATCACAAGAACAGAATATTAAAAGCAGTCAGAGAAAAGAAACAGATTACCTATAAAGGAAAACTCATCA